>PVJN01000627.1:0-186336 GCA_004026805.1 Lasiurus borealis | reverse complement strand
CTACTGGTCATCCAGCCTGCAAACTGGGCATGTGCCATGAATAGAAATTGAATTGGTGACTTTTTGGTGCAGGGGACAATGCACAACTAACTGGCCCGGGAAAAGTATTGGGTTTTTAATTTGATTTATTGTCTTTATAGACTTTGTTGACTTCTTCTCCATATCATTTGATTTGGGATTGCCCCCCAAATCTAGTTTTGCTTTCCTAACTTTGAATATCATCTTTTACTTCTTTTAAAAATATATATATATTTTATTAATTTTTTACAGAGAGGAAGGGATAGAGATACAAAGTCAGAAACATTGATGAGAGAGAGACATCGATCAGCTGTCTCCTGCATGCTCCACAGTGGAGATGTGCCCGCAAGCAAGGTACATGCCCCCAACCGGAATCGAACCTGGGACCCTTCAGTCCACAAGCCGATGTTCTATCCACTGAGCCAAACTGGTCTCAGCTTCTTTTACTTCTTAAAACTAGATGCTCTTATACAACTTCCTCATCCCCCAAACCCAATGTGCATCCAGCCACCCTATATAATTCAGGCTAAGACCTACATTTTGTTCTTTCCTTGGTCCAACTGCCCATGTTACGTGGTGAAAAGGAAATCACACACACACCAGCATGGGGCTGAATTATGCAATATTTAGTGACGGATAAAACGTAGCTGACTAATTTAAGGACACGGCGATAAGATTTATGAACATGACATGACTCAATGTTTGTAAGCTCAAATACCCACAGAGACCAGAAAGTTAGCATAGAAAAAATGACTTTGCAAAGATGCCGGCGATAATATTAAGAACAGCATCTGGTATAAGTGTCTTTTAAAACATAACCTCAGCTACAGAAGAGAGTCATAGAAAACATGACTGGGAGTCAACTACCTGCTTTAAATCCTGCCTGTTGCCCACCTCTGATTAAGTAACAAGGAAGTTCATACAGCACTGTAGCTTCCCTGGTTCACATGGGATGCTAGTCCCAGGCTGTGGCCTAAGCTGTAGAAGACAGTGTTCGGAAAGTGGCCATTTGCAGCAGGTGGGCTGGATTGAGACAATTTGCTTACCAAATCACTTTTGCCATCTACAAAAACTTAACTTTTACCCAAACTGCTTCAGAGTCACTAAACTATTTCCACTCTTCATCAGATTCTGTTTTATGAAAGAAAAGCAACTGTAATAGATAAGAGTATATGACCCATTCCAGCTTACTACAGGTTTTTATATATAATGTCTTTTTTTAAAAATATATTTTATTGACTTCTTACAGAGAGAAAGGAGAGAGATAGAAAGTCAGAAACATCAATGAGAGAGAGACACCAATCAGCTGCCTCCTGCATGCCCCACTGTGGAGATGTGCCCGCAAGCAAGGTACATGCGCCCAACCGGAATCGAACCTGGGACCCTTCAGTCCGCAAGCCGACGCTCTATCCACTGAGCACAAACCAGTCTTGGCTATAATGTCTTATTTTAGCATTACAAAAGCTGAAGATAAGAATGGGGTGGGGTTTAGAGAAGGCATTTCATTTATCAATGAAAAACTAAGGCTTACAGTGATTACATAACTTATTGAACGTCACACAATTAGCCAGCGATACAACTCAGTACTAATTTCATTACACCACTCTGGTTTGGTAGTGTCATACCATCATAACTTTGAGTGAGACACTGAGTCTCAGCAAATTAATGTGTTTGATCAATAATTCAAGGAGCTACTTATTGAACAGAGCAAAGGGGAGTATGGAATGCATTTAAATTAATCCTTTCTTTTTAAGAAGCACAATAAAAGCTCATACAATAGATGCAGCTCAACCGCATTGTCTTAAGCAGTCCTCCAAGTAAGTTATTTATGCCGATCAGTTTTTGGTGGAATGCAGACAGACACATATCTTCCCAGGCTACCTGCTCAGAGCATTAATATGTTTCCCACATGTAATGTGTTCCTTTCATACCTCAAGCCCTGCCTACATGGAGCCCTCGGGAAAGTTCATTTCAGCAAAGGGAAAGCGTTAAATGAGCTTTGTGCTTTCCACAAAACTACATCCATTTTGGACTACGCTTTCAACATGTCTCTGGAATTAAGAAGAAAAAAAATGAGGGAGAAGAAAATATGTGTTTCACAGATGTTACGGAGCAGAGAGAAGAGCTGAAGTAAGTACCTGATGGTGTTATCAACAGAGAGCAGATGTTCGCAGGAGAGCTGGGACCTGAGGTTTTAATTATCGGAGTAACATGATCTCCTGCAGGGGAGAGAAGACTGCTGTCATCAGGCACTCCTTCAGAAGCCCTGAGCGCTGCGGAACTGACTGTACATAGGAAACAGCTCCTACCTGTTAGGAGCAACCAAGGAGAAACCAGAAAATTCTTTTTCTTGGTATACTGTGAAAAATTTAACATTTCTTGGAAATCTGGAAAATGGGAACTCTGGTACTTGAGTTCATTTTTTTAATCTTCCCCAAGGGAAAGGAAGATATTGGTAATTGAGAAGGGGAGGAGAAAAAGATTCCCATTTTGGAGTCAGACTAATCGACACATGTTCTTAGAGCCACTCTTTCCATGTGGTCTGTCATCCTCCACAGGCTGGTCAGGGTTTGTCCACATGGCAATCTCAGGACCACAAGAGGGCGCAAGACCTTGGGAGGCCCAGCCTTTGCCCTTCACAGAATGTCACCCCTGACTCCTTTTCTTGGTCAAAGCAAGCTACGGCCTCACTTCTTCATGAGAAGTGCTATTGAAAAAGGGAGCACACAGGAAATGTCTTCTCTATCGTTAAAATCTACCTTCCCTCCATCAGGTGCTAAACAAAATGTTCCCTTTTCCCCTTACTGCTCCATTTCCTCACTTTCTACTTATAGAAGACATCTCTATTCAATTGAAAAGGATCATTTGCACCAGTAACTAAAATTATCCCCAAAAAGGTCAGGTGATTTCCCTTTATCTACTGAGCAAGATCTAAACAAGATAATGGCAAAATAACTCAGAAAAAGTAGCTGCAAAATATCAGCATGAGGATTCACAGCTTCATAGCAGCACAGATGAAAATTACTGAGTAAATGATGAGATTTTTTTTTTTTTTGTATCAGTCAAGGCTTAATCATGGAAGTAGAGCCACTTGGATTATTATAGGAGTAAGAGATATATAATGGCCGTTAGAGAGCACATATATTAATAGAGGAAGAGGGAGAGAAGTGAAGTCCAAAAGAGGAATGCAGTGAGTCAGAGAAAGAATCACGAAGCAGTCTACCTAAAACCCTAATGTGGTGGATGGAGCCTGCAGGGGAATCTTAGAAGCTGAGCACATCTCAGAAGGGGAACGAGATGGTGGTGGGAATCATGGAGCTAAGCACAGAGGAGTGACTCCATGAATCTTCAGCTGCCCACGGGCTGATGGGCAGGAAGCCACTGCTGATCAGCAGCTGGGGAGACAGAGTGGACATGGAGAGTAGGAAAAGAAGAGGAAGATTGTACAGTGGTACCTCGAGATACGAGTTTAATTCGTTCCGTAACAACCTTGAGGTGTGGGAAACTATGAGATGCTTGAGTCTCGGTAAACTGGTGGATCGTGTGTAGCCGGCCGATCCTTGGGATTACTCCTATCTCAAATGTTGCTCGTATTTCAAAGCAAAAATCGCTCACTTGACAGCTAGTATCTCAATCTCGTATGTTAGGGCACTCGTATCTCAAGGTACCACTGTTCTTGTAAAGCCTCTCAACATTTTCTTGTCGCCTATCTAACTGGGATGACCTCCTGAAAGCACTGACTGACTTCACCGTTGCCTTTTAAATATCATCTAACTTTCCGTTTTGCCCAACCTGCACACAAAACTATACCAAAAAGGGAATTTAGAAAAATGTAGTTCCAGCCTTAACACAGTTAGCACAGCACAATCCTGCGCCTATTTTTCTGAGACATATTTCTAGAGTAGCATTCTTGATAATAAATGGGAGTTAAATTTGTAACCAGAAAAAAAAAAAGGATCAAAATGAAGATATAAAGCCCCTTCCAGAACAACATACAGCCATGTAGGTGGCTGTTTATTCCACGTTTGCTCATCTCACATGGTCTCCAAGGCTTTGATGTCTTCTCTTTCCTCCTCAGATGACCAAGGTTTTTCCTCATTCAAGCCCTGGCCACAATGGTTAATTTTATGTCAACTTGACTAGGCCACAATGCCCAGATATTTGGTCTACCGTTATTCTGGATGTTTCTGTGAAGGTGATTTTGGGATAAAATTAACATGTAAATATGTGGACTCTGACTAAAGCAGATTATCCTCCATTGTGTGTGTGTGAGTGGCTTCCAATCAGATAAGGCCTCAATCAAACAAAGACCGAAGGAATTTTTCCAGCAGACTGCTTTTGGAATTGACCTCCCACCTTTGCTCCAGCCTGCCAATATACAGATGCAGTGTCCCTGAGGATTATGAACTTTCTAGCAACCATAATTGTCTGAGTCAATTCCTAAAATAAATCTCTCTCTCTCTCTCTCTTGTTCTCATCATGTTGGATCTGTTTCTCCAGAGAATCCTGACTAAAGCAGTAGCCCTTTTGGTGCCTTATTCTAAACACCTTATGAATCACTGTCACTCATTTCATACTTCTCTGAAAACCAACCTTCAGCCCTCAGTGTGAACAAAGGAGTCTACATCTGAGTTGTCCAATATGGCATTATAATGAGATAGAATGCTAGGGAACACATCTTTACTCTCCTCTGGAACATAAAACAATTTTATTTACTTGGAAAATAAATACGTAATATACCGATCCATGAAACATGTGTGATTTTTTCCAGTGTAAATTTGAATAAGTTAAAATGGATAAAATTATAAATTCACACATTCACTCACTAGCTACATTTTAAGTGTCCAGAAGGCATTTGTCACTAGTAGCTCCCACGCTGGGCAGTACACGTTCTACCTAGCACACTTCCATTATCGCTCCATTATGTTCTGTTGGGCATCACTGTCACTCTGGAGTTAACTTCCATTTCCACCCAGAAATCCCAGCTAGACAGACAATTTCTTTTGTCCGGAAAAGATTAGAAGTGGCCAGGGCCTAGTACAGCAAACTTTGAGAAATGGGCCGCATGAAGCTCAGATAACAGATTAGCGATGTCACGCAGTCACCACACTCCGTGTGCAAGCAGGAACTTCTGGCAGCCTCTCAGCACTCCGAAGTGATCAGGGACACACTCAGCTTTATGTGCCTCCGAAGCCTGCATTGTTTGTGATCTCTATTCTGCGTAGCTATCATCCATCTCCAAAACAGTGCCACCTTCTATGATGTATGAGACGCGGCGTAACAAGCAGTCCTTACTTCAACATGAGGATCAGAGATCAGATAATGAGATATAATGCCAGGCAACACATCTATACTCTCCTCTGGAACATAAAACAATTTTATTTACTCAGAGAAAGGGTAGTGTGACTTATGGCACATGTGCTGCCGATGCTCAGGCATTCTTTGAAAGAGGCAGTCTCCAAGTGAAGAGAAAAACTAATTTTAATTTTTATAATTGCTTCTGCCTGCCTTAGAGAAAATTCTTTTTCGTCTTTCATTTCACGTATCTTTCCATCATTTCAATGGCAGACACTGAGTCAGGGGAAAGAGAAGATTAAGTAAAAGACAAAAACCCACAAAGAGATCAGCATGTGACAAAGATATTTAATGACGTGGATAATACAGAGTTGGGCAAAAGTAGGGTTTCTAGTTGTTCATATGGAAAATAATACAATTACTAAATAATAATACAAGAATAAATGGTGTTTCATGTACTCACACCTACTTTTGCTCCACCCTGTGTTTTATTCTTCTTTATTCCACTATCCAACCCTCATTTTATTGGTGTACTAGAATCAGCCAGCACTGACTCAATGTAAAGCAAAACTTTTAAATCTCTCAGTTCTGATTTGGTAATCTTGTGTGTAAACTGGAATCCATGTCAGTTCTTTCCTTTGATTAATTATGTGCCCCTACAACTATTTAGTTGTAAGAGTTGCAGAAAATCACTCAAATATATTGCATAGCAATGGATGGTGGTAGCAGAAAAGTAATATGATCAGGTTTGCATTTTACAAATATTATACTAGCTGCTAAGTTAGAGAATGGAATGAAAATCAGAACTGCTCTCTAATACCCACATCTAAGTTTTCCTACAAAGACATGGAGCAGCCCAGCCACATGGTTCTGTGGTTGACCATGGACCTATGAACTAGGAGGCTTTGCTGGAAGCCAATTCCAGCATGTCGTAATTGCCAGAGTTTCATCGAAACATTGTTGGAACTTGGGGACTCAACAAGGGCTGAGTCATATATATTATTGCCTATTGGGAATAGCTTAAGGCATTTCCCCAAACCTGAAAAGGATGATTACTTGCTGAGGGCAACTTAATCTACATGGTATTGCCTCATCCTGGACAAACACCTGAACAATGGGAGGTAATTTCTGATTCTGACAATGGATTCTGTTCCTAACCCTACCCCCCTTGATGTGCATATCTTCACCTTGCCTTAGGACAAATTGTGTTAATAAAAAGCAAGGGATCCTGAGACAAGGAGAACTTGGTCTCTTCAGCTGAGCTCTTCTGACTCCCTAAAATGTCTTTCAAAATTATGTTCAGTCCATTTAATTTATGCACAGCTCCTTCTCCAGATTCCAGAATCTTTCTAGATGCTGGATCAAGACCACTGGTGTTAAGCTGGTAGTTTATTTCCTGTCCAGGGCACATGCCCTGGTTGCAGGCTCAAACCCCAGTGTAGGACATGCAGGAGGCAGCCTATCAATGATGCTTTCTTGTCATTGATACTTTTATCTTTCTCTCCCTCACCCACCCTCTCTGAAATCATAAAAACATATTTAATAATAAAAAAGACAGAGCAGCATCACTAACCTAAAAAATAATTACATTGTCCCACAGGGTATAGATTGTAAGATGTGATAACATGGCAGTTACAATATTATTGATGATGCCTAATATGTATTATATATATTAACTAATAATCCTACCAATAACCCTGATATAAGTAATACGAGGTCTCATTTCCCTGGGGAGGAAATACATTATAAAGTAATTATCATTACCCTACTTTCTAGATGGAGATTTCGAGCCAACAGATATTACATAGGTCACCCAGTTTCATACAACTAGTCAGCAATTCAAACCCAGACTGCCTCACCAAAGACAAAATAAAATTCAATGCAATTGCATATACTTATCAAAAATTTTTATATACTAAGTTAAACTAAATACCAGGCATTATTTGTTAAGTGACAATAAATTAAAACTTGTTCTTCAGTGTAACAAAACCTATATTTGTATTTTTTTATTTGATTTGTTGTGCAATTTAAAATATGCTAATATAAAGTATATTTCTTCATCAGAGAATATTCAAAATGTAAAATACAAGCAATTTTTAAGGGACTCAAGGGTTAACATATCACTATTAATGTTATTTAGGGAAAACATCTCTCTCTGTTTTAACAAACATATTCTAAAATCCTTTTAGCTTAACACAAAATATGCATTAAAAACTCCCAAGTCCTTAATCTAATGACCTTGTTTCTCTGTTCTGAGTACCCTTCCATAGCCCAGTCAGTGAGTCAGATTTTTTCAATCTTCAGCTCCTCTCACTTTAGAATCCTCTATATCTGACCAACATAAAGAGTGAGGAAAAGAGGGAAAGCCAGAGTGGACTACATCACTTCTGCCTGCTTGCCATTGACCAGAACTCAGTCCTGTGCCCACCTTCATACCTAATGGTAAGCATCTAACTATGTGCCCAAAAGCAGAGAAGTGGGTACTGATAACTCCATTTCCTCAAAAAATTAAATATGAAACTGCCATTTGACTCAGTAATCCCACTTCTAGAAATGTATCCTAAGAATCCTGAAATACCAGTCAGAAAGAATGCATGCACTTCTATGTTCATAGCAGCACTATTTATAATCGCTAAGATCTGAAAACCTCTCAAGTGCCCATCAGTGAACAAGTGGATGAAAAAGCTGTGATACATTTACACAATAGAATGCTATGCAGCTGTAAAAAAGAATAATCTCTTATCCTTTAAGATGGCATGGAAGAACCTGGATTGTATTATACTAAGTGAAATAAACGAGTTAGAGAAAGACAATTATCACATGATATCACTTATATATGGAATCTAGTGAACAAAATAAACTGACAAGCACAATAAATCCAGAGACATGGAAGCATGGAATAGACAAACTAATCTCAGAAGGAAGAGGGATGAGGGTGGGGGTTGGGAGGAGATTAATGAAAATCCTTATAGACATATATGCATAACCCAAAGACACAGACAATAGTGTGTGAAGGCCTACGGAATGGTGGGAGCAGAATGGAGAGGGTCAATGGGGGAATAAAAGGGGATATCTGTAATACTTTCAAGAATAAAGATACATTTAAAAAAAATAAATGAATTCTCAGGTCACCCCTCATTTGGATACTGCTTCTGTGTTCTCCAGAACAGCCACTAAATCTAAAGTCCAAATATGGCTGAAGTCAACAGTGAAGAAGTGACAGTTAAGAATGTGTCCTTAATTATTCTATCAAAGCTAATTTATTTTTTGATATCAATAGTATTTCTGCTTTGCTTAAAATCCTTACCTCATAATTGTTGAGTAGACTCCTGGATCTGTAAATAAAATACACTGTATATTTCAAATCTAGGGTTCAGAAGTTAACCTCAATATTATCACTGATAAGGTGGACATAGATGAAGACCGTGATAATAACCAGTAATCATGATTAGTAAGCCTGTGATGATATATCATATTTCTCCAAAATTTTTCAACCCCTGCTAACACAGTTTTCTTGATCTGTGTATCATTTTATTAAGGCTTACAGACATTGACTGTATTGCTGATTTTTATTCTCTCCCAAATATCCTCTACTCTGAACTACCTTTGGAGTCCCCTTTCTCAAGACAGCCACATGGAACGCTTGAGAGTGACCAGCATGACACAAGACAACCAGCTGCAGCCAGTATTACACAGTCATAGTGTCCACGAGATAACACATGACTTGCTCCTCCAAATAGAAATGCATGGAGCAGAGATTGAACTATTTTTTTAAGACTGGGCCTGAGCTGAGGTTTCAATCCTAGTTAACGATGATAAAAAGGCGAGAAAATGAAAGTGATAGGAAGTAGCAGGTGGTTAGATCTGACAACAGAAACCCATTATTCACCCATGTCATTCGAAGTTCTCTTCCAGACCTAGTTCTTTCACTCTGTGTCTTTTGGACTATTTACATGGTGCTGTACAGGAATCTTTCCAGGAATGGAAAATAAAGAGAAAGTATCACATCATTATTGTCACTATCACTTTCACTGAGCACGTATTTATTGTATAATTACTGTGTGCCAGGCAATGCACTAAGTTTTTACATGTTTTAATTCAATGCTCACTGTAACCCTACAACTCTACGAGGTGTTACATTAGTCAAGTTCTTGGAATTTCTATGAGAAAATACCAACTCAATGTAGCTTCAAATAAAATGAAGGATAGTTAGCAGTAACAACAACAACAACAGAATCAAGGCACTGGGAAGGTAACATTTATTCTATTATACTCATAACACTAATTCATTAATTGTCATTTACCACCCTCTACTCCCTTAGATCTGGCATCATTCTTTTCTTTCAACAACATGACTCCTCTATTATGTGATAAAGATAAGGAATGATAGTCACCTATATACTCATAATAGGTGGGTAATTTTTCTATCTATAGCCAAGATCTGTCAAGGAGGAACACTAATTGGCTTGTCATGGATCACATGCCCATTATTTAACCAACCAGAGGTCCAGTTCATGGAATTCATGCATGGGTAGAGTCCCTAGGCCTGACTGGCGATCAGGGGCAACTGGTGGGGTGACTGTGTCAGGGGCCCCACTGGCACCCACATTGACTGGCCTGGTGCCACCTGCTGGCTGGCCCCACCACCTGCTGCTGCTGCCAGTCATCTCCCTCTATGGGGCAATCAAGGGTGGCTGGCCTATGGCCGGTGGGCTGAGGTCAGCTCCTGGGTTGAGCATTTGCTCCCTGGTGGTCAGCGCACATCATAGCTACTAGTCGTTCTGCTGGTCATTCTGCTATGCAGTCGATTTGCATATTAGGCTTTTATTATACAGGATACCACAGTTAGTTTTGGGGAAGACATTTTTTAGTTGGTCTATTCTAGTTCCCATGGCTAACTCTGGGGTTCAGGGGGTGAGGTTCATGGAGTAAGAACCATTTATTTTTGACCATGTAAGAATCATCTGGAAAAATGTTATTGGTGGCAGACTACAATTCCTATGTTCATTACAGGTAGGCTTTATTATTTCATTATAGTACAAAGAAATGAAGTTTAAAGTAATTATATGTGAAACATCATTCATATACGTTTTAAGACTTTTTTTCCAGATTTGATTGATTTTAAAACCAATGCTCTAAATTATTGGAATAAACTATATATTCCCAAATTTTGATCTGAGATATGTATACTGGGAAAACTATCAGGCAGTGTGTGTGTGTATTCTATACTCTTCGCTTTAGTTTCAGGAGTATACACAATATAATAGAATAAGACACATTTTTTTTGAGAAAAGCAACTTAAGTAAAGAAGGGCTCAGAATTGGCTAATCAGAAAGAAGAGGAAAACACTACTTTTCAAACATCAGTCATTTCAAAGACAGAGTTTTTGTTGTTTTATTCATTCTAAATCTTGAATTTAGTTGAAAGACCTTGAAGATAAGGGACCTCCATTCCAGGCTCAATATAAGCCATTTACAGTCTGTGCTTATTTTTTTCCCTTACCCAAACCTCGTACTTGCAACTATTTCATTCAACCAGTTCAACGGTAAAATTATGAAACAAATTACGTGTTTTTAAAAAACTAAAAATACCCACAAAGCCTCCCTCCAGAAGATAGTATGATTATTTTGTGTTATGTGTCTCCTACATATAAAGTGTGATGGTAGTCTATTAAAACTTTTCCAAAAATTAGAGGTAAAGACCATATTATGAGAGCTTTTATAAGCAGGTACATTTTACTCCTCATTGTCACTGTCATCTTTCTCCTCCTACTTCTCTTCTTCTTGTCAATAAAATATCACAAAATTTTCTTTGCTAACTGTCCTCTGGGAAAGACTCATACAGTATATTTTATGCTCATTAAAAGGTATGCTTTACATCTGAATTTAGAAAACACTCGTTTTTTATTAGATCTCTTCTTCTGATAAGGGTATCTGATTGGCTATCTTTACAGTAGTGTGTATTCTTCTGTTACCTTCTTTACTGAGACTTTTTCTCTATGACTTAAATAGCTCTTTTTGATTTTCCTCATAAGAAACCTCTCTTTCACCCTAATATCTCCATTTGACCATGCGATGACAACAGATGAAATTTGAGGACTGAGTTACAGTAAACATTCATCTATTGCCTTAAGGAGGTGAAGCAATCCTATCTAATAAAGAGGGGATATGCTAATTGACTATCACTCTTTCCCAAAGATGGCTGCCTCCACAGCTGAGGCCAAGTTCCTATAAGGAGCCTTAACCGCAATCAGCAGGGACCTGAGGCTATGCCCTCCCTCGCCCCCATGGGACTTAACAGGGGACTTCAGGTCATCTCCCCCACCCAGCAGGGCTTGACAAGGGCCCTCAGGCCATGTCCTCCACCTAGTGGGGCTTGATGGAAGACCTCAAAGCACACCCCCACCTCGGTATAGGCTAGATCTCAGGCCACATCCCCCATCCTGGAGCTGGGCCAAGGGACCAGAGGTTATGCTCCCTGCCCGGCAAGGTTTGACAAGGGTGGGACTGGATCTAGCCCAATAGAGGAGGGGGACTGCTTTTAGGTCTCACATGATTTTGAGGTGCATGTGAATAGGTGGGGATTTAACTCTGGGTTCCATGGTGAGTCCCAGACTCTGACAGGGAGGAAGGTTTTCATATACATTTTACTGATTTTCTTTCATCTCTGACACTTCTATTATAGAAAAAGGGTAAATCACAATATTAAATTATTTCCTCTAATTAATCCCTTTTCAATGTGCATGAATTTCATGCACCAGGCCACTAGTAATACTGTATTTTTAAATACAATCGATTTTGAAAATCAACCCCAAGTGTCGCAGAAGAGAAGGATGGGATTTATGCTGCACTTCATTTATTTTGACAGATGTAAAATTTAGGTCTGACTGTATGTGTTGACGCTATTAAGATGCAGGCGAGGGGAGAAAAAAGGAAAGATGTGTTATTGTCAAAGCAACTCTTAGAGCATCTCAAAGACTGTTAAACGTTTCCTGAGATTGCTGGCTATTCAGAGGATTCTGAATCATTTTCCATGTATTTCCCTTACAATGGAATAAATGAATAAAAGCAGCAACACATGGAACCCTACACTTCCATTGGCCCCCATGCTGAGATCACTTTATGGATGAGTTTTCTTTGGGTACACACTAATCCTTAGTGATCAGGTCACTGGAGTGAGGGGAGGCAAAGGATCTCCATTTCCTCATTGCCTCTCATAAGGTTTCTCTCTTTGGGCTCAATATCAAGGTTAAACAACAACAACAGATAGAACAATAGGAGGGATGAACACTGGCCAGTGTTGCTCAGTTGGTTGAGCACCATCCCATATACCAAGAAGTCACAGGTTCAATTCCTGGTCAGGGCACATGTCTCAGTTGCAGGCTTGATCCCCAGTAATGGGTGTGCAGGAGGCAGCCAATGGATGGTTCTCTCTCAATGTTTCTCTCCCCCCACCCATCTCTCTTTCTCTCTCGATAAAAACATATTTTTAAAAATAGAAAAATGGGAGATGAGGAAAATACATAAAACAAAGACAATTCATCAGTAAATAAATCAAGATTATAGAGATAGTAGCATATCCTAAAAAAATTATGAGTTCACTACCAAGGCACTAGAGTCAGCAATGGTGAGAAATGGTTAATGGTGGTTACATTTATGGCTGAGATTCCAGGTGGGAATCAGTGGCATAAAAGCCACTGTTTAATTATGAACTCATATACACACACACATGAATATATTTACTTAGCTATGTATGGCAAAGCTAAAAACGATATTGATTCTTAAAATACGGCTGTAGAGAAGTGAGACTAAATTTGACAGGGAACATAAACTAAGCCTAAAAAACAATAAAGCCACCTCTCCCAAGCAAACCATATGATACCTCTCGTGTGTGGGAAGATGGGGTTGATGAATAGGGCAAGATATTGTAAAATTTTCCAGCAAGCATCTGTCTGATATAGACGAAAAGAGTAATTATTCCCTGGGAACAGACAGAGCGCGAGAGGCAGACAGATGCAGAGGAGGAGAGCAAAAAGCTGGCAGACAAGGCAAACACACAGGAAGAAGTAAATGCCAATAAACACCCCAAAACAAACCTGCTCCCAAACCCACAATTGTTTAGCTACCTGATGCTCTAATAAAAACAAAGACAATAAATTAATAAGATGAAAGTAAAGATTATGATTTATTTTATGGAACCAAGAATCAAATCACAGTCCCAAATTTTGCCTCTCTGCCATGATTTGTTGGCTCATGTCTGTCTGTGTGTGTGTCTGTGTGTGTGTCTCTGTGTGTATCTGTCTCTGTGTGTGTGTGTGTGTGTGTGTCTGTGTGTGTCTGTGTGTGTGTGTCTGTGTGTGTGTGTGTCTGTGTGTGTGTGTGTGTGTGTGTGTGTGTGTCTGTGTATGTGTGTGTCTGTGTATGTGTGTGTCTGTGTATGTGTGTGTCTATGTATGTGTGTGTCTCTGTGTGTGTGTGTTTGCGTGCATGTGTGTTTGCATGTATGTGTGTGAATTATCTGTGGAGACACGTGTAGCATGATGCTGGAAGTGGCTGAGGTGAGCTACTTTACAACCCTCTAGATCTCTGCCTGCTCTATGCAAGAGTGTAATTATCAAGAAACGACTTTTTTCCCCCCACTTCTTTGTTTTGCAAAAAGATTTTATGCCTGGTTTGAGAGGGTTTAGAACACATTTATGGGCTTTCCTGTGGCATGTTTCTTAAACGGAAAAATAAAAATCAATAACGCGGGGCTGGTCACTTAGAACTCCTGGAGCGAAAGAGAAACACATCTCACAGGTGCCGGCGCACATCTGAAAGTGGGGGTGTTTAATCAGGCGCTCGGGCTCGCTGTGGCTTGGAACTAATAAGATTATACATCTCCCCGGAGAAAGCCTTCGTTTCACACCTGTTTTGCAGAACCGGTGCTGTCTCAGACGGGGGCTCGTGAGTTAGGACTTCATATTTGTGAGTGTTCCTGATGCCCGTGGAGCTGAGCAAGCAAGGCTTGTGGCTGCTTTGCTGATGCATTTACTTCTAAGATGCACCCTGCTTAGTGATGGCGGGTTAAAGAGCACCTGCATGTGTGTCTTCGCCACAGCCTGGTGGAGTTGGGGTTGCTTCCACTCAGCCCATCCCAGGGATGTTCTGCTTTTGGGGGTGGATGGTGTGAGGGTAAGAAAAGGGTGTCAGTTACTATTTCAAAATTAAAACTTTATAAAGGCTAAAACTGATTTTTTCTCTATTTCTATCGCATTTAAAATGCCTACAGTGATAGGCACCAAGTAGGCTAGAAGTGAAGATATTAATGAGCCTCAGAAGCAAGGTTTAGCAAGGCTCAGTAGAATTTCTAAAGAAAGCACAATTTCTCAACAAAACGTAGCTGGTTTAGAATCAATGGAATAAAGCTGAGGAATCTCAAGGTTTCTGCTATCATCTGAGGCGAGTTTGGGAGCCGAAAGCCACTTTTCAAGAAATAACTATCTTTAACGATACTCTTGGATTGATTTTTAATACTCTCTGGGCTAGTTTATTGGTTAATCTCTGCTCTTCAAGTCCACACACTATAGCTCCCCGCCCAGCATCTTTAGAAAATCCTCTCTTGGTCTTTCGTTTGAGCATAAACTGGCCTCAGAGGAAAACTAGCAGCATCGATTCAGAGGCTCTGGCCTGGTTGCTCAGATGATCAGCGTGTCATCCCTGTATGCCCAGGTTCTGTTTGATCCCAGGTCAGGGCACATACATGAATCAACCCATGATGCATGTCTTCCCCATAAATAACCTGCAAGCAAAACTCAGCCTCGGAGTCTATTTTCTTAACCCAACCTTTGATATTCTTTTACTTTTTTTATATATTATATTGATTTTTTACAGAGAGGAAGGAAGAGGAATAGAAAGCTAGAAACATCCATGAGAGAGAGACATCGATCAGCCTCCTCCTGCACACCCCCCACTAGGGAGGTGCCCACAACCGGAACATGCCCTTGACCGGAATTGAACCTGGGACCTTTCAGTCCAAGGGCCGATGCTCTATTCGCTGAGCCAAACCGGTTTCGGCTTCCTTTACTTTTTATTCTTCCTATATAACTTTGTTTAACAAAGTTTCCACCTTCTGCTCAGTTTTGAAAGTTTAACACCTCAAAATCATACTCAACACCTCCCTCTCCCTCAATGTTGGCTATCCTCACCCAACTTATAAATAAACCTTATCCATTTACTTAGACCATCCTTCTCGAAAGGATCTGTTCTCCACCTGAACTGCCAATATCCTGTTTGGAGTTATCCTTCTTTCTCCTACACGTCTGCGAGTCCTTTCTTCCTTTTTAATGCATTTATATCATTTCCCCCCACATTTTAGTGAGAGTGTACTTTCCAATACACAATTGATGAGTCACCAAACCCTTAACTTTCCCCCAGAGGTTCTATACGTGGCAGACTCGTCTGTGAAATGGACCTCAGCTCAGCTCCCCCTTCCCTTCCTCTCACTTGCCAGGTTTCTTTCAGCTTTGGACCTTTGCACATGCTGTTCACCACACCAGCACAGAACTCTCTTCAACATATGGGAACACTAAGTCTCAGTTTCCTCATCTATGAGAAGGGACTGACTTCTCATCAGGCCCGGCTGTTTAAAGGCGAAATAACCTAAAACATATAGCTGACATGTTAGTTTCAAATAATTTATCCTAGCATTTGTTTTTCCTTTAATCCCTTCCTCAATGGTAAGAACAAATGTTAAATGATCGATGTATACCAGTTAAGAAATCCATAATGCATCTTGCTGTGAAGCACCCTCCCTGAGATCATTAATTGCTGCCAGGTGAATAATATCCCCTAGAATGTTGTGCCTTTGTGAAATGTAGTGACTGGCTTGCCGTAATTTCCAGAATGACCAGTTTGTTCTGAAACCTGCTTAAAGAGAAGGCAAAAGCCATTAAGGAAATTTATGCACTTTCAGGGATCCTGACGCGGAGAGAAAGGAAGATTCCAAATAAATGAGCAAGTAAAAGAACATTAATTAGCATCTAATTACTACCAGCAGAGTGCAGTGGTCAATAATTTTAAAATAAATGGAATCTTTTGTAAATGTATAAGGTGAGAGCATAGCCAAGTTCTCCTTGAGGTAAGATTAATGTCACTCTAATATATAAACTAAAAAGAAATCTGTCTTATTAAGAAAAGTTTTTTTTAAAGGTACACCAATATCAACTTGTTACAGCAAGAAGGAAGGACATTTAAATGCTACATATGCCTGTAGAAGCGTAGTATTGTTCAGAGATTAAATTCGTATATGTTTAAGCTATAAGTAAAAGTATCATTTAAATTAAATCTAGAATTATTGAAAAAGTCTACTATGATGCTAACATTGCTAAATTCAAAATAAATGATTTTGAAAAGTAGAAATCATGGCTATGTAACAGCTATTTTTAAAGCATCTTAAAAAAAATGAATAAACAGTGAAATTTATTCTTCAGTAGCATATCAAATTCCCCTGAGGAAACTCCTTATAATTTTAAGTGGTGTGCATTATGAATTGTTCTAGCAAACTGCACTCTGCTTTTAGAGGGAAAAATACATAAAAATAAATGATAGTTACAAAAATGAAAGAACCAACAGATCCGGGCACTGTCATTGCTGTCCCTTGTTTTAAGGGCCTGGCCTTTGCACTCCATAACATCTGGGCCAAATCCACTTTTCCTTACCAGCTGTGTGATTTACTTATTTATTTTTAAATGCCTGTCTGCCTTAGTTCAGAGACCTTGGCTTTCATTATATATATATATATAATTGATTTTTTACAGGAAAAAAGAGGGATAGAAAGTCAGAAACATCGATGAGAGAGAGACAATCCATCAGCCGCCTCTTGCACACCCCCTACTGGGGATGTGCCCACAACCAAGGTACATGCCCTTGACCCGAATCGAACCTGGGACCTTTCAGTCCGCAGGTCGACACTCTATCCACTGAGCCAAACCGGTTTAGGCCAGCTGTGTAATTTAGACTGGTTATTTGACATTTATACACCTGGGTTTCCTCGTCTATTAAATTGGATAATACATGCATACTGGGAGTTGCTTTGATAAGCATATAAAATGAGCCCGATTTAAACTGAAGTAGTGTGACCTTATTAGTAAACACCAAGACATACAACACAGTGACTTTTAAGATGTCTAGTAGCAATTTTCAAATATAACATTATTCACTCTAATAACCAAGAAGTACTAGATCCCCAAGACCTGTTCATCTTATAACTGCAAATTTGTACTCTTTGACCAATATCTCTCCATTTCCCCCATGTCCCATCCCTTGGCAACCACCAATCTACTGTTTCTATAAATGTAACTAACAGATTTCATGTATCAATGATACCATGCAGTATTTGTCTTTCTGGTTCATTGCACTGAACATAGTAATGCTCTCACGGTTCAGACATGTCTTTTCAAAAGGCAGGACTTACTTCCTTTTTATGGCTGAATAATATTCCACATACACACCACCTTTTCTTTAACCATCTGCTCATGGGCAGTTACATTGTTGTCTTATTTTGGCTGCTATAAGTAAGGCTGTAATGAGCATGGGAGTGCAGATATCTTCAAGATATTTATTTCATTTCCATTGGATATATATCCAAAGTGGAATTGCTGGATCATATCATAGTTCTAGTCATAAGTTTTTTTTAAGAATCTCTATCGTTTTCCACAGTGGCTGCACCAATTTACATTCATACCAACAGTGCAAAAGGGTTCCATTCCCTCCCTCCCACCATTCTCTCCAGCACTTGTTCTTTTTGATGATGGCTATTCCAACAAGCATGAGCTGCTATCTTACTGTGGTTTTGATTTCAATTTCTCTAGGCACATACTCTTGACTCTTGTGGAGTCCTCCTACACAGAAAGCATGCCTGATACTGAGGAACTTCTAGATAGAGGTAGATATTACTTAAAACAGAATTATTTGCATCACATATTTAAATATGTGCCCCAAATTGGCCAAGATGATAAATGGTTCAATTTGGCCATGATATGTTATATTCAGAGACTGAAAATAGTGCAGGAGAGAATCAAGAAATCCAGGGAGTAAGAAACTAAAGTGAGGGAATAAGAAGATAAGACAAAAAGAAATCCACTTGCTGGAGACATTGATTAAGTCAATGTGCTCCAAGCCTGCGGTATACTGATAAAATTGAAATACTCATACAGTAAGTTGGAGAGATCTCAAAGCTCATTCAATGAGGAAGTAACTGAAATGGGGCATGAAGGAAATTCCTGCGAGGTGGAAATGTCCTATACCTCATTCAGCATAGCGGTTACGTCAATGTATACAGCAGGTACAATTCATTAAAATGAGAATGGACAAGAATACCAAGCACTGCCTATGGTTTCTGTGAATACGCTAACACATGTAAACCATTTCCAACAGCAGCTGAGATATGGTGACCACTCAGTCACATATTTTATGTTGGGTCATAGGCCAGGATGGATATACAGAGGTGAGAAATTAGGCTGAAGAGAGGAACAAGGGGTCAGATCACAGAGGGACACAAGGGCACACCAAGAAATACACAAGCCACGAGCACACTAGCCAGGGCATGTATCACGTGGTATCACTTGAAGAGCAGTTGGGGAGGATAGTTTGAGAGACAAAGACAGGGTAAGCCATTTAGAACTCTTGGGCTTCCCTTCATCATCTGTACAATGAGGAGAAAAATAAGTGCCTAACCACTCAGAGGAATGACAGGAAATGATGCAATGCCTAAGAAAGGCTGCTGATGGATACAATGTCCTCTGGAGAGTAAGGGTCATATGTTGGATACATGACGATACTGTCTGTATTCGATTTTGTTTAGAGATCTTGAACAAGTAGCTCTGATCCAGAGGAAAATATTCAGGAGTAGGTCAGCCCACCCCTTCCTATTTCCACTTGCCTACTGTTCTCACCAGTGAAATGTGATGGTGGGGAATAGTTACACTGTGACTATACGGGAAGAGTCTACACACAAAAGGCATTAGAAATGGAAAAGTCTTCCCTGCGTTTCACTAACAGTCAAGTGCAGGTTATTCTAAAACAGTGGTTCTCAACCTTCCTAATGCCGCGACCCTTTAAGACAGCTCCTCATGTGGTGGTGACCCCCACCATAAAATTATTTCTGTTGCTACTTCATCACTGTAATCTTGCTACTGTTATGAACTGTAATGTAAATATCTGATATGCAGGATGTATTTTCATTGTTACAAATTGAACATAAAGCATAGGGATAAATCACAAAAACATTATGTAATTATATATTGCGAAATATTTATTTCTAATTACAAATAAATGAAATTTTGTCTTGAATCGTGGTGTAGCATGGGTAATAGTCTTCATATGACAACAGTAAACTACATTGCTACACTTTGCTCCACCGAGGAGCGGTGTGTTGGTTCCTAAGACCATGGGAAATAGGTGTTTTCTGATGGTCTTAGGCGACCCCTGTGAAAGGGTCGTTCGACCCCCAAAGGGGTCGTGACCCAGAGGTTGAGAACTGCTGTTCTAGAACTTTGCAAAGCTGTGTAAATAAGTGACTAAATAATATGAAGGGTCACCAGAGAAGGGGTACTTGCCCCAGGAGAGGCTCTGAAAATGCCCTGCTGGCCCCTCGCCATTGGCTTGTGGGGGGTCGGGGCGCAGGGAGGCGGTTATTTTATCTAAACAAGTTCTCAGCTCTGATGTGTTTTATGTATCAGAGAGGGAAAATGCAGGCTCTGATAGTGACAGCCCGAAATACCTCACATTTATGAGTCATTTTAATCTCCATCTTAATTTAATTAAACAAATGGAGAACTGCCCCCTTGCCAAATATAGCATCCCTTGCCAATTAAGTCATTAACGGGCCTCCTTTAAGATAAACAATTTTCTGATAACTCCCTTTTGGATTGAGTACCAATTAGCCTTTCACCTAAATGTAAACGGCACAAAGCTGAGCAGTTTGAAAACCAAATCTAAAAAGCAAGAGTCCTGGGTATAGTTCTGTGCCCCCCTCCTCCTACCCCCCCCCCCACAAGAGTGGTCAGTAGCCACATGTGTCTACTGGTCGCTTGAAATATGAGTCAGTCCAAGTTAAAGGTGCTATCAGTGTAGATGCAAACTGAGTTCTGAAACTTAGTGCCAAAAGTGGGATGTAAAATATCTCATAGATAATTTCAATATTGATTTTATGTTAAAATAATATTTTATATACATTGAGTTCTATAATGTGTTGTTGAAACTAAGTGTGTTTGTTATTTTTTTTACCTGATAAAGTAGTCACATGCCTTAAAATTTCTTACAATTTCTCATAGATAAGTTTTTACACTCTGTGGCGTACCTTCAATATCTTTTATTTCCCTTTATTTAGAGTTAATCTGAAAAAATAATCTATTTTAACTCCGCGCAAGATGAGGTTCTTAAGTTTCCTGCCTATTTCTTCCACGTCTGGCTCAGTCACTTCTCATTTCACATCATTTAAGCTCATGGCTTTATTTCAATTTCTTTTAACTCTCAGATTCCACACTCTAATGATCCAGGATCTGCTACAGGAACCAATAATTGCTCCTTCGAAGAAAGAAACAGGAAGGGGGAGGATTTCAAACACACACATTCGTAAGAGAAAGTATAGAAATGGTACAAAGCACTGCATGTGCTGAACGCTATGAAAAGGGCCCTGCACGCTGAGGTCGATGGATGCAGCGGGTACCCTGAGTGTGGGTGTGGGTGGGTAAGGCAGGCGAGCGAGGTCTCTCATCGGTACCACCCACACAGGAAAAGAGGAGGCTTTGGGATTGCCTTCCCTTCTGGCAAGGCCTTGCTTTCTAGTTACAAAGTAAACGACAACTGGACTGACAAATGTAGGAAAAGCAATAGTCTGAAAGGAAATGAACTCCCCTCCATCTTGTCCTATAGGGCTGGGACCCCTGCCTAACCCCCCTACCTTTTGAGAGTGGCCACAGGTGTGCCAGCAATGTCCTAGCTTCCCCGACCACCACCTGAAAGGACCAATGAAGCTCCAGGGACACAGCTAAGGTCCTAATTAGGCTAAACCACAGAACGACCCTGATTCAAGTGACCAATCTCTGTAATCCTCATCACTTTCCCAAGCCCCCTAATTATTCTACCCCATATAACTCATTGTCCCCCCACCCCCAATAGATGTTTTCATAGCAGATCCTTTTTCATCTGTCTGATCGCAATTCAAAAGCCACTTCCCTCAGAGGAGCCTTCCCCGACCATCCTGTCTAGCTTTCTTTGTTTCTCCTGGTCACATGTTTGTTCTATTGAACCCATCAGGTGTCATTATCCAAATTGTCAGGTCATTGCTTGGCTGGTTGTTTCCTCCACTGGACCGCAGAAGTCTTCAGAAGAAGATGCCTTGTTTGTCATGCACACCTGTGACTTCCATCCCTACGAAGGATTTGCGAAGTGGGCTCTCAGGAAACACCCATTGAGAAAGCAGTGAATACGAGAGAAACTCAGGCTAGAAGGTGGGAGGTGCAGAAGTCAAAATGTATGCAGAAGAGAACCAAGAACTAGCGGTAAATCCTCAGGACTGTGCTTTGGAAGACGGACTCATTTGGAGTGTGGGAGGCAGAGTGTCAGTGAGGGAGGGAGGATTGGAACACGAGGTCACTGGAAATGCCCACGAAAAGGTCATGTTTGTTGGTTGAGTGCATTATCTGAGACATACCAGGTACCCTTGTACTATGCACAAAAGTGGGAAGAAAAAAAACCTATCAAACACGTTTTCATATGTAGGGATGCCAAACAGTCTAAATAATGAAACTTTGATTGTTTCATGCAACAGGCGCGCCTGTAAATCATGTTATCGCTGCATCAAAGGGAAGTAAACTGTGAAGTTGCCCCCGCTCTCCACGAGGCCCTGCAGCCTTTTATCAGAGTGATATTTCCAGTTATCTGCAGCACACCACATTTCCCTCCATCCTTATCTCCACCTATTGATACCTGCCTTCAAAACGGCAACGTGCTGGCCGGAAGTCAGCTTTGTGAAGCAACAATTCGCACACTGGAGGGGAAGGAAAGTAAATGCCCAGTTATAAGTTGGCCGGGCTTAAGAGAGCTAATCAGTACGCGACCATTTGAGAATGTTATCCTCTGAGTGTTATGACATCCCCTAGGAAGCAGTAAAATAGGAAAGGAGAGAAAATTAGCCAATACGAGAAAAGCCTAAAAGGGGAAAAGAGACTAAAGTTTCTTCAGCTCTGAATTTAGCACCTGCAGATTCAAGCTGATTTTTTGCATCCTTTCCCCTCATTTAAGGGACTGGGCGCTGGGTGCAGATGAGCCAGGGAGGTGGGGTGGGGACATTTGTTAAGAGTGTCGATAATAAAAAAAGAAATGATGAATTTGCAAAGTTGAAAGTGACTCCAAGACTACTTATTCCCACTTCCTCTCTTCCATCCCCTTCCTACCACATCCCCACAAGCAGATGCCCAGCCTCCATTTAAAGAAACCCATATGTCGAACATGTCACATTGCTCAGCAGCCCATGCCTTTCTTAGATGTCGCCTCCATTAGAAATTCTTGCTCCATGAACCGAAAATCAGCAGAATCCTCAAGTAGTAAACAAATACATGGCAATGCCCTTCTTCCTCATATTCAGATGTATAAACTAAAGCCCTTTTTGCTACAGTATATCGGCAAATATAGCTCATATATGTCCTACTCAGCTTGTACTGTGATAACAAATTGCCATAGACTGATTCCTTTTCTGAAATCTTCTTCTCTGGACCCCCGAATCCTTGACCTTGCTCTCTGGGTCTGTGGAAGGGGAAGGCAATCCCGATGACCTTTTAATTGTCTTTGGGGCTGAAACTGGTTTGGCTCAGTGGATAGAGCGTCGATCTGTGGACTGAAAGGTCCCAGGTTTGATTCCGGTCAAGGGCATGTATCTTGGTTGCGGGCACATCCCCAGTAGGGGGTATGCAAGAGGGAGCTGATCGATGTCTCTCTCTCATCGGTATTTCTAACTCTCTATCCCTCTCCCTTCATCTCTGTAAAATATCAATTAAAAATATTTTAATAATTACCTTTGGGATCATTTCCCAACCTTGGACAATAAATCTTGGCTTCTGTTTAGTTGACTGTCTAGTTTCCTTTATCAACTTTGGCCACACCCTTTTTTTCTTCAGAAGCACCTTCATTTTCTTAAAGATGGATAGACTGAGAATTTTATGAATATTTTAGTTCTAGTTCTCTTTTGATTAACAATTCCATCCGTAAGTCAGTTCTCTCTTCTCACATTTTACTAGATCAGGAGGAACTAAGTTGCTCCTTCCACACTTTGCTTGGAAATTTCTTCAGCCAAATATCCAGTTTCATTGGTCAGCCTCAAGGAGAAACATACCTGTCACAATGGACCTCAGGTCAACTGAGCTCAAGTTCACAATTAGTAGCCATTGCTTGCAGAGGTCTCTTACACACACTGCATTTTGGGGAAAGCCACACTGAGCTTTCAACTTCCTGTACCATGCCCCTGCCTGGTACTCCATCTGAGTCAATCTCTATAGGGAAGCCCTGGTTCAATCTTTCCACCAATGGACTGCGACCAGCTCCATCCAATCAGAGGATGAGTTGTCATATCTGGAGCAGCTGCCCTAGCACTTCTGTTCCCAGGCCTGGAAACAGCTCACCTGACACACAGACAGCTGGTAGGAAACAGACATGACAGCTGGTGGGAAACAGACATGACTGGGAAAGGCACACAGCTTTAGGATTGTTACTCACCAGTCATAAATATATTCCCAAGATAATAAAAATGTCTTGAATACTAGATTCACAGCTGGAATTAGATCACATGAGACCCTGATGGCTTTACCATCATCAGAGAACCCTAGTTCTGGTGAGAGGAAAAGCCCTGCTTGAGTTTTCAGTTTCATGAGGTGCATGCCTCTGGTGCAGTAACATTATTTTTAGACAACATTATTTCAGTGCACAAATTCGTGCACCAGGGATCCCTTGGCCTATTGGGGTGGGGAGAGGGAGGCTGGCCAGCAGAGGGGAGGGGCGATGGGAGGTTGGCTGTGGGACCACACTGATCACCAGGAGGCAGCTCCTGCAATGAGCATCTGCCCCCTGGTGATCAGTATGCATCATAGCAATTGGTCCACTGGTAATTCCAGTCATTTGGTGGTACAGGTCACTTAGGCTTTTATATATATAGATTATTTTATAACAATTAAAATAATAAGATCCAAGTGGTAAAAGAAACGTTAAGGTTGGTTTTTTAGAGTCTGAAAACAAGAACAGTAACAAGGGCAAAAAGGCAGATGTAGAAGAGGAGGAGAAGGAAAGATAGAAGATTTCAGGATGCCAGATTGTATCTCTCTTTTCCCAGAACATATATATTAAAAAATGAGATGTTTCAACGATGTCAGAGATCAGTTTGGTCCCACTAATGAGGTACCAGAGCCTCCTAATGGCCCTGTTTCTGCAGTTCCTCCCTGTGCATGTCTCTATAGGACAGACCCCAATGGCTGGTCACTGACAGAGGGACAGATACCGGGCCCAGTATACCCTGTCACATCTTTATTGAAAAGTCACTGCAGGAGACACCCTGAGAACAACTTCCTGGCACTGAAATTACGAGCATCAAGGAACTACATTTCCTGACCTCATTCTGGTCTCCTCAGGGAGCTGGGTCAGCTGGAAGAGTTTCCAGCTGAGGGAGCCAGGCCCAGTGCTGTAGGAGAGAGCCAGTGGAAGGCTGATTACTCCTAGTTTCTCAGGGCATTTGTTACCACTCAAAAGACCCAATCAGGCCCCCATTCAGGATAAACCCTTAAGAGGTACATACAAATGCCCAGAATGAAGCAGCAAGTGGCTTTTTCGTGTAAACAAAGATTTTCTTCCCTTTTTCTAGGAGTATCTATTTATTGGGCTTTGCTCCTTTAGTTCTGCCATTTGAGCTTTTCCAGGTATTTAACTACCTGCCTTTCTCTGTCATTGGGAATGAACATCTACATGACCCATGTCTGTATGATTTGGACCTTAGCTGGTCTGCCCTGCCCTGTGTGCTTCTCTCCCAATCATGACCCGTGGCTCTGATCCGAGTTAGAGCAAGCACCTTCATGATCCTTGGAGCCTGCACTGGGTCCCTCCCCTCCCCCGCCCCATCTGGCACTCTGGACTCTTACACACATGCCACCATGACAGAGATCCAGGATTGGCTTCCTGTCTTCTGGTTTTTGTTTGGAAGGTCTTGCTGTGCCTTGTGTGGTCACTGTGGCTATCAGAGAGTTCCATCTCTCTCAGTGGGAGAAGCAACCTGCTAGGTAGGACTCTACTCAGTTCCTAAATGCTTCACAGAAAGATGAAGACATGTTCATATATATTAGTATAATGTCAGCAGGCCCAAATGTCCATTTACCTTTTTGTACAATGTCGTATTGCTCTTTTTTTGCTGCATACAACTCGGTGGAGCAGCCCACAGGTGTCTGCTCTTCTGCACCCAGGCACTTGCCACCCCCAGTGGCAAAATTTAAAGGCTGGAGGTGAGAGAGCTCTCTAGAGCAGTGGTTCTCAACCTTTTGAATGCCGTGACCCTTTAATACAGTTCCTCATGTTGTGGTGACCCCCAACCATAAAATTATTTTCGTTGCTACTTCATAACTGTAATCTTGTTACTTTTATGAACTGTAATGTAAATATCTGTGTTTTCCAATGGTAATGTAAATATCATCCTGTGACCACTGCTGTGGAGCCTAAGACCATCGGAATTGCATCACAATTCATTAACAGTAGCAAATCACACTTACGAAGTAACAAGGAAAATAATTTTATGGTTGGGGGTCACCACAACATGAGAACTGTATTACAGGGTCACAGGATTAGAAGGTTGAAAACCACTGCTCTAGATGATGATCTAGCAAATAAGAGCTACTATTATCCTCATGTGACCTAACTTTTAATTGATTAACTAGATTCACTAAATTTAAAAAATGAGAATGATGTGAAGAATGATGCATCCCTGTTCACCACAACCCTGCTTTCTCCTATCTATCCTCTAACCTCTTTAAAAAAATTATATATATATATATATATATATATTAATTTCTGAGAGGAAGGGAATGGGAACGAGAGAAACATCAAAGCTGAGAGAGAATCATTGACTGGCTGCCTCCTGCAAACCCCATACTGGGGACTAAGCCCGAAACCAGAGCATGTGCTCTGACCAGGAATGGAACTGTGTTCTCCTGATCCATAGCTCAATGCTCAACTACTGAGCCTTGCTGGCTGGGCTAACCTCTTTCTCCATAAAATAATCTACCTCTACCATTGTGTTCTGTACTGGAAACAAAGTTGGAGATTCAAACATCAGAAATTTCTGGGATTTGAAAATCTATCAAGGATTAAGAAGAAGCAGTTCGTATGACTCTTACCCCAAGTAACTACCAAAACTCCCGGTTTACCACAGAATTTCCCTCAGTATTAACACACAGAGAACAGTTGTAAATAGAAAACACAGAGGGTATTTCACCAATTAGAGGACAGATAAGGTATGTGATTAACAGAGCTAATTACATTATCAATAGATGCTGCTCTTTTGCCACCAGAAACATGAGCAACGAAATGATTATCTACCTGTGCTGCCAAGAAAGGACAGGTGAGACACAGCAGTGTCCACACACTTGGGGGACCTTTGTAATTGGTTTTTTGAGAGGTATTAGGAGTTATACGTCCAAAAGCTCTGCTTTTATGACAGTCACAGTGCCCCAAGTATAAGATCAGCTACCATACCACGATCTCCCTTCCTTGGGTCTCTGGAATACCTTCCTTGAGATTCCATGAAAGGACATGATTTGCAAAGTCTAGAGTCCTTCCAGTATCAAGACAAAAGCTGAAGTTGTTTAAACTTGAATCTTTACCACCTTGACCTTAACAGAATGCTTTTACAATACTCCCAGTAAATGCCTTACCCTTTAATAATAAATTATATAGGTTCCATAAACTGAGTAAGCCTGACTCCACACAATTAAGCTGCTTTACTGCCCTTCATATAATTTTACTGATTTCTAAAAACTTGTTTTGTAATAGTAATGTTCTTCTTGAGATACGGTAAGCTCTGAGGTTTTGTCTCCACCTTGCCTAATGTAGGATGGGGTTTGGGGCCTCTAAAATACACAATCAGATATCCCAATACTTTTTTTAAAAAAGGATAAAAAGTGTTATAAGTCAAAATAAGTCTCTGTTGAAGAAAGAAAGTGAAATTCAGTGTAAAGTTTACTGAGTGATCCTGTATTTTTCAAAATAAACTCAGCTAGTCTTTGACTCACACTATTTGGCTTTAATAGTTAACTTGTTTCTTAGAAGATGCTGTCCCTAAAACCATCTTGTAGGTACTTACAGTTTCTATACAAAGTAAAAAAACAAAAACAACAACAACAACAAAAATACCTGACAATGTTTTGGACAAAGGGGACTAAATTTCTGATCTCATGGAGGGGAGAAATTTAGGAGGAAGAGACCCCTAGGACACTGTATCACATGCCATCACTTATAACATCTGCACCCAAGCTCCTTACAACAAAAATCTCTCTATATAAAAGCCTAAGTGAACATCTGACCATCCAACTGGTAGCTATGACGCACACTGGCCACCAGGGGGAAGATGCTTAATGCAGTAGCTGCTGAGCTGCAGTGACTTAGTAGCTGCAGTTCTCGGGTGATGTCCTGGGAACCAGAGAGGAGAGGGCTTAGTTGTGGGGTGTATCACCCAAGAACCATCCTCTGGCAATCTGGGACCCCTTAGGTGATATTGGAGAGTTGGTTTTGGCCCTATCCTCACAGGCCAGGCCGAGAGACCCCACCAGTTCATGGGTGCGTGAATCCATGCACCAGGCCTCTAGTATCTTAATATTTTGATATAATTTATGTATGAACAAAAGTTCATACAATTACCTAAATGACCCTACTATTTTACTATTAACGGAAGTTCACACATTGATTCAATGACAAAGCAATAGTTTTCACACAATTAGTTACACTAAGATCCTAATTAGGGACTCCATTAGCCACAGAGCTAACTTAACATTAAAAGCCATAGCTCTGGGACATCTGTCAAAGCACTCACAATCGGTTACACATGCTGTTTTCCCTCATTATACACCTATTCTTTCTATCTCTCACTGGCTTTCATATCTAGACCCATTTCCAACTGCAGATTCTTTCCCACGATTCTATCATAAAAGATGCCAGTGAAAAAGCAAGGTGTGGAGCGAAAATAAATTAAAGAGTCATCCTTTTTGCAGTTTTAAAATGATTTTTTAGTTGTAAGTGTATAGGTTTAAGTAGTTATCCATGCTTTTTCTCTCATCTATTTAATCAGACTTAAGTTTATCTCTCCTTTCACAAGGGTGGACAATCACAGAAATAAGAAGCAGACAAGCAATTTGATAGACTGAAGCACAGCCTCTAAAATGATTCCTATAAACCTGCTTTACTTAACACGAAACAATTTCTTGCTGGGAGTAAACATTTTATCAAACTATCATTTGCAAGAACAGAAACACATCTGCGATGTATTTCAACAAAATGGTTGGAATTCACGGCAGGTCCAGTTCACTTTCTAGTATCAAACCACTGAATTGATAAGGACCACCTCATATCAATTCCAAGAGCCTCAAAGATTAGTGTAAGAAATATAATTAAATTTAATTAGCTCAATGCTCATACTATCCTACTGTACAAAGAACCAGCCAACATATAATCTCTAACCAGATGGGGAGCTCACAGGAAAGTGAGTTAACATGTATTTCTTTCTATCTTTATAACTATATGCCTAAATTAAATCAAGGGCACTACAGATTATAGGTCCTGTTTTTTAAAAACAAAAAAACTGGGACAAAGAAATATGAATAGCAAATCTGTATCCACATATTTCTGCTATTCCTAGGCTTAAGCCAAAGCCTTTCAGCTTGCTCCTTCAACTCTGGCCCCATCCGATGTATCTAATTTTGTTTTCCAAGCAACAAGATAGAAAATATCTGCCCACTTAGACAGCTAGAGAAATAGAATGATTTTATTCTAATGAAAAGCAAGTCAATTACAGTTACCTTCATGTTCGAATGCATTTTTCAAAGTTTAAAAAGATTTCCCCGTGTTATTACCCATACCATTTCACTGAGGAGCTATGGGTAGCACCACAAAAGACAAAGAAACAGAAAAAAAGAGATACTGTGCAAATATTAAGTCACAAGTACACATTAAAATGAGCTTGATGCAATTAAAATAGGACATTAAACTGTATTATTGTACCATCTGGCATCATCTCACACACCATAGCAGTACATGTAGCACTCTTGGAAGACCCTGAGTTTTATGGTTTTCTAAAGGCCTTTTGGCCTTGAATTCTGTCTCTCTCACCTCTCAGTAAGAATTTGGACTAATAGACTCAGTCAGATGAAATGGTGACTTTGACCTGGAAAGTATTTCTGTGAATTTGGCTAATCAGACACTCTGTTCTGGGTTTGAATAACAAGGTCTGATGGAAAGCGCATGGAAGCACGCTCCACCACCATGGAGGGTGGGAGTACATAGGTGGACAGAGAGGCAGTAACAAATCTGAGGATGCCCTCACTCATGGCTTATCCGGCCTTTCTCACCTTCCTTTAGGAAATGATCAGTGAGTCATATTTTAAATCACATAAGAAAAGACTTATAGCCAAGAACGGTTTGGCTCAGTGGAGAGAGCGTTGGCCTGTGGACTGAAAGGTCCTAGGTTCGATTCAGGTAAGGGGCATGTACCTTGGTTGCGGGCACATCTCCAGTGTGGTGCATGCAGGAGGCAGCTGATTGATGTCTCTCTCTCATCGATGTTTCTGACTTTCTATCCCTCTCCCTTCTTCTCTGTAAAAAGTCAATAAAATATATTAAAAAAAAAGAAAAAAAAAGAAAGGACTTATAAAGACTACTCAAATTTTGTAATGCCCTTCAGGCAAAGTCGATCCCTAGGGAGGAATATATAGCTGTACTATTCAATGTTAATCACTGACTACATAGGGCTATCAATGGAATTGAATTTAAATTAAGCAAAACTAGAAATTCACCTTTTCTTTTTCATTAGTGACATTTCAAATGATCAACAGTTACATGTGGCAAGGAGCTACTGTGGAGAACAAAGCAGAGACATATCCCCATCACTGCACAAAGTCCTATTGGAAAGGACTGCTCCGTGGTCTTTTCTGATGAACAGTCTGCAGAGGAGCTATGTATTGGGAGAGAGTGAAGTCATGGGAGAAGGTGCAGTCCAGCTGAAGTGACATGCAAGCTCATGGATGTGTGCGTGCACACATACACATATGTTCAAGATCTCTGTCTTTTTGATAAAGTAAAAGTGATGCATCATTTTCTTCCTCATCATGCCTTTCTTGAAGTCTTTTTAAAAATATGTATTTTTATTGATTTCAGAGAGGAAGGGAGAGGGAGAGAGATATGGAAACATCAATGATGAGAGAGAATCATGGATCAGCTGTCCCCTTCATGCTCCAAACTGGGCATTGAACCAGCAACTCAGGCATATGCCCTGACTGGGAATCAAACCATGACCTCCTGATTCATAGGTCAATGATCAACCACTAAGCAACACCAGCTGGACCTTTTCTGAAAATTTGGTCCCCAACTTGTGTTTCCATGATCCAAAGCCTGTTGTCATGGGGTCAGATAGGTTGCAAGTAAGGAGCTGAGAGCAAAAAACATTGATTTTTTGGGAAGTCTTAATAAAACATCTTCTTACCTACAACTAATCATGTTAAGAAGTCTGAGAGTTATCACTGAGCAAATCAACAACCTCATCCAAAAGCGTAAGAAATGGGATGGACAGCCAACCAAAATTAAATGGAATATATGCATTGAGTGTTTGGATTGTCATAAACATACATGGGTTCCCCTTACCAGCGTCTTTGGCTCAAGAGACCTGGACCTTTAGAATGGAAGCCACTATGCAAGGTGGATACCAAGTTCTCACTGCTTTACAGATGAGAAAACTCTGGGCTCTTGGTATTAGACTAGAAATCTTAAAATGATTTAAGTTAATGGATTCTGTCAGGAAATAAAACGTGTTCTATGTACTTTAGTAAGGACGGCTGCACAGCGAATTGGGTCTTTTGCTTCCCACCAAGGGAGTTTTTAAGCAATGAATGAAATAAATTGACATCAACTGAACCCGAGAACTCAGACTTCCTGCCCAGACTGACAATATCGAGACAGCAGGACTGGTTTCTGTAGAAGGAAAAGTGCACTGTGTACAGCATCTCACGGAAAGCATTTAATCGTTGGAACTCCATTGACAAAGAGGTTTTCTACATGCGAGACACAGGGAATACTGAATGCTTTAAGCACCCACTGCAGTTTGAGCTCCCCATGTTTTATGTATGTATGTATTTACTTCATCCCAGGAATAAACTATGTGCCACTAAGTGGCTACTGCACACTGAGTATCACTATAAAATTTTAAAGTGGGTTATTAAGCAAAAGTGCTAACTTTTATTGACTTCTTACTATATCCTAGGCATTGTGCTAAATGCATTATCTGGATGTTAAATACCACAGATGCAGATACTATTTTTACCCCATTTTACATCTGTGGGAACTGAAGCTTAGAGATGCTTAGGGATTTGTCGAGAATCATATTGTTTTTAAGAGATAAAGCCAGACTTTCAAGCCAGGTTTCTTATTCCTGAGCCTATAGCTTTCTATACTGATCCATGAAGTTATACGTTTTGATAATAAATGAGCGTAAATTGGTATTTTTGTCTAACTTATTCACTGTAAAGAGGAATGAAGTCAGTAATTTGACAGTAAGAAGTGCTACTTTCCTTTAACATATTGACAGAAGGAAAATGATTATGAGGAGGAAATGTAGGATGCTGAAACAGTGTTCTTTTTTGCCTCTTCAACAACACGCTGAAGAGGGACAGTGATTCTGATTATATGTGACCTCAAATTCCCTGACCCACCAAGCTAGGAGGTCAACCCATCAAATTGCCTGTAAAGCTTAACTCAAGAGATTCAGCGTTTCTCCCCAAGTAGCTCCAACCTATCATTTTTATCTCTCTCAAATTACTGAAATAAAAATATTAATTTTTATATAAAGATAAGATTAAAATGTTGAGAAATATTGATTTAATTTGTACCATCACTCTCTTTTTATTTGCATCTATAAATGTCGTTAAAGAGGACACTGCTCACCAAACAAATTATAAAAGTGGAGACCAACCAATTTGGCAAGATGCCCACCATCATTCATGTGTAGCCTCAACCATGATATTTTCTCCTATTACCAAGGTGATGCCGGAGGACTTGGCTCTTAGGAACCTTCTAAGCTTAGTTCCAGTGAAACACAACAAATTGAGAATTTATTACAAGCTGAGCTGTATACTTCACAGGATTATTATTGAATGACTAAGGATAGTTTCTGCAATTTACTGGGATGAGAGATTGGCCTAGAAATCAAGACATGATAAGTTTGAAAAGAAATAAAAGATTTGAAGGAGTCATAGAAAAAAAAAGTTGCAATCATTTGGGAGATAGTAGTCAGGAAATGCCCAATGGGATAGGTATTATTAGAAAGATAAATATCAATAAGTGCATTTCTTTCAATTAATTCTAAGAGGTGGTGACAGAAAGCTAATATGCTGTATTTCTATTCAATAGCATGGAATATCTGGCCAAAAATGAAACAATTTCTCCAGTTTAATCTGGTATATATGAAATAAGAGTACAGTAATAAGTTCAGAGACTTATTAGAATGCTTTGGGTATTTAGTGAGTTTCTGTCAAATGAATGGGTAGTTGAAACATTATCCTTATAATTCGTGCAATGATGATTATACTTAAGCATATAAGATTATTATATATTAGCTGCTGTCACACAAAATACATGTGAGGGACTTGGCCCGCGCGGCCCAGGTTTTGCCCTCTAGATTGTCCAGATGCTCATCCTACTGTTCTGTCTAATTAGCATATTAGCTCTTTATTATATAGGATGAAGTAGCCTCTTTTATATCAGACGAGTCTACAGTGCAAACTATGAGTTGAGTGCTCTGGTGATGTATCAGATTCATTAGAAAACCTTCAAAGGAATTAATAGGCTTTTATTACTTTACAAAAATAATGCTGTTGGCCTACAACCAACAAATTGCTTGTTCAAGTATCTGTGGGAGTGAGAGAAGCCCTATCGTGGTCACATGGATCTAAAACCATATTGAGAACTACAGTGAGTGTGAAACTGGTAAACCCAGAGAGCAATGGAACTGACCTCCAGTTCCAAGATTCACAATCTACCTGAACATGTGAACTAACCATAAAGATACACAATGAACACTCAAATGTCTGGTCACTTGGAAAAATTATTTTCTCCATTTTTTCCTCATCATTTACTAATATATAGCAAAGGTAACACCCTTGAGGGCCTGAAGATCAATACAGAAGGTTGGGCTGCAAAATATCTATTTGGAGTTAATTTTCCAGACACTTCCTTAAGAATAGTTGTGTTAATTTTGCAGTGATTGGCATAAAATGACAAGAAAATGAGAACTTAAAATTACCCTCTCCTCATTCTTTTAACATTCTTCTTGGCTATCATACTGCCTTCCCCCCCCCCCCCCTTCATTTACAGCAAAAGGTCAGCAAACTACAACCATGGGCTAATGTGTCCTGTTGCCTGTTTTTGTAAATTAAATAAAAAAAATAAACACTTTTTTTTTAAACATGGCCATGTTCACTGACCCATCTACTGCTTCTGGCTGCTTTCATGCTACCATGGTAGAGTTAGGTATCTGTGACAGAGTATCACCTTTAAAGCTTAATGCACTTACTACCTAGCATTTTACAGGAAGTTTGCTGGCCCCTGCTTTCTATCTTGGTGTTCAAGAATGTCCGATTGATTTTTCTTGATAATATGACTGAGTTGTAATGTTCACAATACTATCAACTGCATGGTGGCACAAAACATTTTTTATAACTCTTATTACTTTATCTCTAATTCCAAAATATACTTAGAAAGTTTCATAAAATCACTTTCAATAAACAAATACATATTAAATATCTGTAAGTGATATGGATATTGTGAGAAAGAAAATCAGAAAAATATTTTTTAGAATAAGAAGAAAAAAGCAGCAGAGAAAATATGATTTAAAGAGAAAATGAGTCAAACATAAAAGTAAGTAAATGCAGTCTGAGTGATCTACAAAGGAAAATCTTGACATGTTCCAATTTAAACAGAGCAATTCCTACACCTCAGTACTTACTTCCCAAGAACTAAGAATTTATTGATGCAGCCTGTTCTTTCATTGAGACAACAAAATAGTATCTCAAAACAATGTGAAATTCACCTTAAAATATTATAATAATTTAAGTTTTTAAGAAATGCCTTTTATGAGGGAGCCATATTGTCTAAGAAGCAGCAGGAATCTAGAGAAATGATATAGCCTAAAGATAGCATGTGCTTAGATGGTTGTCAAAAAGTATTACAGCCCAGATTTTTATCTGAGTTCTAAAAGTCGTGCAGAAAACATCTTTTGGAATCAAAATGAAAATCTTCCATGTAAAGGACCATGGCTTAGAAAAGGTTTGCACTGAAATAACCACTTGAAAGCATCAATTTGTGTTTCTGTATCCGTAGTTTACTCAACTGTTGGGTAACATGTTATTTGTCATGTGTCTTAGACATGACATTACAAAATACAGTTGTCCCTGAGTTTGAACTGCATGGGTCCACTTACACATGGATTTTTTTCAACAAATACACAGTTGGCCCTCCATACCCCAAATTTTACCAATTGTGGATCCAAAACAGTATTTTACATTTGTGTATGGGATCCGTACACATGAAGAGCCAACTTAGGTCATATACAGATTTTCAGTTGTGCAGGGGCTTGAGCCCTTAATCCCCGAGTTGTCCAAGGGTCATCTCTATTTTGTGACTTTAAGATTTTACTGTGATTACAATTATGTGTGTTCACATACAGCTTGATAATATTTTAAGGCGGAAAAGTAAAAATGTTTACTTCAGCAAACAGATAATTCTACGTCTCATACAACAGAACTGACACTAAGCTCTCCTCCTGACACTGCAATAGCCCGAGTCTTATTACCCAAAATTCTAGTGCAAAAAAAAAAATGGAAAAGAAAGGCATAAAAATTTCAGCTTATGGGACAAATTACTTCTCATATTAGATAAACCATACTACTCACTCAGTGTTTTACATAGGTTAATAAGTTGTCAGAGCTTTGGACACATAGCCAATCACATTGAACAAATCTGTTGTGTTCTTTTTCTCTAATATTTTATATGTTTTTATTGATTACAGAGAGGAAAAGAGAGGGAGAGAAACAAAAATATCAATAAAAAGAGAATCATTGATCGGCTTCTTCTGCAGGCTCCTACTGGAGATAAACCAGTAACCCGGGCACGTGCCCTGACCTTGACTCAAAACATGACATCCTAGTTCATGAGTCAACACTCACCCACTGAGCCACACTGGCCAGGCTGCATTCCTCTCTAATAGCCTCTTTGGTTTCCATCCATACCTAATGCTTTTGGGGTTCCCTGGCTTATGGCTATCCAGGTGCAATTACAGTATGTGGTGTATGAAGAGGAGTATTGAGGATTGGTTCAGAAAGGTTAGAGAAGGCGAGATGGTTGATTGCCCTGAAAGTCAAGTTCAAGATCTGCCTTTTATTCTGTATTCCAATGAGAAATTACCCCAATATACTGTAACAAAGTCTTTTCCTCAGCCCCTGACACCAAAGTGAACATGAGCGCTTGATTCTCAGAGGGAGCTCGAGGGAAGATAAAATCCAGGGGATTCCAAAGCTCCTTCGCACATCCTTCTGTTTATATAAACCCATTGTAGTTTGTTCCCCGTAAGAGAGCAGAACCAATAACTGTAAAAGCAAGGGGTTACACACATATTTGGGGCTGTGTGATAAGAATGTCTTATCTTTTTTTTTTTTTGTAGAAATGATTATATGTGGGAGATAAACATGTGAAAAAAGGAAAATAGTAGTCCATGATTGATTGGGTTGGAAAATAATTGGGCAGATGTGCTAATGCTTATATTACAATGCTAGCCATAGAAAACAATAAAATTATGTGTTGTTATTAAGATGTGTTACTTCATTATTCCTCTTACAACTTAAACAGAATGATTAAATCAATCATAAACACTCATTATCTAAGCTCATTCTAGAATATATAAAGATGTTACCCGTTGGATTATTCTGCCCTATCCTCTAACCTGATTGGGAATGTGTGTCTATTGGTTTGTTTGTATTTTAACAGAATGGTAAGTCTTTCCTCAGAAAGTCATGAGATCTGAACAAACATTTTAAAATCAGTGGGAAAACAAAGTCTTTTTAAAGAATGTTTTATACTTTGTAACTGGGACCTGCAATTCAGGTAGGCCTAGTAATATAGACACCAGTGTGTAGCTGAAGAGATTTGCACACATCATACTGACAAATGAAAACTTTTGGGGTGACAAAGAGAGAATCTGGTCTATCAGAATAACATGAAGAGTGAGGTGAAAACCTCAGGCTACTCAAAGACCAACCAATTAAGATATTTTCAAAAACACCTGTTTTCTCCTCTGCTGTTATTCATATAACTCAAAGCAATAATTCCTGTTCACTCACTAGTTTCCATCTGTTACCACTTATTTATTCCTCATTGACCTTATTGCTTTGAGATCTTAGTGACTCCTTGGCTTTGATATAGTCTTGTATTTCTTTCCTTTTATAACTAATAAATAATTAATTGTTTCCATCTCCATATTCTGTTTTTTTCAGAGCACATTAATATTCTTAGGGAACCCTGGTCTGGCAAAGGAAGGGTAAGTAAAGCTGATTAGAGCTGTAGTTAAAGGGCCCTGAAGAGTGAGTAAGCAGACTGAATAAGGTCCTTGGTTGATCAAGTGCAGGGTTAATTCCTTCAACCCAGAGGCATAAGGTTCCAGGGAATTTCCAGGATGGTTTTCCTGTGAATGCTAAGCTTGCCTAAAAGTAGATGACAGCATTGTGTGTTATCTCTTTAAGGTCATTTGGCCAGGCACCTAGAGAAAGGCAGGGTGTAAGCACTCAGGGAGCATCACCATGTAAAGTTCATCATCTGGATGCTACTAGACTCCGAGGCCCTAAAAAAGGTTTGGTGAGAGCAGGGTAGTAGAGTGAAGAATAGAGGGCTGTGGAATTAACACACTAGATCTGATTAATAGTCTCTTACTTACAAAATTTGTTAAAAGGAGCCAATTTATTTATTTGTTCTGAGCTATGGTTTCCTTATTAGTAAAATGCAGTTACTAGTAATATTAATATTTAGATTAAAGATATTAAAGAAGGTATTTGTGAGTGTGCCCCATAAACTATAAGTATTACAGTATATTTGGTTCCGAAAAAACAGGTGGTATTGTTACTAAGATTTTAGAGATTTATCTTTGAGGATATCAACAAAAGAGGACTTAAAAAACAGAAATAAATGTAATAATCTGAATAATAAAGATTTAATTAAAAAAACACAAAAATATAACAAAAGAGGAATTAATGCAAGCATGTCAAACTCATGGCCTGTGGGCTGCACACATCCCATAATGAATATTTTTTGCATCCCAGCCAATATAATGTAAGAAACATTTAAATAAAAATTTTATAACTTAATTTTTACAATATCCTGTTATTCATAATTATTAATAACAAACTACAATGTTCGCTAATGACCGATTACTATAATTGTGTTGCATTCATTTCCCTTATGCGCAGGTGCACCATTTCTCTCCACTAATACTAGCAGTGAATATTTTAGCAGCCGATTGCCATGTCATTAGACTTGAACTGACTTGTTTGGTGTGTGCAACAGGAAATATTTAGCTTCCAGAGAACAAGCAAAATAGGTTGATTTGCATTATGCTTATTAATTTGTGCAGTTATTCAGTGTCTGGTAAGTTAATATTCAAGAAATGTTCTATTATTTTATGTTAATTATTACTCATTTAGCATGTCTCTATTTAAATAAACCTACTTTTCCATTCAGTATGTCTCTATTTAAATAAACCTACTTTTCTATGAAAATGGAAGCTTTTGTTTTTTTGTGCGTGTGGCCCACATAAACTTAAACATTGTTTATTTGGCCCATGTTAGCATCTGAGTTGGACATGCTTGACTTAATGCCCTTCTTTAGACCTTACTGTCCTACCGCAATGTGGCAATGTTCATCTTTCACATTTTCTTAGGCAACGCACGTATTTTGTAATGTTTCACAAGGTTGGTATGTAAACAAACACACAAAACAAGGAAAGCGATGTTAGAAAAATTGCCTTGAACTTATAATGGAAAGAAGAAAATTTACGGAGATGGAAGCTCTGCTGTTTGGCCAACAAAAATCATACTCAGACACTTTAGGATTTGATGGGTGAATGGGTAATTTCACCAGGAAATGTTAGCAAGAGCTACTGTCCTATTTCAGACAATTTTTTCTTTTATTCACAGATAAGGGGCAGAGCAAAAAATAAGACCACAGGTTTACCACACTGAATTCTAACTTTTCTCCATGGAATGAAGTTTTGTGTGTGTGTGTGTGTGTGTGTGTGTGTGTGTGTGTGTGTGTCTTTTTTTTTTTTTAAAAGGTCTTTCCTAGTATACCCTCCAATGAAGAGATTCTCAATCATTAACACCAAAGAAGTCTATAATTAAGAGTAAGTGTTATAGAGCAGTAGGAAGTGAGGGTCTGAGAGAGGTCATTATTAAGATCCCATGAATAATCAGTGGATGGGGAAAAGAGCAGGCACTCAACAACACAGCCGAGGGAGAGACGGTAAACCAGTCTCTTTGGAGAGAATTAAGAGAGAATAATACCCCTGTTGCTCCTAGTAAACAGTCTCTATCTGAGCCAAAGGTAAAAAACAACAACACAACAACATAACAACACAAAACAGTGGCTTATCAGACCTTTGGGCGAGGGAAGGTGGGACCAGAAAGCTATCTGCAAGATCAGAACAATCAGAGGATGACACGATGACATGGAACGACTGTCACGCTGCCATGAAGTCTGGGATTTTTGTATTTCCACCAATTAGAGGAGACAGAACAGATGCGTTTTTGACATCTCCCAAACAAATTAACAATGAGAATGAAATTAAATTTAGTTCAAGGTAGTGGAGAACGGATCAAATACAATACAGAAAGGGCATGATTTCAGATTTTAATTCCATATTTATATATATGTGTGTGTGTGCATGCATGTATGTGTGTGTATATCAACTAGTCTTACTTTCAATAATGATAACAGTAATAACAATAGTAATAAATAGATTTGATAGCCAAAGGCGTTTTAAATGTTCCAAAGAATCCGGGATGTCCATGAACTTCAAATGTTCAAACCTTCCAGATGAAAAGCTGGTCACAGGTACAGAATGCATTAACTTACATTTAGAGCTTCTCTTTCTAAGGCTTAGACATAGGAAACTCTTCTCCTTACGTCACCTGCACACACCCTCACATACACATAATCATCTGCTTTCTTGAACTTCACATTTTAGGGTATCTGAGCCATAGAACCCCAGGTGTCCTTGGCCTAGACCGTTCAGTGTACCAGGAGCAGCTGGGCAAGAGGCCAATGGCTCACTTTAATAGGAAGCATGTATTTTCTAGTGATTCATCACTTCCTCTGTACATTGAGAAACACATTCCCGCAGAGGCTAATGATTTATTAAAAAGCCTTTTAAATCGTAAATCCCCTTCTCTTCCCATTCTCTGGGCAGTAATGGCAGTGTTTAGGCCCCAGAGAAGTAGAAGACTGCCATTGACAGGGGTGACACCTTTCTAAAGAGCAATTATGTTGGCTAAATCTTCCTTGGGAGGCCTTGGGAAGGACCAACGACCTGTTTTGATTTGAAGGGATGACTCTCTCGGCTCTAACAGAGCAGAATGTACTAGATGCACGGCTGGGATCCCATGACAGCACAACACCTCTTTAAGGTGTTAAGGTCAGTTATTAATTCTTTACCTGTCAGCTCCCAACCCATCCTTCTTTCTCCTGTTTTGTGACAACCAAGCTAAATTCTGGCAACATCATTTTTATTTTTATTTTTTTTCAAACCAAGAAGACCTGTTTTACCCTTCAACCAGCTTCCCCCGATGTTTCACATCTAATCCAATCCAAAATAAATCACCAAAGCCAACAGATTAACATTCGTACAATCCTAGCAAGTAATCTGCATATCTTATTTGCATTTCGCAGCAAGGCAAAGGTCCGAAAGTGGAGGAGACTCTGAAGGTCACGTTTTCTCTACTTCAATCTCCCCTCTCCCCTCCGCAGTGAACTCTCTTGTGAAAAGTAGACAAGAAAGATCACACATATGATTAAGAGGAACACCTCCAGCTGCTATGATTGTATTCATTTCTCACAGCAGCAATCAACATTTAGTCACTACTGTGTATGGAGACTCACACATCTGTCATACAGAGCAATGTGCATTTATTTTGATCATTAGCAATTCTTAGGCCATTCATCATAGTAGCGCTAATGCACTGAGCTCCTTTGAGCCAAGGGACCCTGTCGGAATATGTCACTCTCTGGAATTCCACTGCTATATTTTCTGTCAATAGAAATGTATTCCTAAGCTTAGATATAAAATATTACCTAAGCTTGTTTATTGTGTTAAAGATTCCTAAATTGGGACAGGGGAATTGTCTTGACTGCAGAAGATTGCCCTTTAGGATACTGAAATTCTCTTTACTGAGGTTCGGTGATATATATATATTTTTCAAATGGCAAAATATTTAGCCACTCAACACTTACTGTGTAACAGATGGTGCACACACTCTTCCAGTAGGCATTTACTGTTTCCTAAAATCATGTGCAGGTGAGGTCAACTCACACCATATTTTAGTATGAACTTGACTGTTTCTCAGACACATGAACAGTTGTATTTTGACTAGCAAGAAAAATGGCTTCAAATAGCTATATGGTTTGACCTTTAAGACCTACAAACGAATTATATCACAGTGAATAGAAGATAACCCACACTCAGTAGCAGTTTTTCTTTGCTTTACCAGAATCTTACATAGTTGGTATATATATATATATATATATATATGTATATATATATATATATATATATATTAACATCACTAGGTCACGGACTTACTAGTAATATGGAGGAGAGATAAAAGAATTTTCTGGCTGTTTCTGTAACACTAAATAAAGAAAAAGTATAATGCAAAAGACATAAGAGCAATCTTTGCCAAGCCACAATTTACGAAGTATTTCTACATCCTTGGTCTGAATCCAACCCATTGCTTCTTGAACATTCTAAATTCTTTCCTACTTCATGACCTCTAAAAGGTGCCTTTTACTTAACCTCAGAAGTTATTTCTTCAGGCCTTAGCCATCTCACTTTCACGTTATTAATGTTTCTGTTCAAATATCACCTCTTCAAATACCATCATTTTCTTTTTCTTAAAGCACATCTTTTATATTCTATTATATTACTATTTTTATTTTCTTTACTTTTTCTTTATAGATTGCCCCAATGGAATTAGAGTGGTACCCTCATCTTTCTAGTTCATTTTTTTCTTATAACCTAGAAAGGTGCCTGGTATGTGACAAGAATTAAAAAAAAAATGTTGCCCTGATTTGACTCAGTAGATAGAGAGCATTTACCTGTGGACTAAAAGGTTCCTGGTTCAATTTCAGTCAAGGACACATGCTCGTATTGTGGGTTCGGTCCCCAGTAGGGGGTGTGTAGGAGGCAGGTGATCAATGATTCTCTCTCATCATTGATGTTTCTAACTCTCTCTCCCTCTTCCTGCCTCTCTGGAATCAATAATATATTTTAAAAAATAGTTGAATAAATATAAAATTAATAAATAAATAAATCTGAGTTTCAAAGAAACAAAATCACCAGGTATTTCATTACAAATGACATACATACTCAAGGCTCAGAGAGGTTTCTTTGAGAGAGGACACATCACACAGTTAATACACAGTAGTAAGAGGACCAAAATAGAATAAAGTAATGACATGGATTTTCATTATATACTAATTAACACAAAAATTGTATTACTGATGTATCACAAAAACTCTGGAAACAAGCAATAAGGCAGAGTGGTTAGAATAAGATGTTTACAGTTGGGTTTAAATGCCACCTTCATTAGTCTTGTGACCATATAGTATTTACTTTATCTGAGCCTCACTGTCTTCTCCTGTAAAATTAGAATTCAAAAATTCACCTATAAATTCTTTATGAGCACAAAGAGCACTAAACAATGTTAAGCAAGAAGCTTCGAGAGGGTATCATGGAAAACACTGGTTAATTTTAGCTACTATCATTCATCTATTATTCACATGACAGAAGCCATGTCTATCTTCTCAGGAACCATGGACAGATCTAACAAACCATGGAGAAAACTGAGGCCGATCCTTAGCCTCAGAGACCTAGCATTTATTGGAAACACAAAGCCAGAGATGGTCCTTCCAAAAGTAAGAAAAAAACTGCATAATCCATCTCTAGGTGACAATCCCCCAAAAATATGATGTAAAATACATATAAAACACCTGTGCCACTGGCTACAGTGTGAGGTAGGGCTTACATGGGGATTCTATATAAATTAGCATAAAGCATCCCCGCTGGGATATCAATTGGAAAATGTGTTTTCACTGGGAAGACACCTTGGGGTAACAATCTGGCAAGCAAGATTAAAATCTAGAAACAGCCCTAATAGAAGCCAGGGTATCAATAAGGATGTCTAGATGAGCACAGATGGTCTCGGGGACAGAAGATGAATTGGCTTCTTAATCATGATCCCCTCCTAGGAGCTTTGAAGGAATCAGAGACCTGGGACCACCAGTTTTCCTCCTGGGATGCTACCCAAATCCACTCTGGGCAAAAGCTCGAGTTTGAGGCAAGTTTGGCTCCTGGTCCCTATCTCCACGGCTCTTCAGACCGTTCTCACCAAACAAGCTCTCTTGGGGACCAATAAACAGCACCCAACACATTCCTTTGTGCATCCATCCATTCCCACTCAAAATTGCATCCATCCATTCCCACTCAAAATTGCATCCATTCATTCCCACTCAAAATTGCATCTAACTTGCATTACCTCCGCCTACACAAGGAACCTCAGACAAAATATTAATAAACTGTGTAACCTCCGAGTGCCCTAGACAACATTACATTAAGAGATTATTATTTAGCACCATTCTTTGCGGCGGGGGGATTCAGGGGGAACTTTACTAATTTCTGCCAATTTCTACCACTTGGCTTCTAAATTTTTCTCTTTATTGCAGTTTGGCAGAGCACAGGAAGTATAAATTGAATAAAATGAAACATAACACATTGAATATTAATTACTATAATGTTAAAAGATCCTACAGCTTAGCCTCTGGAGCTGAACAATGGCAAACTGGAGAAGAGAAAATCTAATCTTTACTCTATGAATTAGGTATGTGTTCCTTAACTTTTACACTGCACTTAGATTCTACTAATTAGAGCAACTTTTGGCAGGGATCAGGCAAAAACTTGACCAGGATGCCGAGACCGGTTTGGCTCAGTGGATAAAGCGTCGGCTTGCGGACTGAAGGGTCCCAGGTTTGATTCCGGTCAGGGGCATGTACCTTGCTGGCGAGCACATCTCTAATGTGGGGCATACAGGAGGCGACTGATCAATGTCTCTCTCTCATCGATGTTTCTGACTTTCTCTCTCCCTTCCTCTCTGTAAAAAAATTGTTAAAAAAAAACACTTGACCAGTAGACAATATACAGTAGGTCAGATGATTCTAGGACAGAATCTGTTCAAGGGCTCAGAGGCAAAAGATGTGTGTGATGAAGATATGAATTCCTACAGAAACCAATTAATTCAGGGATCTAGGGAAGTTATTCATACTCCAAAGAAACAAACATAAAAAAGCTTCCTGAAAGCCACTGAGCTGGGAAATTTCTACAAGTTAAATTTCCCATCTGTTAGAGAAAGAAAGAGGACCCCGGGAGAGTTAACGCAGTGTACAAAGATGGGCGGCACTGGGTGAGGACATGTTTTGGGGGAGGTATGATATTTTGGGAGACCCTGAGAGGGACAGAGCAAGGTCTAAGAAGAGTATCACTTGTGTCTTGGGCATCAATTGATTTAGGAACAAATTCTGAACTCAATCGTGAGGTCTTTGCACTGAGTGTACATCATTTTAAAGGAAATACCCTCCCTTAAGAGTGCTATATGGTAGAAAGAATTGGTGATTTCATTGCAGAGCAAACGAATCATGGGTCTACCTTTGGTGAAGCAGTTCATGGCACAGCCACAGGGTGGATGGTGAAAAATGAGAAAGGATATAAGAAAAAATGTTGGATAGTAGAAATGTAGGTTCCTATCTTCACACACACACCGATATTGGGGACCACCACTTTGCACCGAAACTTAAGGTCTCAGATAAAAGAAGGGTGGCTTATGAATTCTATTTCTTTCTCAGGACCTAAATTGGTGGAATCGTCCAAAGTAGAAACTACACCACTTTTTTTCTTAAAAATGTTTCTGACATATAAAAAGGCCCAGTGACTAATACAATGAGTAACTAAACCCACCACAAGACTCACTCAATATCTGTGCCCTTCCCTTGCTCAGAAGTAGTTGCTATAATGAGCCCAATGTTTATCATTTCCATTGATCTCTTCCCCACTCATGTATGGATTCCTATGCTATACAACAATAATATGCAACATTATCCTTGCATGCTTTTAAACTTTCTATTTTATTCATAGTCTCTTCAACCTGCTTTTTGACCCATAAGTGTTTGTGAGATAAATTCATGTTGATTTCTGTCTTTTTAATTTATTTATTTCCACAATTTTTTTTTAGAATCCCTTTTTATTAATGAATGTTTTTTCCGTTCTTATGTTAATAAAATTTAGGTTATTTTCAATTTTTACTCTTACTACAGTGCTGTGCTGAACATCCATCCGTACAGGGCTGATGTCGGATAAGCATTTTGCTCTGGGGCACGTCTGAGAGTGGAAATTCTGAGTCATCGCCTAAGCACCACGTCAATTTTATTAAGGTTTTCACATAGCTCTCCACGATGGTTGTGTACTTTACCTTCTTATGAATCCTTTTATAAAACTCTACTTTTCTAACACCGACTCTGAGCCCTTCAGGCACTGACATTTACAAGATGATACTATTTTCTGTCAATCTTGCTCAAGAGGCTGCATCTCAAAGTCCCTAATCCTAGTGCCTCTTCGGGAGCAGGGATTCATTTTAAATGGCTCCTTATCTCTCTGTTGTTTCATGGTCTGAAGTTACCTAGGTTCAGTATACAAGGTATATGAGTTTCTAAACTATTTAGACCCTTTCATTTGAAATGCAGTTTCCATTATAATTGAATGTTTGGTTTAACGGCAAATAAAGGGGTGCGTTTATCTAAATATGTTCTGTTTTAACAAGATGGACTGCAATCTGACTCCTATGCTCTGGTCTCCCGAAGTCTTGACAAGCTTAATATCCATGTTACCTTAGTACCATGTCATTTTTTTTACTATTTTGAACAATTATGACTTGTTTTTAAATCCTCACCTGATATCCACTGATATTTAGAGTGGGAAAGACAGAAAGAAATATTAATGTGAGAGAAACATATTGATTGGTTGTCTCCTAGCCCTGACCAGAGCCCAGGCCAGGGAGGAACCTACAACTGAGGTACATGCCCTTGACTGGAATCGAACCTGGGACCCTTTGGTCCACAGGCCAATGCTCTACTCCCTGAGCCAAATCAGCTAGGGCAAGACATTTTTGACACAATTAAAGATAAGCTCTCACAGTGATGCTCCATGTAATTATGGGAGGTTATCATAATGTACATTATTTTATCTGAAGAAAAATATAAATCAGGTTTAGCTCAACAACACTCCTGGTATATGCTAGCATCACAACACATCTGTGGACAGCATGGAGACACACTATTCAAATTCCTCCTCCAGCAGGGGACAAGACAGGTAGCAGCAAGGAGTGTGGCACCTGGAACCTCTCTCTAGTCATTAACCTCCTCTTTCATTGTGAATTGCAATCTAAATAAACATACCTGGTATTAAGCACTTTGCCACTCAAATCAGCATCCTAGCCAGATATCCTAATCAATCCTATTACATCCCCATTGGCTGATAAATTCTGCCTGATCTGTGCCAGGGAGACCAAGTCTAAAGTTACAAACTGGGGGTTCATCTTTCTAGTAGTTTTTGAGTTGAACTCATGCTGTTTGTGAATAGCAAAGGGTAGGTCTTACAGGGGTTGCCCTAGCCAGTGACCAAGCAAAGTGACTACAATGATTCAGCCGATTTCACTCATTGTGGAATTCCTCTATCAGGTCATCTTTGCTCTGTGGTACCCCGTCAGGCTGGCAGACCCTTGGTGAAACTTACCTCATGATTTTGTTTGGCTCCCCTTGCCAAATCTTGAACCCCACTTGTGTTACACTGTAGATACTGCTCAATTAACAATTTAGAACTCTTGACTCTACTTAATATATACTTCTTTAAAAACCTAACTTGTAAATACATCCTGTCTATTCAGACTGCCTAACTGCTAGTCCATAGATATTTCCATGCTGCTGGTCTCTAAATATTCTGGGTAACTGAGTTTCAGTGCAGTGTGGTTGAGTGCAAAGAGCTTGAAATTTCAGGTTCTGATATGTAATTGTTGTATTACTAGATTCACCCATAATGCCTTGGGCAGGTCCCCTCAATGTTCTTTACACTAATCATAGGTAGGAGCCATAGTTTTGTATTTTTAGCACCTAATGTTATATTTGGTGACAACATTATCAATCCAAACTCAGATATTTTTCCAAGTGTTAAGACACTTTTGCATCTCTAGAAGTAGATTCAAGTGACAAAAGGACATTGGTATTTAGCATCTAATGACAAATTAGATGTCATAAATGTTTGGCTGCTTCTGGAAATAGAGATTCTCATGAGATTTGCTAACAGAAACTCTGCTCTGCTCACAAGACTTCAGAACAAAGTACTAATTTCCAGAATGTCTGGTACTTAGCTTAACTCCTGGCCGGTGAGACTAGGCATGAGGCCACCAGCTGGCGAAGGGCATTTTCTCTTTCATGGTGAATTGCCCTGTAAATAAACATACACAGCACAGGCACATATCCACTCTACAGGAAGTCAGCATCCCTGTCAGGCACCCTGTTCAATCCTATCTCTTCCACAGTGACTGACTGATCAATGCTGTCTGGTCTGTGCCAAGGCGATCAAGTGTAAAGATACCAAATAGAGCTTTATTAGCCCAATTCAATTACCTTCTTCACTCCAAAGACATACATGAAATAACACCTTTCACAAATACGTCTCAGAGCTTGATCATTTTAAGCTGATTCTATTTAATAAACGATGGGAAGAATACGTATGTCACTGGTCTGTGATTATTATATTTAAAATGTAAAAAAAAATTTTTAGAGGATAGAGAAAGATTATCAAAGAACATTACTTGGTCAAATAAAGATTCAAATGTTATAGAAAAACAAACCGCTAATTAGATTATGATAGATTATGATTTTAAATAACTGGCAATATTTGGGAGAAAGTTCAGTCTGGATTCTCACTAAAACCATGGCTAAAGCATGAACCTTCGTTTTGACTCCTCCTCATTCTTTCAAATCACTTTTAACAAGTGTTTCTTGAGTTCTACCTACATACCAGACACTGTGCCACTGTGCTCAGTTTCATGTTTCACTCATCTTTAGTGTTGTTTTTTTTTTTTATCAATAGTTCGCTTCTACCCATTTCTGTCACTACCCAAACCCACCTCTGGCTCTTGATTGGACTAATCTTCTAGGTGGTCTCTCACTGACATTCTTGCACATCTTAACCACTTTTCATAGGATAGCAAGAGCTTTCCAAATCTCAAGAGCTTTCCAAATCTCAAGTACAGTGGTACTTCGAGATACGAGTGCCCTAACATACTAGATTTTTGAGATACGAGCTGTCGAGCGAGCGATTTTTGCTTTGAAATAGGAGCAACATTTGAGATACGAGTAATTGTGTGGATCGGCTGGCTGCACATGAGCCACGAGTTTACCACAACTCCAGCATCTCAGTTTCCCACGCCTCAAGGTTATGGAATGAATTAAACTCTTATCTTGAGGTACCACCTTATAATCATGTTAATGACTTCACAAAGCCCAGCTATGGAGTGCTTGTTTTGTGCTGGATTCCAGGGCCAGGATGGTACACAGGTTATAAAATACCTGTCCTAGTCTTTAGGTAGACTAACATTTACCACTCTGATGAACGGTATCAACTCAAGTGGTTAAGGAACATGGGAAAGCAAGAGAAATGATTTTAGGCATCTAGATTGGAAATAAAAAAAGGATCTTTATTTAAGCAGATGAGTTGATAGTTTACATAAAAACCTTATGAGATATACCATAAGGGATGATTGATGGGGGTTGGGGGTAAAGGCCTTCCATGATCACCCAAAAGAGGGAGGCCCAGGTCAGGCAAGCAATGGCACTCACACTGTCACTCCCAGAGAGAACTGATTGGTGATGGGGGAGGGGAGGGCAGCACCTCACAGATGTCAAGCAGTGGAGGAGGCAGGGCCAGCTGCCAGCAGCCGGGTGAAAGAAAGCCCTGATAGTCCCAATTCACCATGAAAGAGGAAATGTCCTTCACCAGCTGGTGGCCTCATGCATAGGCTCGCTGACCAGGCCCAGGGACCCTACCAAAGAGTCCCGAATTGCTATAGGATGCAGGTCATGCTGAGGGACCTCCCCACCCCCATGCATGAATTTTGTGCACCAGGGCTCTAGTTATAAAATTAGGGGGAGATGCGATAAAAATACCCAAGAGCTTATAGTAAAACCTATAATACATTGCTGAGAATATCTAAGTAGTTAGATCATGTCCATGGATAAAATATTATTAATATAAGATCAATTCTCAAGTTGGGTTATAGATTCAAGCATTACTGTAACAAAAATTCAGGCAGTTTTCCTTTTAGAAATTGACGAGATAAGCCTAAAATGCAGTAAGCCTGGAAGAGCCCAAGCAACTTTAAAAATTGAAATGCAACGTAGTAAAACTTATATTACTTTCCTTTAAAATTTGTTTCAAAGCTAAAGTTATAAAAATGTAAAACTGGAATATAGACAAGTAGGTCAGTAGAGTGTTCAGAAAGAGACCCACACATTCATCTTCAATAAATTACATTTGAAACAAAATATATAAAGGATATTTTCTATAATGCTAGAAAAATCTGATATATATGCAAAATTATAAATCTATACCTAACAACCTTTATGAAAATTTAACTCAAAGTAGATTCTAGATCTAAATGCCAACCTCATAATTATGTCTTCTACAGAAAAAACCTAGAAAAAATTATAGATTATATACTAAACACAAATTTTATTTATTATAGTAATATATGGTACATAAAAGGAAAGATGTAATAAATTATACTTCGTCAAAATAACAGAACTTCACTGAAACCAGTTTGGCTCAGTGGATAGAGCATTGGCCTGTGGACTGAAGGGTCGCGGGTTCAATTCTGCTCAGGGTCATGTACCTTGGTTGCGGGTAGATCCCCAGTGGCGGGTGTGCAGGAGGCAGCTGGTCCATTTTTCTCTCTCATCAATGTTTCTAACTCTAGCTCTCTCCCTTCCTCTCTGTAAAAAAAATCAATAAAATATATATAAAAAAAATAACAAAACTTCTGTTCCTCAGACATTAGGAGAATGAAAGAATAATCCACAGACTATAGGAAAATGTTTGCAAATCATATCTATCTATCTGTCTATATTAAAAGATATATCTAGAATACATAATGACATAAAGGGCTATCAAAATTCTGTAAGAAAGTAAACAATTGAAAATGGGGGAGAATCCAAGATGGCGGCATAGGTAAATACCTACACTGCTGCCTTGCACAACAATTTCAAAATTACAACCAAAAGACAGGACGGACATCATCCAGAACCACAGGAAAGCTGGCTGAGTGGAAATTCTACAGCTAGAGGGAAAGAGAAGGGCTCACAGAGATCCAGAGGAGCTGCAAAAAGCTGAGGTATGGAGACGCGCGCGCTGAGAGAGCGGGTGCCAGACTACCTGGCTGGCTTTTTCTGGCGGGAGGGAGGCGGAGACTCCCAACGGCATTGAACCCCTTATCCTACGACACTAAACCCCAGATCCAACTGAAACTCATACGGGGGCAGTTTGGACTGTGAAAAGGGAGAAGTACACGGATATTTAGGGGAGTCGCAAAAGGGCAGAAGTGGGGTGGTGTGCACAGCACTGCGCGCAGAAGACCGACTGCTGATTGTGCTGCTGGCTTTCACAAGTGGGCCACTTTTAACTCAAAAATCCCCAGTTTCGGGCAAAACCCTATGGACCCTACCAACCTTGGTAATAAAAATTAATAAGCAGTCATCTTACGGAGTTTCCTTCCCTCTTCTCTCTAATGCTCCAGGTTGTGATAGAAATATTTACACCTGCTTTCAGTGCGAGTGTAAACTGTCTGGTTATGGCATCCCATTAAGTAGTTAAATTAGACATTTAAAAATATAGGAATTTCTAATTGTTAACTAATATATCAAATATTTGATGGTAAAAGCCATTATATGAAGTATTAAGTGATATTTTGGAAATGGTTAAGAATTTGACCGTAGTATAGTAATTATGCTGTCAGAGAGTACATGCATTTTCTCTCAGAGCTCGTACATCTCTTGGTTTTGAATTCACAGCCTGTCATCAAGGTGGTTAAGATTTACTTTTCCTTTAAATGCACATGGAAGTCAGTTTTATGGAAAACATACCTAGGGCAACCATTTTCAGAAGTATGTAAAATCGACACCATTACTCATTAGGCAATTAAGTGCACAATTATTGGGACAGCTAAGAGGGCAGTTAGAGGAAAATGCAGCTCTTTTAACCCCAAAGGTTATGGTCAGCTGTTGGAAAATATATTATTGATGATTTATTTGTGAAATGGTGGAAAGTGTGTTCCTTGCAACATAATTTGTTTTTCCCTACTTGAGCTCAAAGGAACTAGTATTCCCAAAATGTGGAATTTGACCCTTTCTTGTATGCAAATTTCTAAGGTTTGCATCCTCATGAGTTAAATATAGAGCATACATTATTCAACCTTAATGGCCATTTAAACATTTGTGAGTGGCCTCTTCTTAACCAAATTAGGAGATTTCACACACAAATCATTGGAGACACATGTGATCAAGTGGTAGGGCTGGGACCTCAACTCCTTGATGAATTATCCCTTTGACTCTATTATTTGTGTCACTATAGGATGATCTGCCCTTTCCCCTTCAAATGTTTACTTCTGTTCAGTATTGCTCATTAAATGGAATTTGAGAGCACACACAGCATTGGTTTTGTGCCTGATCCTGAGGGAATATGCAGGGAAGCAGGAAGTGTCCCTGATGTCAGCGTGCTTAGAGAACAATGGCGAACAGCTTGTGGTCACCAACAGAGAACAAAATGCAAGTTGACATAGTAGATGCTAACTTGAGTACAGTTACATGAGTTAGTGAATAATACTTCACCAAAGCAGAGAATTGAAGTGCAGGGTTGAGAAGTTGCTCCCTGCATTTGAATTCTGGATTCATCTCTAACCAGCTCTGTGGTCTGAGGTAGTAAATCTACTATCGCTTTCTCTGTCAAATGTGGATTTCACTATCAAATACACAGGCTGTTGTGAAGATTAAATGCAATAATCTATGTGAAGTGCTCGGCAAATGCCTGGCTGATAAGTATTTAAGTCTTGCTCAAAAGCAGCCACCCTCCCCCCAAATAGCCTCCCCTTTTTAATGACAACCGTGTTATAAAAGGATGTCATTCTCTATGAAATGAGATTAGCGCGGAGAAGCTGGAAACCAGGTAGCAGAGAGAAGATTCAAATCACAGTCAAGGGGGAAAGTTGTTGCCATAGTTACAGGAAAAGTACTGAGACTTCTATTGCCTAGAAAGAAAAATGAACCAAAGAGTTAAAATTCAGAAATCCTTGAAAAATTTGGAGGTAGAACCAGTTTAATCAGAAGAGGAAAGCAGAACAAAGACCGCGAACCCTTCTGGAATGTAGAGGGATACGTTTATGTGGAAATGGCCATGGCTCCATGGCAGAGGAGTGAGCTGTCAAGTTAGCAAGCCATGCAGAATTAAGTAGCTTTAATATATTATTTTGGTTCAGGGAAGTAAGACTTCCATTGTATGTGTTGTTTAGATAATACTTACTGGGCCAGTTCTAGGTCTTTCATTCCAAGAACAAATAACTAGAGTATACACACAGAATGCTAGTGAAACCTGGTTACCTTAGAGACAATGGAGAAAACTAGAGATATTGTGCAGACCATTTATGAGAAATAAAGGAGGCCTCCTTATTATATAATCTATACTAATCAAAGGGTTATATGCTAATTAGACCAAGAGATCTTCTGGGAGACCTTCCAGATGTCCTTCCAGACAAAGCCAGGGTGGCAGGGCTGAGGCAGAGGTGGTTAGTGGCAATCAGGCCAGGAGAGGAGAGCAGCTGAAGGTGATCAGGCCAGCGGGTGAGGGAAGGGGGTAGTAGGGGCAAGCAGGCCAGCATACTGAGTGGTTAGAGATCATCAGGCAGGCAGGCAGGTGAGCAGTTAGGAGCCAGTGGTCCCAGACTAGAGAGGGTGCAGGCCAGGCTGAGAGGGACAACCCTCTCCCAGTGCACAAATTTCATGCACTGGGCCACTAGTACTTAATACAACATAATAATATTAACAGCAGCTAATTCATATATTCCATTGATTATGTTCCAAGCTTCATAATGGATGCTTTCCATATGTTAACTAATTTAATTAAGCATTAAGCTAGAATCTATTGTAAGTATAAGGAGTTACTGCTATTCCCTATTATGAGTATGCAACAATAACCACAAAAGGAAGAGCAATGGTTATAGTTGCAAGGGGAGTTCAAAGGAAAAGAGGGCAAAGAGGTGTGTAGAATTTGGCCCATAGACCAGTGCCAGATTTGAGTAGACATTGGCAGGTGTAGAACTGTATTCTAAGATACTTAGTAACATCACCATCAGCCACTCATTTCTTCCTCTGTCATTGCAGATATTACCAGTTATCCATGGCATATTTTCACACACTGAACCTAAGCAAAGCCTCAGCTTACTCTCACCACAGAGGTTCCTGTGCCATAGGAGCTTACCAGTGGCTAATAACCTCTAACATCTCGATCTAATTGGAATGATGAGGAAGCAAATAATCATAATACAGTGAAGAAGAATTAAAATATTTAATATACGTTGGGAAAAAGTTAAAGAGGTCAGGAATGGCCTCTCAAATGTGTTGCTATGATAGGCAATATAAGATCATATTGTCAAAATAAAGAAAATTCTGTGTTTACATGAATAAACTGTACATAGGTAATAGAGATAAAAATAGTCAACAAGAAACCAGATAATATCTTTATAAACTGTGCCAGATAATTTGAACTTTGGGCCAAAGGATTTTAAGCAAGGAAACTGATCAACTTCATGTTTTCAGAAACATGTCTCAATGTTTAGAATGAATTGGCTGGGGGAAGACTTGACACAGTAAGACCATTTCAGAGCTATTGTAGGAATATACATAAGAGGTGAATGATGGAGGAGGCATAAGGAGAACTTAGAAAAATTATTAAGAATATCAAGAAGTAGGCAGTGTTTATAGTGTTTAGAAACACTAAAGAGTATTTTTAAATATTTTGTTGTCTATATTCCAAGCTATTTATTTCACCCCACCATGAGATTCTTAAAGCAAATCAGACCTATCTTTTCATCTATAAATATTTAAGTATGTATCTCTAATATACACACACAGAGAGAAGGAAAAGATAAAGAGAGAGACATCATTGATGAGAGAAAATCATTGACTAGCTGCCTCCTGCACTCCCACACTGGGGATCCATCCCACAACCTAGGTATGTGCCTTGACCTGAAATTGAACCATGGCTTCCTGGTTTACAGATTGACATTCATCCACTGAGCCACATCAACCAGGCTATATTTTCTTAATTTTTTAATATATAGTTTGGAATTCTCCATCCATAGGTTCTGATTATAATGTGTGTTTATGAACTTGTAAATGTTTAAAGAGGATGAAAGACTGAAGGGGCAATGTTGAAAATAACCATAGAGTAATTAAAACCTGGCTTGAAATATTTTAAGAAGGAAAAAAATATGGGGCTATGGAAGTCAATTACACAAATAATATACTGTGAGAAGAAAAGAGAAATAATTGATTTTTATTAAGGTGGTATGAAAAGGCCTTGTGAGGTTAGTCGGAAGCTGTACCATAAAAAATAGTCAATGAATTGACAGGTGGACAGAGAGTAAAAGAGGAAGACATTTAGGCAAATGGACGCTTTTGAGCAGAAGCAAGGAAAGAATAGAATTTGTTTGATGGCTCCCAAACAATTAGCAATAATAGGAACGTAAATGAATGACTTCTTGATGTATTGATTGCTTAAAATTCATTTACATTTCAAAATGGGAATATTCTCAGTATGAATAATATAGTCAACATCTGCTGCCATATACAAAATATTTCTTGATTCATACTAAGTACCATCACCTCAAAAAAAGAGTTCTTTAGACATGTTACCTAAAAAAACCATAATGTATGAGTGCCTTCCTTCGACCTTAACCCAAATTTGTCAAACATGCCTAGATATATCTAGCAGTGACTTGTTACAAATAACTTCTACACCATCCATTTGTCTAAAACTTGATGTGAGTATTTTAAAGTCTGTATTTGGAAGAAAATGTAAATTATATTTAAGTGATTGTAAAGTAGTATCAAGAGTACCCTTCTAATTCTAAATTCTTAAAATTTCTCAACAGGGACTCTTGCAATGTTTTACTTTCCTAAATTGTAACAGAAATAGGGAGCACTTATTTAGCGATATATCTTTTTGAAATCATGATTATGTTATCAATTGCTTCTATTAATAACTGAGTCTTTCCTCTTGATTAGAGGGTCTTTTTCTTCCTCTTTGCTGCAACCACGATTACCATGTAGTACTATGCATTCAGAGAAGGCTGTCAGTCAAAGTTCTGAATTTTCTAAAATAAAAATTGCCAACAAATGCTCATTGGACCAAATCTGGTTACAGGAGAGCTTTGCATGTCCGAGGCGATGTACACAGTGAAGTATTTAATTTAAAAAAAAATAGTAGCCAATTTTTACAGATTGAGAAAGTCACATAGAACTCTTTGAGGTATTATTTTTTTTCTTATAGGGTGGTAAAAATTAACAAACAATCCAGAAATACCAAGAAATACCAACCCATTCCCCCATGTTAACATAAGCTATAGCTGATAAAAAGCCTACCAACTGTTAAAGTAAACTACAAATGGAGATGAAACCTGAAAATTTCCTGAGCAACTTCATTTAAGCCATATAAGCAAAACGCTATCTCCGCTAGTCATAAAATAAACTTAATTCATTTTCCTAAAATGATATAAGATAAATCACTTTTAACCAATCTTCCCCCACTGTAATAACCAATCATTGTAAAATTAAAGGACTTGATCTTCCCTTTATAAGCCATCCTATCACATCAGGCCTCTGAGCTGTTAATTAGTTTTGGATTTAAAGACTTCCAGTCTACAAACTAATTTTCTATGGATAATGAACTATTTTACTGATCTGGTTTTAATTTTTGCTGTTTCTGAATTTGACACTCTTTCGAGTACACTTTCCGGTTTGCGCAGTCGCTACTCCTAAGTCTGAAACTTGAAGCTAAGAAATGCTTTTCCTCCTACATCCTAGTTACACTTACATTCGCAGTAGTTTCAAAGCACAGGAAAATATTTATTAGATTCATGTATCTGACCATTAAGTTAGATCAAAAGAATAAAAGGTTTATAATGATGAATGAATGAACAAGAGACCATTCTTTCTGCAGAAGTAAAGACATGCCTGTGATGTGTTTAAATATGTAAACTAAATGTGAATTTGGGGTGGGAACCAATCCTGGTTTACAATTTACTCTATCAGTTAGTGTCCAAGAAACAGAAAAAAATACAAGTCATCTAAATCGAAGTATTATTTAGATATTGAAGCTTTGAAAAGTCAGAAAGAACCTTAATATAGCATAAGGCTAACAAGATTGGAGACTCTATAGAAAGCAGCTACCAACCCAACACTTGAGGGACAAGGTAAGAATCATTTAAACTGGAAGACTCATAGCCCCCCTAAGATGAAATTCAGACCTGTGCGAAGAAGCAGGGGTCACTGCTTGGTGGTGCTGGTGTCTCTAAGGTAAGATGAATTGCCCCCTTTGGCTGAAATCTGGAACTCTGAAGAAGTGAGTCTGGCAGGCTGAGACACGATGAAGACAGATCCACAACTATTGGGAAAAGTACAAACAGCATCCATTGGATCAGTGGTTCTCAACTTGTGGGTCGCGACCCCTTTGGGGGTCAAAGGACACTTTCACAGGGGTCACCTAAGACCATCGGAAAACACATTATAACTCATAACAATAGCAAAATTACAGTTATGAAGTATGGTTGGGGGTCACCACAACATGAGGAACTGTATTAAAGGGTCGCAGTATTAGAAAGGTTGAGAACCACTGCATTGGAGGTACTGGAAAAAATTGCTTTGCTGAGGTGACTGAGCTTTGCTAGGGTATCACTAACAGGACAGGAAGTCAAAGAGGACAAGAAGCAAATATAATAACAGGAGACAGGCAGATCAAATATTTCTTCAGATTCTCATTGCCAGGATTTCAGTAGAATTTAATAGAGAGCAGCTACCAAATCAGGAATGTGGTGTGTATAAGTCTCAGCACCAGCTGGGAGTCTATGAATAACGGGCAGCTATCTCATTAGTCATTTAATAACTAGCGTGTTTGGTTTACAAAGTTCTTGCTGAATTTCATTTAGTGTCTTTGATCTCCACATAACAGACATGATGACATCCATGTTCCATGTGAAGTAACAGGGCTAAACCACAGGACATTTACACACCCAACATCACTCAGGTTGTAGAAGCAGCATTAGAGCCTAGACATCTGTCTTCTCTGCCATTGTCCAAGAACCAAAGCTAACAGGCACCAAATTAGTAAGACTAATTGTCACCATGAATTCCACTCTCCTGCATCAAAAGAGCTGGATGCTTGGAACACTATTTATTGCTCAAGTCACAGATGATAGTCATTAGCTAATTTTTTTTAATTAAAGTCAAAAGAAAAAATATCTCCAGATGAATATAAGAGATATCCAAGAGAAACTGACTTTAATCTTCACTGAAAAAGCTCTATACCTTTTAAAAATGTTCCAAGAACACAATTCAGGTTAACACCTTAAAATCAGTACCTGTGCAAGAGGCAAAGCACCCTTCCCCATCCAAAGAAATGGGCTTCAGTGAGTTTAAAATAGTTTTCCTCAACCTGCCAATACCCTACACGGTGAATTACTGTGACTTATAGAAAAAAGAAAACGCATCCCTTCCTCAAACGATGGCATTGCCTCCTATTTGTGGCCCGCTGGCCGCCAGTTTGACATGCTTGGGGGCAGGGGGAGTGAAGGCCTGGACTGGGGGGGCGGGCAGGCAGCTGGGAGAGGTCAATGGGGATAAAAGGGACATATATAATACTTTCAACAATAAATATTTTTTTTAAAAAAAGATACACATAATTGTGATGACTGTAAGTTTAATGAGAACTGAGCATTTTTTAGATTTGTAGTGTACAACGTAAATAATGCCAAGTGGTAGCCAGTTTTTCACAGAACGCTAGTTGTACAGGCCCATTGATAAATGCTTTTATTTGGGGTATATGTGTGAGTGTATGGGCACATTTTTATAATTAAGTTTAGCAAGCATACATTTCAGATTAACCGCTAGACTCACCAGTCTCTTTACTATTTTAATGTGCATTACGGAGCTTTATATATTTATTCTCTAAGCTTTTACTGCCAAAATACAAACAAAAGCTTTTTCTAGGAGCATTTGCAGAGAATCAGGTGAATGGCCTGTGTAACATTTGGATAAACACTTATTTAAGCCAGTAACTGCCGGGCCTAACACTAATCTTATCCAATTCTTAATGAAGATTTGCCTGGAAAGAAAAATTTCACTTACCCTTAAGTTTCATGTTTTATATCCGGAAATGCATATACACTCGCGTGCACACACACAGTCACTTAGGTTGCTTTTGTTATTGAGTACACAACTTCAGTTCTCTTACAAAAGACACAAAATACTAGAGGCAGACTATACCCCAGAGAGCACGCCCCAAATCTTTTCCCACAGGGTTGGTTCAGAGTAAAGAGGTGTCCTCAAAATTCCACAATCGTGAATCGCAGCTCTTCAAACATGTACAGTGGTACCTCGAGATACGAGTTTAATTTGTTCCGTAACCTTGAGGCGTGGGAAACTATGAGATGCTCGAGTTGTGGTAAACTAGTGGGTCCTGTGCAGCCGGCCGATCCTGGCGATTGCTCCTATCTCAAATGTTGCTTATATTTCAAAGCAAAAATCCCTCGCTCTATGACTCGTATCTCAAAAATCTCATATGTTAGGGCACTTGTATCTCGAGGTACCACTGTATTTCTTCCTACAAACCCACCCCCACCTCCACTCTCTAAAAAGGTGCCTCATCACTTGTGACAAAGTGTAGATTATTCCATCTTTCGCTTGCTTTCCCTTCCTGGTCTCAGGCACTCCTCAAAGTCAGAGTGACATTCTGTGGCTGAGGGTTTTATTTTCTGAGTGGCAAAGAAGATGAAACCAGAGAGGGTGGCCTAAAATTGCCCCAAATACTTCTCATTTCAAACTGCCTTCTGCTCTCCAAGATCTGAGAACTAGGAAGGTCATATGAAACTTACCTTTTCTGAGGAAGAAACAACGCAATGAGGTAACTTCATCCAAAGCCCACAATAAGTTAGCGGTAAGCTAAGAGTAACATGGAAATCTGCTACCCCTCTCGCCTGCTCGCAGCTATTTATTCACTGCGGAGCCTTCTTCACGCAGGCTGGGTGAGGCTGGAATGATTTGCACCTGACTTAAATCAAGCTATCCACGTCTGGTCAATCATCAGATTCACGTGGGTTTCTCTTGCAATTATCAATTTACAGGCCCTCATCCACACCGTGTGTGGCTGATTCATGGAGTTAATACTTCTCTAATGTAAAGTCTGCCCCAAGAAGTCTGAGTTCATAAAGGTTGGATAATTCTAGAGGGCCATGAGGTATAACCCCAGGTGTCCTAGACTTGCCTTTATTCTGTGAGAATGAAACAAGGACTTTCCTGGTTAAAGGATTCAAAGGCACAGTTGCTGCTTTGATCATGCCTCCCTAGACCTTGCCATGTGAACTCTGGTAAGTTAATGTTTTTCTTCAAGGCACATACATTATGAAGGCTGGGTCTTTAACCTTCCCATAAAAGGTGTCAAAAGTGTTCATTCTGTCCTAGCTGGTTTGGCTCAGTGAATAGAGCATCAGCCTGCTGACTGAAGGGTCCCAGGTTCCATTTCAGTCAAGGGCATGTGCCTGGGTTGTGGGTTTGAAACCCAGTGGGGGCATGCAGGAGGCACCCATCAATGATTTTCATCATTGATTTTTCTATCTCTCTCCCTCTCCCTTCCACTCTGAAGTCAATAAAAATATATATATTCTAGCCCTAACCAGTTTGGCTTAGTGGATAGAGTGTCAGCCTGAGGCCTGAAGGGTCGCAGGTTTGATTCTGGTCAAGGGCATGTACCTTGGTTGCAGGCACATCCCCAGTAGTGGGTGTGTAGAAGGCAGTTGATGGATGTTTCTCTCTCATCCATGTTTCTAACTCTCTATCCCTCTCCCTTCCTTTCTGTAAAAAAAATCAACAAAGTATATATTTTAAATATATTTTTAAAACCTGTTTAATTTGTTTCTCTTTCTTTTCTCAACAGCACTTTGAATCCCAAATATGCCAAGATGTTAGAAACATTTCCAAGTGATTAGAAATAAAAATAAACAACACAAAATAGAAAGCCTGATCCACACATGGGCAGGTACAATTGAAACATGTGTTTGGAGGAGGAACTGGTATTAGGCATTCCAAAAGCATATTTCCCCTTAAGTAGAACAGTCTCTCTCATTTTTGTCTTTCTCTTTCACTCTCTCCTTAAAGGAGAATAAAAGGACAAGTGGCATTTTCATTACAGATAAGACACACATGTTTTAGGCATAGTCTGGGGACATTCACCAGCCGGTCAGTGATGATGATTAGAAGGAAATTGCCATGGAAAGTGAGGTCCCTCTGAGGTCTGTGCAGTATTTGCATGTTTTTAAGAAGCAAGTGTTTATACCAACAGAAAAGTGCCTTCTAGTCTCTGAGCCTCAGTTTGTTAATCTGATAACAAGGGATATAAAATCTACTATTTTTTTAATTTTTATTAATTTTTATACATATCTCCCCATTGCACCCCCTCCCCCCCAGGCATACCCCAACCCCCCAGTGTCTATGTTCATTGGTTATGCTTATATGCATGCATACAAGTCCTTTGATTGATCTCTTATCTACCTCACCTAACTTTAATCTTCCTGCTGTAATTTCACAGTCTGTTTGAAGTTTTACTGCCTCTGCATCTATCCTTTTGTTCATCAGTTTATAATATTCTTTATTATCCACAAATGACTTACTCATTTGTGGATAAAATCTACTATTCTTAGCAGGGCTCTTAAGATAAAAATGAGAAAAATGCTTAAAAGTAAACTATATATTTCAATATATGCCAAGACTGGTTTGTTAGCAATTGATATACACTAATAGTTCATAACTTAAACACACACATATACAGTATTATGACTTGTCAAATGGACTCCGGGTGAGTGGGTTCCTTTGGGCGGCTGCTAAATAATCCTGTAAAACACAAATAACCTATCTTAAGGGGTGACGGGTGGTCACCCCTTCTTGGAGAAGACACTGCAGCCTAGGATGTAAGACCACCTTTTAGTGACGGAAGGGTTCCCAAGGTTTAAAAAGAGTGGAAACTATGAAGGACGCAGTAGGCTCTGAGCAAGGGCTGGGCCAGCTCCTGCTGTTTCCTTGGCAGCGAATGCCCGGTCTGCTTCCGGCAGTTAGAACCTCTTCAACCTTTGAAGAGCGGCTCTAGAAGCTTCTTGCTGTGAGAAGCCCAGGTGATCAAGTTCTTGGAGTAAGATCAAGGCTTTCTTGCCATCGGCGTTGCCCTCTCCTTTGATATTTAGCTGAGCCTGGGGCTTGTTCAGTGTGTGACTTGGAGGCCTTTATGTTGCATGGAATGGAATGAAGGTCAATGCTACATGCCTGCAGTTTCCTATACCTCCAGACTCCAGACTCCCCACAAATGATGAGGAAAGCTGTGGTCTTTTAAAAACACACGCACATTCTTATCAAGTTCAGAGAGGAAGGGAGAGGGAGAAAGAGATAAAAACATCAATGATTGAGAATAACTGATTGGATGCCTCCTGCAAACCCCACATTGGGGATTGAACCTCCAACCTGGGCATATGCCCTGACTGGTTCATAGGTCAATATGCTCAGCCACGGAACCATGCCAGGCGGATAAGCTGTTTGCTCTTAAAGGGAAGAAGTATTCTTACAGAAAGTATGGTCTCTCCTTAAGAAAGCTCTGGTTTTACTTGTTTTATTTATGATATATTTCAGCTTAAAGTTATGTTATTATATGTGGATGCAGATATATATTTGGTGTTTTTGCAAAAAAAAAAAAGAAAGAAAGAAAGCTCTGGTTTATAGGTCTTATGTGGACTTGGAGGTCAGCCCCATCATCCGCTAGCTTTGTTTCTTCAAGGTGTCACATACAAAACATCTCTGGGTTTCAGGTTCCTCTATCCATTCAAAGGGAAAGATAATGCCAACCTCTCTTAGCTGTCCTGAGAATTTATTGAGTAAATGAATAAAGAAACTGGCCCGGCAATGAACTCATGTTAAGTATTCAAATACGGTGGCTTTTATCGTTGTTTCTTTCCATTTGCAGACCATGGGCACACAGAGGGATTTTCAGAAAGCTTTGTTGGTTTGTGTCAATCTGAAGAGCTTCCTTTAGCACTGATCACAGGCAAGAGGATTTGCTAGAAGGTGTGGGGAATGCAAAGACGTTTACATTGAGGCCCTGTCAGCTTCAAAGCCAGCTGGTGCGATGGAGCGTTTGCAGAGAATAACATCTCACAGAAAGAGATGCACATGGGTGCCTAATGAGTGGCCCGGGTGGCAAGTGGTGTAGGAACCGTGAGTCTGGAAAGATCACTGACTATGGGATGGGTTTGCTGGTTTCTTGCAGAAATTCACTCTTCCAGTCAGTCAAGCAGTTCCTATCATTAAATGCCCATCTTTTCCCATGAACTGGACTCGAGGTAAGGTCTGAGTGAGGCCTTGGAAAATAAGCAGGAGCTAACTTTTACACATTGTCTTCATTTCCATCAGTCAAGACTTATATTCATCTGTCTCTGCTCCCCAGTCCCCCATACCACTCCTGAGCATGTACAACTATCACTGTGTTCACGGGAATTTCAAATTCAATGCACTCCAAGCTGAGATGATGAGCTTTCTTTTAAATGGGTCATGACCTAGAATTTCTGTTTCAATTGCCATCACTGTACCTCCAACGCCCCAAATTATGGACCTTAAAATAAGCTCCAATTCTGTTCTCACTCTGTACCCTGCAAACTGCAATTCAGAAGAGGGGTCTATCAACACTCTAAGACCAGGGAGATGTATTCTACATTTTATCTCTTCTCCATTATGCGACATTCATTCTCTTAGTTCGGGCATCATTCATATGGTGAGTCAAGAGTATGCAATGAGCTGAGACTGGTGTGGCTCAGTGGATAGAGCGTCAGCCTGGGGACTGAGAGGTCCCAGGTTCGATTCTGGTCAAGTGCATATACCTTGGTTGTGGGCACATCCCCAGTGGGGGTCATGCAGGAGGCGGCTGATTGATCTCTCTCTCTCATCAATCTTTCTGGCTTTCTATCCCTTTCCCTTCCTCTCTGTGAAAAATCATAAAATACATTTAAAAAAAAAAGAGTATGCAATGACTAACTTTGAAGTCAGTTGCAGCTTGAATCCCAGGAACAAACATTATTTGCTACCTATTTGGCCTTAAATAATTAGTGCTTGAAATCTTGCTGCCTTAAAAAGTGGGCAAGCGATTGTCACCAGCTTAGGAAGTTGTGGTGACACACAGGAATTTAAAATATGAAAAACACTTATCATAGTACCTGGACTCCGTAATTGCTCACAAAGTCTCCTAGCTATCATTGTTGTTATCTCTATCCTAAATTCTTCCACATGACTAAGCTGCACCAGGCAGTCTTCAGAAATGTTTTCTTAGAAGGTAAATCAGATCATATCATTCAGAATTTGACAACATCCCTGCTGACTCACACTTGAGTGAAAAATAAGATAACCAAATCTTACATTCTTTGCTTTTCAAGATCCGGATCCAACCACCCTTTCCTTCAAGTATCACCCCCTTCACCATTTTCACCATACTTTGAAGCCAAAATAAAAAGTAAACCCTTTTCTTTCATTCTCAAGTGTCAGGTGATTTCCCGACCCTTTCAAAGATGGCCCCCCTGGTTCTTCCTCCTTGTCACCCAGCATTCTTTTTTTTTTTTTTAACATATTTTATTGCTTTCTTACAGAGAGAAAGAGAGAGGGATAGACAGCTAGAAACATCGATGAGAGAGAGACATTGATCAGCCGCCTCCTGCATGCCCCCCACTGGGGACGTGCCCATAACCAGGATACATGCCCCTGACTGGAATTGAACCCGGGACCTTTCAGTCCACAGGCTGACGCTCTAGCCACTGAGCCAAACCAGTTTTGACAACCACCCAGCATTCTTTATCTACTTCTGCACTGGCTATAATTTGAATGGGGCACTGAGGCTGTTACATAATTAAGTGCTCAGTAAATATTTACTAGGTTAATGGAAAAATGAATGAATTAATTAATATATTTAATAACTGAAGAGTTTCTAGAAGAATACCACTATGTCAGTTGTTTTTCCATTATTATAGGCTTGAGGTCCGGTGCATGGGGAGGGGGATTCTCAGCCCATCCTGCATCTTCTTGCAATCCAGAACCCCTCAGGTGATGTCTGACTGCCGGTTGGTTTAAGCCTGATCCCACAGGAATTCCTGCGAGATTGGGCCTAAACCGGTAGTAGAACATCCCTCTAGCAATCCAGGACTGCTGGCTCCTAACTGCTGGCCCTAACCACTCTGCCTGCCTATCAGATCACCCTTAACCACTGGCCTGCCTGCCTGATCACCTCTAACCACTGGCCTGCCTGCCTGATCACCTCTAACCACTGGCCTGCTTGCCTGATCATCCCTAATCGCTTCTCGTTCGGCCCTTACCCTCTGTGGCTTTGTCCAAAAGGTTGTCTAGAAGGTCGTTTGGCTGTCCAGTCTAATTTGGATATTATGCTTTTATTATTATAGATTTTAAGAGTTCAATATCTTTAGTTTATGAATTATTTTGATGCCCAAGGGAAAAACCCACAAAATATAGTGACCTTTTCTATACACTTTATTTTTTGAAGAACAGAAATAAGTTCATCTTTCCTAGAACTTGAACAAATTGATTTAAAGATCATGTAGTCACCACATCTTATTATAAGCAGGATTAAGTCAGATCCTGGCTTCCCAGGAGAGTTCCAATTTATGCAGGTTATTCTGTATTAATTTTAAAAAGTATCTCTATCTCTTTCAAAAATATTCTGATTTGGGTGTTCAATGATATACATAATTATAAAGAAGGTTTCTGTCTCAGATTATAGAAAATTAAAGGATTGCATAGTAATATAATCTTAAGGTAAATGATCCTGTCTACAGATAACATCCCAAGGGTAAGTTAACATTCTTTACATGTTATCTTTCAGAAATGTTTATTAGACATCTTCTGTGAACTTCAGTATTTTATATGTTTATACATAATTGCCTGACTATTTCCTGCCACATACATGTTCTTTACCCCCTTCTTTCTATAACCTGGGCAATGACCACAACCTACAGGCATTGGTTCTGCAAGATTTAAGGAGCACCTGTTAAAAATTCAGAACAATTCCTCAGGATTTAAATGACAGAAAATCAAATCATATTTTCTATGGTAAGCTGAATATTACCCCCTCTCCAAGGTATCCATTCCCTAACTCCAAAAAGCTATGTATGCCTTATCTTACATGGCAAAAAGGATTTTGAAAATATAATTAAGGACTGGAGATGAGAAGATTGTTCTAGGTTATCTGGGACTTATAAGATAGAGACAGGAGGGTTAGATTCAAGGAGATATTAGGATGGAAACAGAAGTCAGGGAGGAGAGAGGTGTTCAGGTGTTCAAACAATGTCACCAAAAACTGTTCTCTACATCTCAATTCTGCTTTTTCTGCCTGGCATTTCCTAAGAGTCTTTTCTACCTATCACATTTTATCTTAACTCCATTTCCAAACTGACATTAGCTTTCAATCTTGTTTGCCATGGACATACTTGGTTTTGTTGCTGGAATTATTACACTTTGCTTGTTCTACTTTTAATTATTCTTATGACATTTCCTTCCCTGTTTAGTTAAAACTCTTTCAACTTCCCCAGAATAATCCTGATGTATCTCTGGGCAAGGTTAGACCTGCATGGTCCGAGTTTTATTTTTACTGCATTTCCAAATAAAAATTGTGAAACTAAGAAGGTGGGTGAGAAAGAGGGAATGAAAAAAGAGAATGTAGGAGAGAGATTGGAAAAGCAGGAGGAAGAGGTAGAGACCTTTTATCCAAGACATGCATGGAGCTTCCTCCAAGAGGAGAGAGAAGAAAGGGGAGTGGAAAAACACAGATAAAAAAATGAGAAAAAAACAATGGAAGAGAGGAAGAGTGAGAGACAGATGAAAAACAAACATGATTTCAGATGTTCACAAATTTCTACACGTGAACTCACCATGCTGGTCTCAGAAAGCCTATTACTGCCCAATAGCCGAGCTCTTGTTACTGCATTTCTCTGTTGGGTTGCCAGATGGATTGTGGGCAGATAGTCCATATGATCTGTGGTTGTGATTTTCTGAATCATAGTTCAGAGTGCAACAGAAGTTATTTTTTAAGCCTAAAGTAAAATGAGAGAATTGAAACAGGAATGTGTAAAAATATTCAGTTATGTGTGGGAGAGTTTCTATATCATCTTAAATTTATTTTCAATATTTTAGTGATGATATAAATAGGAAAGGGTTTGTTTTCATTTATTTTGCATACTGGTTACTAATGCATTAATAAATTATCACTACTGAGATTCAATTATGTGGTCTCAATTATCAACATTTTCTTTGGGTAAAAACACACAAAACTAACACCCTATCTATCATACGCATCCTTCACAGTCTCCAGACACTTTAACATGGCCTCCTTGGTAGCTCTGCCCTGTGTCAGTTTAGCTAAGATTTCACCCCCTGTGGTCACTCTATTAGGATTATTCACAAAATAAACTGGAGTAAGATTTGAAAGATATGAAGCCGCAGTGATATTTACACTTGGAGAGTTGGTGTAGGGCCACATGCTGTTGTAGTTCACGTACATTGTTGCAGACTGGCTGGTTCAATAAGGTGGGAAAGACCAACAAATGATACTAGGGATTAGGAATTATAGCCCTAGAGTACTGAAACAGGCAGCGTAGTTCATTTATTCATTTGTCTACTATGTCATTTAAAGAATTTGTATTGAGTTCCTACTCAATGACAGATACTGCATTAGCTTCTGGTGAACAAAAGGGGAAAAACGCTAACAAGTCCTTGACACAGTGCCTGGCTTCATGAGGCTTAGCATACAAGAAGACAGAGGGAAAATATAGCCCAGGATCAATATATATATATATATATATATATATATATATATATATATATATATACACATACATATTAAGAGTCTTATGAGATATACACACTACAAGTAAAAGATTTGTTCATTGGTTCCTTCTTGCAATTAATTTGTATTAAGAACCCTCCTATGCCAGTTGCTGTGATGGCACTAAAATCTACATTGTCTTCTCATCGTAGAGACAACATGAAGTGCTCAAGCAAAACTTCTTTCCAAGCAAAGCTTCTAGATATTTGTACTAGGAAGAGACTCTGATAGGCAAAAGGGAAGGCAGATCACCCCAAGTAGAAGGAATGGCTGAAGATGGAATGCAAGAGAGGGCAGCACATGGAACAATCTGGATGCGGACCATTGAGAAGACTGTGGCAAGAAATTGGACCTTGGCTTCCATTCTATCGAAGAGGATTTGTCAACCCTTCAAGACTCATTTTCAGAAAACATATTTTAGCATTCAGACAACTTTACATCTACCCTTTCTTTTTTTCTTTTTTTTAAAAAAACATTTTCTTATATTTTTATTGATTTCAGAGAGAAAGGGAGAGGGAGAGGGAGATAGAGATAGAAACATATCCGACAGGGCACTTCAAAAAGCCTGCAATGCAGCCCAGACAGTGTGGCTCAGTTGGTTGAGCATTTTTCCATGTTCCAAAGGGTCACCAGTTTGATTCCAGGTCAGGACACATACCTCTCTGAGGGTATAGTATCTGCAGAAATTAACGGTTCAATCCCCAGTCAGGGTGTGTGTGGATACAACTGATTGATGTTTTTCTCTCCCTCTTCTTTCCTCTCTCTCTAAAATAAAATTTTTAAAAGCCTCCAACTCAGAACTGCCAGCCAGTGTAAACAACAACATTTCTAAGAAATCCCTTCTTGTATAAAATAAGACATAAATAATTAGAAAGATATGATGCCCATGATTTGAAAGACTCAACATAGAAAACATTAATTCTAAAAACCGATTTCTAGGCTTGATGTGATTCCTATCAAAATCCTAGCATGTTTTAGTTGATATAGACAAGCTTATTCTAAAGTTATATGGAAAGTTGAATGCATTAAGATAGTTAAAACAATCTTAACAAAAGAGTAAAGAGGAAGAGAATACTCTGCCCAATATCATAGCCTATTAGTTATAATATGCAAACGAGCGCCATACTGGGTGAGGATTAGACAAGGGGGTAGAATGAAAAAGTCAGACATAGATCAAGGTATTAGAATGAAGAAATCAGACATAGACTCACACCAATATGTCCAACTGGGTTTAGATAAAGGTGCAAAGCAATTCAATAGAAAAAGGACAGTCTCTTCAACAAACAGTACTGAGGCAATTGAACACGAGCAAACTAAAAATATGAACCTCACTGAGAGCTCACATCTTGTACAAAACCAGCTCCAATAAATCACAGATTTCAATGAAATACTATAACACGTAAAAAACAGCACAGGAGCAAGTTTGCAGAATCCAGGCTTAGAAGAGCGTCATAAGTTTGACGTAAAAACTACAACCTATCAAAGGAAAAGTGGTACGTTGAACCTCATGAAAATATTAAAAACCTCTCCAATCTCTTCTGCAGCTGACTTCTGATTAATTTATGTAGATACTGCGCCTGCAAGGAGGTTGTGCATAACCCCCTGAAGATCCTTTTTTGGGGGGAGAAGTTAACTTTACAGTAGAGAGCTAATGAATAGATGGAAAAGACTCACATCAACTGTGGTAAGTCATGTCAGTAGTATTTTCTCTTGATGTGGCGTCATGAAAATGGCATATTACCTCCATTGTCTTCCTCCGCAAGTCACATAAATCCCAGTGCATACAAATGCTCAAAGGAAGTTGGCTGTGACTAATAGTCACATCAAATGTGGTAAGTCATGTCAATAGTATTTTGTCTTGATGCGATGTCATGAAAATGGCATATCACCTCTGTTGTCTTCCTCCACAAAACACATAAATCTCAGTGCACACAAATGCTCAAAGCTCAAAGGAAGTTGGCTGTGACTATAATAGTCACATCAAATGTGGTAAGCCATGTCAATAGTATTTTCAGATCAAATGTGGTAAGTCATGTCAATAGTATTTTGTCTTGATGTGATGTCATGAAAATGGCATATCACCTCTGTTGTCTTCCTCCACAAAACACATAAATCCCAGTGTGCCCAAATGCTCAAAGGAAGTTGGCTGTGACTATAATAGTCACATCAAATGTGGTAAATCATGTCAATAGTATTTTCAGATCACATGTGGTAAGTCATGTCAATAGTATTTTGTCTTGATGTGAAGTCATGAAAATGGCATATCACCTCTGTTGTCTTCCTCCGCAAAACACATAAATCCCAGTGCACCCAGATGCTCAGAGGAAGTTGCTTTCCTTACGGTGATGGAGCTGCTCTCTACCTACATGACATCACTATCAATATTCTACGTGTGCTGTATTACTGTAATCTTACAAGATGGTACCTTCCCCAAACGGTGTATGTGATCTTTGTATCATTTCTCACAACTGCTGTGAATCTATAATGATCTCCAAATAAAAGGTTTAATCTTGAAGAGGTATTTAAATGGCAGCCCTAAAACAATCTCTTCATTCTTCTGAGCTCACAGATAGAGTCAGAGCAAATCACTCTGAGTGTACAACTGGGCTCACTGCAGTGCTACCTAAATGAATTGACAGCTTCACCTACTTCTGTTTGACGCTTCTATCCTAAATACTATATTGCATCCATGCAAGTTTCAGAATTAACCTTCCCCTCATCAGGATGAGAGACAGGTTAGCTGCCCAGTTCTGCTATGTATCAAACACTTCATTCGTTCCTACTATATTCCTAATGGAGGTCAGGCTCGAATACTGGTTCCCAAGCTTACTTCACTGTTACATTTTTTTCTCCTCTGTTTTTTTTTTAATGTTTCATTGATATTTTACAGAGAGGAAGGGAGAGAGATAGAAAGTCAGAAACATCGATGAGAGAGAGACATCGATCAGCCGCCTCCTGCATGCCCCACAGTGGAGATGTGCTTGCAACCAAGGTACATGCCCTTGACAGGAAGCGAACCTGGGACCTTTCAGTCCACAAGCCGATGCTCTATCCACTGAGCCAAACTGGTCTCGGCTTCTCCTCTGTTTTAATTGTTAGACCTTTGCCTTTCTTCCTTTTTACAGACAATATTGCTTCACAGAAGCCCATCCACCCTCTCTAGGGAGTCTGTCCATTTGGGGGGTATAAAGAGGGTAACGATATAGACGAAGACCTAATTAAAGAGGAAAGTACTACAGCATGCACAGAGTAAGAAAGCCTTCCAGTAAACAGAAATGTTTAATACAATCGCCTCATTGTTTTCTGCAGAAAAGTAGTTATCTCTGGAGTTAACAGGGTGGTCTAGTTACAGTGCCATTGTGCACAAAAAATAAATATGCTCACCTAAAGAATCATTGCCTCTTGCCTCTGCTATGGATAACTCTGGATATATATTCTATGCTGTCCTAGCCCACAAGGATGGCAGCCTCAAGCTCCTTGATTTAATAAAAGTGCCAGAAGCCAAGACAGCTAGATGTCGATTTATTATTGATGAAGAAAGTGTCAAGGCTGACCTGACCTTTACTCAACCCAGATTCCTTTTAATTTTAGAAACATTTCATCAGCTTGAAACGGAGAGGGGGAAAAAAAAAAATAAAGGCAACACGGTTTTCTTATTTCCCTTTTCCTATCCCCGGGGGAAGGAATGAAGAAGTAAACAGAGCGGCCTATTATTACTTTGATGTGAAGACACGGGAAATTGAAAGGTACAGCACCGAGGGCACCGCTCCCCCCGATGGAACGGGCCTCCTGATGGTATTTGTGTTGGGGGATTGCTTTCCTTGTCCATCACACTCCTGCCCATCCCGCTCACTTGGAGAAAGCTCTGTGTTACACCGAGAGCAGAGCTGCATCACAGAGAGGCAGGCAGGCCGGGGCAGTAACTCCATAAACGCTGTCCCATTTGAAAATAAAATTTTCTCCGATTTATTTTACCCCCTCGCTCTTGCTCCTTGTGCTGTGGCCTTGAATTAATTGTACTCCTCAACTCACCGAGGCCGGTTGAGATCACAGAGGCGGGTTAAGTACCTGGCAAGTACCTCTGCGTGTCGTGCTCGTAAACCTGGAGGCACACGTTTCACCCGGGATTCAAGAGCACCCTGTGTTTTCCAGGCGCGACAAGGACACGGGACTCAATGTGCACTGATTGCGAGGCTCTGGAGTCAGAATGGTCTAAAAGAAAATTACTGCTCACACACACAAGCCATCTAACCTCTCAAAGCCTCTTATTTCTCAGCTTTAAATGCTTATACATACCCCAGAGACCTGGGCTCAGGATAAGATGATAAAATGAATGTAAAGAGAAATATCACAGCATCTAGATCAGAGTATAGACTAAATAGAGTGTTTTCAATAGAGACTATCTGGGCTCACAAGAAGGTCCTTAACTCTATAGGCTTCAATTGGAGACACCCCGATGGACCAGAAAAAGCCAAGTATCTTCAACCTCTCATCTCTCATTGCCTGTGTCTCCCTCACGACGCCTAACAATGACTAGCTGTGAGATACGGCCATTGATCACGGGAACACTTGAGTTTCAATTCAAGAATCGCTGCACAGAGCAAATATTTCAACAGATCAGTTTCATCTTACCCATAAAACACACGTACGTTTCCTTGTTCCCGGGTAGAGTAGAAATTGAGTGCAATAATGAAAACTAAATCGTACTGCACGTACGTGGGTGACATCTTATTTGAGTCCCAAAACCTCTTGAGCTGTTCCAGGCTGTACCTGAGGGCTCGGGGAAGCCTCTAATCTTGGCAAACGCTCATTAAGAGAAAGGGCTGCCGGGAGACCGCGGAGAACACTCCTATCAGGAGGCCAATTAGCTTAGGTCCACCCCTGACTCTGCTCAGTAGTGTCTCCAAAGCTTCTTCCTGTCCCCCTTTTTATTTCTATAACCTGTAATTACTTACTCCAACATAGAATTTTTCATGACCACAGGGAAGCACTTAAACTGCAGCATCGGGGTACCCGGGAGAAAGGTCCATTCTAGGGTGAGTATATGTTGGGTGATTAGAGCATCTCAGGACAGAACGCCCCAATGGTCTGAGACACGTCCCCTAATTGGAGAATCGAAGAAAGACTCTCTGCTCCTGTACCAAATGCCCTCCACCAGGACTGTGGGGTCCAGCTGAGAACAGCATGGGCTCCTGAGGGAAGTGGCATTGTCACCTCTGGTTTCTAGGTTGTAAACTGGATGCCAGTTTGGGTTCTTAAAGGAATACAACCCTCTTGCCTCTACCGAACAATTGCAGAAGGCAGTTTGGACTCCGATTTCAAATTAAGATGGAACTAGAGGCCTGGTGCACAAAATTCATGCAAGAGTAGGCCTTCCTTCCCCTGGCTGCCGCTACCGGCTTCCCTCTGGCACCACACAGCCCCGGCTTCTTCTGGAAGGAAGGAAGGATGTCCGGGAGGATTTCTAGACTAATTAGCATATTACACTCTTACTATTATAGACTAGTGGCCCGGTGCATGAAATTCATGCATGGGGGAATGGAGGAGTGTTCCTCAGCCTGACCTGCACCCTCTCCAATCTGGGACCCCTCAAAGGATGTCCTACTGCCAGTTTACAGGGATTGGGCCTAAACCGGCAGTTGGACATCCCTCTCACAATCTGGGACTGCTGTCTCCAGTCACTCACCTGTCTGCCTGTCTGCCTGATTGCCCCTAACCACTCTGCCTGCCAGCCTGCTCACCCCCAATTGCCCCCCTGCCAACAGGATCACCCCCAACTGTTCCCGTGCCATGCTGCTCACCACCAACTCCACCTCCTGCTGGCTTGCTTGCCCTCACCATCCCTCCCCACTGGCCTGCTCGCCTCCAACTGACCCCCATGCTGGCCTGCTCACTCCAAAATGCCCCCCTGCTGTCTTGATCATTTCCAACTGACCCCCACTAATGGCCTGCTCACCCCCAACTGGACCCCTGCTGGTCTGCTTACCCCCAACAGCCCCTAACATCCCATCCTGGCCTGATCACCCCCCGGTGACTCAAGGTCCCAGCCCCTCCTTGTTTTCTTTTATTTTCTTTTTTTCCCAGCACCTCCTTGAGCAGAGGCAGAGTTGGCTGTAAGCAAGTATCTAGGATTTATTTATCTTCTATAATTGAGACTTTGTACCCTTGAGAAGAGGCCAGGGCCAGCCAGCTTGGCTTCCTCCATTGCCAGGGCAACCCTAGCCTTCTGCTTGCTCTAGCTCTGTGGCCGACCGCCATTTTGGTTGGGTTAATTTGCATACTCACTCCTGATTGGTTTGTGGGCATGGATTGTGGGTATAGCAAAGTGATGGTTAATTTGCATGTTTCACTTTTATTAGTGTAGATTGTACTTTGGTAAAACAGTAAAGTTTGTTTGTTTGTTTTTTTAAATATACTTTATTGATTTTTTACAGAGAGGAAGGGAGAGGGATAGAGAGCTAGAAACACAAATGAGAGAGACATCGATCAGCCTCCTCCTGCACGCCCCCTACTGGGGATGTACCCGAAACCAGGATACATGTCCTTGACTGGAATTGAACCTGGGACCTTTCAGTCTGCAGACCAATGCTCTATCCACTGAGCCAAACCGGTTTCAGCAAAGTTTAGTTTAATTTGACATGTTAGTCTTTTCACCTATTATGCGTGTGCATGTGAACACACACACAGACACACACACACACACACACACACACACACAGATGCTCTCTCATAACCCCCACCTACTTTCAACTTTCTACATATTTTTAAATGTCAATAGCTAAGTTACTGCTCCCAGGAGTATATTCCTTGCTATTTGTCCTCACTTATTATTGAATCCTCACTATTTGCTTAGCACTCAGCCAGGTGACTTGAAAGATATTTAGATCAAAACACAAAAGGCTGCTGCCTCCCAGGAATATTCAGATTGGTAGGAGGAATGGAGACATGACAGAAGATAATTTCTTTCTCTTCTCCACCACTGTTTTGCTTTCCATTGCAGGTTCACAATATGATTATATGAACCTGGCTGAAGAGAAATGAAATACATAGGAAAGTATAAAAACAAGTGATATTTAGGAAATAGTCACCTGCATTGAATTTGTGTTTGAAATGATCTTCCAATAAAGACAACTATACCATCCCCCCTACTTCTGGATCTCTATATTCACACTTCAGCCCAATTTTATCGAGTGATTCCATTACCATAGGGAATGAACATAGAGCCATACACTGTCTTGCCCATTTGTTTTTCTGTTCTCAAAAAGGTAATCTTCTAAATGTAGCCATTAAAGATAATCTGGACTACACTTGTTTCTTATTATGTATCAATTCGGTTGTAACTATTTGTTATTGACCACCAGTCACTGTTTAGGGATATTCAGTCAGCCATTAGAATCATTAGAGAATCATTGTGGAGACAATGCCTGTAAAATGCCTACCAAGGATTCGAATGAGTCAGTACTGAGGCTGGTACGAAAGAGCAATTTATGAGCTGGAGAGTGTTCCTTCCCAAGTATCCTGCATCTTTATCTAAATGAATGCTATTACCTAATAGAAATGTAGTTAATCATGTTTTGTAACCAAGAATAATTACTTCACTTTCCGAACTCCGTTTTCTTTTTTTAAGAATCCTCCTCAACACAGACAATAATTAATTAGGTTAGAGAGGTAACCTATTTGACTTTACTTTCATGGAAACTCAGTCTGATGTCATTATTCTGAATCACTGCTGAGGGAGGGAGGTAAATTAGAGAGATCTAATGAAGGTGAACAGAAAAAAAATAACAAAAAGGACTAATATTCCTTTGGGCATCTTCTAAGTTCCTTCCCTGTAATGAAAATAGATACGTTCAGATTTTAAAAGTGCCTCTCTCAGAATGGAAGAGAGTTCTTTTGTGCTTCTGGGGAGGGGAAAAAAGAAATAAGGAGAGAATGTCAGCTGGCATTTTTCTTTAATGTGTGGGTAACAGAGCTCTTTCTCACTCTCCTATCCTTTAGAATCTGCTGGTCTCTCCTTTATCTTATAATCATCTTTCACAAGCAATCATCAACCTCATGACCAAAGTCTAAAGCCTTTTCTCAAGAGCTGGTCTGCTCATGTTTTCATAGTTGATAGTTCCCTTCAGGAACTATGTGGGTGAGAATACTTGAGGAAAGAGCTGTCCCTTGAATAGAATGCTAAGATTGTTCTTCTAATTTCCTTTTCACCTGAGTAATGTCCATAAGACTTTTGGGAAGAGAAACTTACATGGGCATTCTGGGCTTCATCACAGCATCCTATCTAATAAAAGAGTAATATGCAAATCGACCATCAAACCAAGACACAAGATGGCTGCCACAAGATGACCTTGTAGGGGAGACCAGTTGTGGGAAGTTAGGAGTGTAGTTGGGGGTGACAAAGTCAGCAGAGGAGGGCAGTTGGGGGTGGACCCAGGCCTGCAGGAGAGGGCAATTAGGAGAGACAGGCCTGCAAGGGAGGGCAGTTGGGGGAACCAGGCCTGCAGGGGAGGGTAGTTGGGGCAATCAGGCTAGCAGAGAGGGCAGTTAGGGGTGACCAGGACTGCAGGGGAGGGTGATTGGGGGAGGGGACAAGACTTGCAGAGGATGGCAGTTGCGGGGGACCAGGCCTACAGGTGAAGGCAGTTGGCGGAGGAACCAGGCCAGCAGGGGAGAGCAGTTGGGAGTGAGAAGTCCTGGATTGTGAGAGGGATGTCCAATGGCCTGTTTAAACAGGAGGCCAGACATCCCTCAAGGGGTCCCAGATTGGAGAGGATGCAGGCTGGGCTGAGGGATACCCCCCCCCTCACACACACACACACACACACACACACACACACACACACACACACAAATTTCATGCACCAGGCCTCTAATCATTACAATGAAGTTTCTACCAGGCAGCTTATTTATGTTTTTATGAGTCTTAAGGCTCTTATTTCATTACTGCCTACCCAGAGCACAGGATCTGTCTGGAATGATAAAGGATCATCCTCATTATAAACTTAAATGTACCTCCCTTCCACTCTTTACACCCGCCTTTATTAGAATACAACATCACCATCAGAAACCAGAGCTGCTTAGCAAAGTTTACTTCCCTTTAAGCAGATCACTTCTTGCTTTCAGTGTGTACTGGGATGAAGAGTGGAAAGTGTGCCATTTAGTAAATATATAACAGCAAAAACAGAATGATATCTCTCTAAGAATATAATGTGCAGACTACCTATCAGAGATCCACCCAGTTCACAGTAATTATACTAATATTCTTTCTCTCTCAGAGAAATGAGAGTGAAGGGAGAAGAAATGAGGGAATGCAGGCAAGAAAGGCAGTGTCTATTCTGAAAGCAGCAGCTAGTGTGTGAAATGACTAATAAAAGAAATAATATTGCAGCTATTATGAGATAAATAAATGATTCTTGGTTATTGAAAAGTGCATTTCTCCCCAGTATCTGCCAAACTTTAATATTTTTTAGATAAAATAAGACAATACTGGTCTTGCGAATTAATAAATAATACCTTTGTCTGCTTTATCTTTTACCTGAAGATCTCAATATTTGCTCCACTAAGCTAAACTTTTACAGGGTCTCATTGATAGATATAAATAGAAATCTTAACTGAGTGGGTATTTAAAATCAAATGAGATTCTTTCTCTATAAATGTGAGAAAATGAGGGGTATTCCTTCTCAATAATTTTCCTAGTCTCTAGGCTGGAGGGCTTTGCCCATCCATCCATACTTATTCCTTCCATTGTTATGTATTATATGAGCCAATCTTAATCTAAGTCAAACTACTTTAAAAGAAAAATTAAAGAAGGAAATATAAAGGAAGCAGAAACTATTCAAAACCATCATTTGGATCTCTCTGCCCATTTATGACTCTTGTTCTTCTTGTGATATGAAGCTAATATCAAGGAGCTTTGACCTTGAATGGTCCTTAAAAATCTATGACCACAAAAAGAAAAGGCCATTTCAATCTCCAAAGGGACTCTACATTTCCTCCACTATAACCGATATAGGTCTAATCCTCTCTTCCTTTAGCATCAATCTATCACAAAGGTCTCACTGGAAAAGTTACCATGGGTTTGGCTGCTTTTCCCACATTCGTGTCATTTCTTCTGCTATTGTTTTGCCTGTACACCTACCTGTACCCTCCTAGGCTTCCTCTAACAGACCTCTTTCTCTGTTTAACCTCAGACAACAGTCTAGATCAGTGGTTCTCAACCTTTTTTAATGCTGTGACCTTTTAATACAGTCCCTCATGTTGTGGTGACCCCCAACCTTAAAATTATTTTCATTGCTACTTCATAACTGTAATTTTGCTACCGTTAATGAATCATAATGTAAATATCTGTTTTCCGATGGTCTTAGGCGACCTTGCTAGCATTTTTCAAGGTCGCGACCCACAAGTTGAGAACCGCTGCTGTAGAGCCAAAGACCATCAGAAAACACAGATATTTACATTATGATTCATAACAGTAGCAAAATTACAGTTATGGAGTAGCAACAAAAATAATTTTATGATTGTGGGTCACCACAACATGAGGAACTGTATTAAGAGGTCACAGCATTAAAAAAGGTTGAGAACCACTGGTCTAGATCCTGCAATTTTATGCTTAATACTAGAGTATTTTATGTCATTAACATTTTACATGAGTTTTCCTTTGTTTCTAAACCAGACTGTAAATTCATGCCCTGCTTCAAGTCCCACTCAGTTTTTAATGCAGGTCAGAAATGATCAGATGGTCAGGTGAAGAAGGGTCATGGCTAGATGGAAGAAGAGCAAAAGGGAATGCAAGATATCTGAGAGAGGATCATGCCAGATGTTTTGAAGAAATAGACAGACATGTCTAGAGAAGAAAGATCAGAGTGTCTTAGCTTAACATTGTTTTCCCATCTCAGATCCCTTCAATAAAATGGCTGGTATTTGATTTTTCTCTATTTTTTTTTTCACTAGCATACCATGTATGTGACTTATTTACACTTATAATTTTTGTCTATTTATCCCCAGAAGCTAAACACTGTGATGATAGGACTCTTGGTCTATTCTCTTTACCAGTTTCGAATGGCCTCTATATTTCAGCATTGTGTTTTATGCCACATACCCAGCCTGCCTAGAATGTTTAGTCTTCTAGACAGCATGTGCCTTCTCTCAGCCCAGAAGGGAATTCTTAAGGAGCAAATGTGACTTTAGCAATTTCTTTGACTTGTGTTGGCCATGAAAGTTGGCATAAGTCTGCCAAGGAAGGCATATTCAGGTTTCAAAGAAGACATTCATTCCATCATTCTCCTTCCTGATACGCTAAATTAAGGTATTTTCAAAATTTCAGAAATTAAAATATAGTCACACTATTAAAAGTTCATTATTATAGAATTACTCTTTTTTCTAGAAGTATTTGCATTCATCCTGATAGTTATAAAAATATATATTTATAAGAAAACTTGCTGGAAGATAGGAAAACAAAACAAGATCTAATATTAAGATCTCAGAAATCTATCTTCTTGGTACATGATGAGATAAAGAGTCCTGGTCAATTCTCTATGGTGGGGTAAGGCTGACCACCCACCCATGTATAATTCTTGTTCTAGATGCTAAAGGTGCTTTATATTTTAAATTATGCTCCTGACTCATCATCAATAATTCATGCATTCAGAGGGCTCTTCCTACAAGAAAAATCCTTTTGTCCTGATCCAATATGCTTCTACTTCACACTCCCTCATAGCATAATCACCTTATCTTAAAAATGACTAATGAGTTATCACTAAGCCAAGGAACAGTGTTAAGTTAGCTGGGCATCACAGGAATTGAACCCATGAGTGTTGTTTTTCAAAATTTTATTTAATGATTTTAGAGAGAGGCAGGGAGAAGGAGGAAGAGGGAAAGAGAGAAAAAAAAGCATTGATTTGTTGCTTCACTCATTTATGTACTCATGGTTGCTTCTTGTATGTGCCCTGACCAGGCATCAAGTCCCCAACCTTGGCAATATTCTGATCAACTGAGCTACTGAGCAGTGTGAACCTCTCACTGTTGACTCAGCACTAGAACACCTTCACTCTCTAATAATACTTTTAAAAATATATATATTTTATTGATTTTTTACAGAGAGGAAGGGAGAGGGATAGAGAGTTACAAACATCAGTGAGAGAGAAACATGGATCAGCTGCCTCCTGCTCGCCTCCTACTGGGGATGTGCTCACAACCAAGGTACATGCCCTTGACCGGAATCGAACCTGGGACCCTTCAGTTTGCAGGCTGACACTCTATCCACTGAGCCAAACCGGTTTTGGCTCTAATAATACTTTTAAGGTCAGAATTGTGCAGTTCAAATATCATGAGTCAATGGAGAAGTGCCTGTCCCAGTTAAGGATTCGTGAAAGGATCCCTTGCCCAAATGGTTGGTGGCAGGATGAACACCAGAAACTGTATTTACCTAAGACCTACACTAGATGGCAGACATTCTGAATAGGCCAGTTCGAAAGATTGTATATTCCCCCCCACTTGCATAAAAATTAAGAGGCTCTAATAGACATAGTCAATAAGACACCCTCTCTTGCTTCAGTAAACCCAGGGTCACTTATTATTTCTTTCCTGTTAGTTCCATGATAAACTGGACAATCACAATGTTATTGTCTGCCCCCCTTTTTATTATAAAGACATCCTAGTACTTGACACAACTCATCGGCCAGAGTCTGATGACTTCCATCGGTCTACCTCACTGCTTGAATGCACACACACAGAATGTCAAGCCGTGTTAACAAATATTGATGAAGCCAGAAGTATCCCAAGAGTGATGAGCTCGAGGAAAATGGGAAAAGCCCAGAAGAGCACTCAGCAAAGATGGCAGAAACCCTTAAAGAAACCCTTCAAACACAGTAGAGATCTGAGGCAAACATCGAAACTAATGCAGTGTTTGTAAAGATTCGTGTATTTGTCAGAAGAGCAGGGCAAATTAGGTCTGAGACCAAGTAGGAGGGATCTACACATGCTTTTGAGGCAAAGGGCTGGGAGGAAAAAAAGCGATCTCACAATTTTTCATTCTGGCAAAGCTTCTGGCAAGTCAAGTCAGAAGAATAAAAGTACAGTATAGATGAAACAAATGTTTAGGTCAGCCTATTATTTAACCCGTCTATATTTTCTTTTGTTGACAACCCATCTGCCACTCTCAAAGCATGTCCTTGGGATAGAGTAGTTTATCCCATCTTCAGCTCCAGGAATTGGCATGTGATTCAGAAATGTCCAGTTGGAACGTCACATCTGATTGGTTGAGGGAAAGACATGTGACCCAAGCTTAGGATCACTGACAGAACATTTGCTGCTTTGATGCTAATAGGATGTTTACCTTGAACTACAGGAGTCACCATAAAAGGGGAATGAGCTTTATGATGAAAGCCAAAAGAGAATGCAGAACAGAAAGATGTAGAGAAGCCATTTTAATCAAGACACCACTTGAATCTTATCCTAAACTTTTAAATTTGATGAGCCCAATGCATCTACCTTTTTCTTAAACCAGTTTGTATTACATTTCTGCCAGGTTCCACGCAATGAGTCTATACTTCTAACAAGTGTGTCTGAACTTATTTCCCACTGATGTCTGAATCCCAAAGAGAATGCTATTCCCTTCAAGTCCTTACTCGGTAAGTGTGCAGCATCGGTTTTTAAAGTACAAAGTGTCTGGTATATTATGAAGTCAGAAAACTTCTTTCTCTATCTAAGCTTCCTGAAATTGTTGACTTCATTTGCCACAACATCCAACTCTAAATCCATATCAACTTCTCCCAGAATTTCTAAAAGCCTCTGACCTCCAGCAGCTTCCTCTCAGGATTAAGTTTCCTGCCTCCACATTTAATGCCTGGACTTAATGAATACACTTGATCTGTACTGAGATTTGACTTTCCCTCTAAAACAAACCTGATAACCTACAGTCTGGAAACTAATCTCCGCTAAATTCAAGTTCCTCGATCTCTGACATCTTGGCTTAAAAAAGACACCGCTGTCCTTCAGATCTTGGGTAAGAACCTTTCTCAGTGGAAGAAATAACTCTCACTTCCCAACACACAGGCCTGGGTCACAACTTCATTCCACAACAACAGATGCTAAATACACACTTGTTTATATTCCCTGGGAATGTAGTCTCAGGAATAAAAGAGAAATAAAAGAGACCATGGAATTAAAGAGAGAAAGCCAATATAAAGAGGCCTCATTGAGTTTCTATTGTTATAGGTTCCTTGTGTTTGATCTTAAGGAACCTTCTGAGGAGGAGTAAAAAATTCGTCACAGGTATTTTCACCTGAGGAATGAAAAGGGAAAGCATTTGCTGAATTTCTCTCATTTCCATTGGTCAAAGGTGATCCAGTTGTTGAGTGGAAGATGAAGTGAGCCTCTGTCAATTTTCACCCACACAGAACAAGTCCAAGATTATAAGAAACATTATTGCTATGGTTACTTATATAAATGTGGGGCCTGGATGATATGAAATTGTACCAAAAGAAGTGATCTGATATAGATTTTTACCCATTTTTAGAGTTAAACCTCTCTATTAGAGCAGGTGCTGTTTTTTCTTTAATACTTCATTAAAATCTCACCATTTAAACAGTGGTTCTCAACCCTTCTGATGCCGCAACCCTTTAATACAGTTCATGTTATGGTGACCCCCAACCATAAAATTATTTTTGTTGCTACTTCATAACTGTAATTGTGCTACTGTTATGAATTGTAATGTAAATATCTGGGTTTTCCGATGGTCTTAGGTGACCCTGCTAGTGGTTCTCAACCTGTGGGTCACGACCCACAGGTTGAGAACCGCTGATTTAAAGAAACTGTGTACAACTGCTGTGAGTTTCTCAAAAATTACATTCATTGGATCCACAACCTAATAACTTAGTTTGAATTCAAATTGAATTTCTGGTCATAGTAAATCCATGCCTTTTAAGCTAAGACAAAACTATAGCACGGGAAACAATATCAATGACTTAAAATTAATAATGCAGTATACTAATATTAGGACAAAAACTCATATAAAACTTTTAGCCTGGTATATTCTTTTTTTTTTCTGGAAGAGCATGATTCCAATAATATTTTGAGGGACTCATACAATAATATTAAAGCAAAACATAACATATGTTGAGATAGAAAGGTATTTTATAATGGGTTATAAATTTGTACCTTTGTTGTATATACATTTTTTATAAACACCTAAAGTTTCAGAACTTGTACAACATAGCTTTATTTATGTTATCCTTAGTAGAGTCTTTTTAAATCTATTATTAGAATGGTTTAATACTTTTCTGAACCCAGGAATCATAAAGGAGGAAACAAGTTTTATATGTATTTTGACCTGTCATTCTACTTGTTTCAGAAAGCAGAATAAGTCTTCTCTGCTGATTCCAAAGAAAGGATTAAGGCCAATGGGTACATGAGCCATTGCAGGCAAAAGGCAGGATTACAGGGAGAACTGCTATGGCTATCCTCTCTTCTTTGGCTTCATTAGGATTATTATTTTAGATATTAGAAAGCTTATGGGTACACTGGAGACCTTTGACTTTGCAGTGGGATAAAGAAGTCTGGTGTCTGAAGCTACTGATGCTTTCACTAAGGCATGCTGAGTTCCTCATTACGCCCATGGAGAACTTAGGTTCTCATGTCTTTGGACCTATCCTAATTCTATGTCTACTGAGAGGGTTGAACGGGGACCAATGGATGGAAGTTGCAACAAGCTTGATATCAGCTCTATAAAAGAAAGATTTCCTGTGATTGAAATTGAATGTCAATAGAGGTCTGAACATTCTGTCCCTATAGTTAAGGAGAACAAACAGTTCTCAGTTCTCACCCAGGAGAGCAGAGTTCTCAACCTGTAGGTTGTGACCCCTTCGGGGGTCGAACTACCCTTTCACAGGGGTCGCCTAAGACAGTGGATGCCAAACTGCAGCTCATGAGCCATGGTTTGACACTCTGTTAACTAATGAGTTTGCCAACCACTGGGATAGGGGCTTAATTACAAGGAACAACAACAGCCTGTAATTATTGGAATCGAGAGTCTGGGTCAGTGGTCGGCAAACTCATTAGTCAACAGAGCCACAGTTTGCTGACCACTGGCCTAAGACATCCTGCATATCAGATATTGACATTACAATTCAAAACAGTAGCAAAATTACAGTGATGAAGTAGCAAGGAAAGTAATTTTGTGGTTGGGGGTGACCCCAACATGAGGGGCTGTATTAAAGGGTCGTGGCATTAGGAAGGTTGAGAACCACTGCAATAGAGCATTAGGGCTCTTTTAGCCTCTAAGTAACTTAAAATTTCTTGCATTTACTTGAGATTGAATTCTAGAATGTCAGAGCTGCAAGAAGCTTCCAACACCATTCTGTCAAGCTCCTCCGTTTTACAAATGATGAAATTAAGGGCCAGAAGCATTGAGTAGACTCAAACAAGGTCACATGACAAATAAAGATGGAGCAAGATATTGTCTCCTTTAACACAGCCCTATAACTTTCTCCTCCTACTTATTGCTGCTTTGAGCCAGGGGATGGAGGGAGAAAGTAAAGGAGGGAGGGAGGGAGGGAGGGAGAGAGAGAGACTACAATGCAGATGACAAAACTATATAATGAAGTAACAAGCATGGGGATTAAGATTAGGGACCAGTACTTAAAGAGGACACAAAACAGAACCACGGCTCTGAAATTAACACTTTATCTCTGAATGTCTATGACTAGAAAGACTAATGGTGAGCCTCGTCCAGTGATTGGCAAACTTTTTCATAATGGGCTCAATAGTAAATAACATGCTTCCAGTCGATGCTTGCTCTCTATTCCATATTTCTTGCATTGTTTGTGTATAACTACTTAAAGTATAAAAAATCAATTTCAGCTCAAAGGCTGTACAATAATAGGCCACAGACCAGTTTCTCGACCACTGGCCTAGGCTAGTGGTCGGCAAACTGCTGATCGCAAACCACATGCGGCTCACGAGCCATGCCTTGCCACTCTGTTGACTAATGAGTTTGCTGACCACTGGCCTAGGCTATTAGTAACAGAGTATAAGTAAAAGATGTCTTTTGAGAGACTGAGGTTGTGGATAAGACAGTGTAAATAGATGATCTGATTGTGAGCAAACAATAATTTGAGGACATCTAAGCTATTAAAAGTCATTTCAAATCTGTTAGAAAGGGGAAACAATAGCATCAGCCTGAGAAGAGAGACAGGTAACCATTGACCAACTCTGAGCTAGGTTTGATCACGGAGGGTTTATGAGTTTTATGCAGAATCATAATTGTTATTGGCTTGACGTAACATCAATTAATGCCATACCATGGTTATTAAAGAGTAATTATAATTAAGTGGAACAATGAACTTCATGGGCAAACAGGAGACGAAGGGAATAAGATGCATAATTTAGTAATGAAAATGTTGTTTACTGAATAATTAATCAAAATTGGAAAAAAACGATGGGATCTTAGAAAATCTCTACAGTGTCCCCTGTCACAGCAGGGAGAGCGGTAGACTCCAGCGCATAGCCATTAAAAGTTGTTGATTTTTCTTCTCAGTGCAAACTGAAAAACTAGTAAACAGAAATTAAAACCACACCTGTATTTCTGCTAAGTATTTTTGCAATGCTCCTTAATACTGAACTCGCTGTGGACAAAGTTTGGAGATAGATGATTAGATAGCCAGACAGACAAAAAGACAGAAAGGTGATGGACGGAGAGCTAGAGAGACACAATATGGTTTTATACCATGTATTCCACTACTTCATATACATTAATTAATCCTCACAAAGAGAGTTACAGAAGAGGCATTATATTTCTCATTTCGGAGGCAGACAATGGAGGCTCACAGAAGTTGGTTAATTGTCCAAGTTCTCACAGGCCAGAAGTGGTGGTGTTGGGATTTGAATATCGGTTGCTATGATAGCAAAGCTTTCGTTTTTCACCATATCCTGTTGCTTCTCTTCTAGCCAACTTCCACCTCTGACACTTGCAATAATTTTCCAGACTTTTTCTAACACACACATAGAAGACAGCCTAAGGCTTTAACTCCAATGTAGGGCCACAAACAGGCCTCTAGTACGCTGTCTCTTGGTAGATGAAGCCTTGGAGAAAGGAGAGGACTTGGAGACGTGGCTGCAGACATGATGTTGGGAGGAAATGTGCCAATGGGAGAGGATGGAAGGAAGCAGCTGACCTAGCCTCTACCTGGATCTACTGATTCAGCTTTAATGTTATCTACAGTTGTAACTGCTTCTTGTTCCTCTGATCTCATCCACTAATATTACTACCACCAACAAAAATGCTTTCAACGACACTCTATTTAAAAATTTTTTTAAATATATTTTATTTTATTTTATTTTTTTACAGAGAGGAAGCAAGAGGAATAGAAAGTCAGAAACATCGATAAGAGAGAGAGACATCGATCAGCCGCCTCCTGCACACCCCACACTGGAGATATGCCCGCAAGCAAGGTACATGCCCCTGACTGGAATCGAACCCAGGACCCTTCAGTCCGCAGGCCGATGCTCTATCCACTGAGCCAAACTTGGTCTCGGCAACACTTTTTTTACTAACAGCTTTTAGGTATTAAAATCTTCAAAAAGTTACTCTCTGGCCCTTCCTTGAGTCTGTATTGCCTTTCATGGATTTTAATTTTGTATTAAAATAGCCAAACTATTTTCCCTTTGTGTCTTGTACATGAGAGAAGTCTAAAGCACCAAAAGATCCAAGCAGATTGGGAAAAAATAAAACATATATATGCTACTTTCTGGGGACCATCGCACGCTTACTAATGTTTAAATTTAAGACCAGCAAATGGCAGCAGCAGGAATGCATTTTCATCAAAACCCAAACACACCACCAGAGAAGACATAAAAGGAAGCTGGAATGGAGTATAGGTACAGAGGGAAAGACACCTAAACCGGAATGTAAAAGTAGCAAGAACGTCAGAAGTACATTGCAGTCAAGTCAAGAGTGAATCGAGAATGATCTTTCTTAAGAAGACAGTCTCATGAGCAGAAACAAATCTCCCTGCCTTCATGATCCAGTTAATTTCAGGTCATTGAAGGAGTGTGTGTGTGTGTGTGTGTGTGTGTGTGTGTGTGTGTGTTTCCTAATCAGCCAGGACATACATATGATGCTTAGAAACAAACAACTGAACATTAGAGATAGAGCAGAGAGAAGAAAGTTTGCCAGATGAATGGATAGACTTAGACTGTATATTTGCAAGCCATTAATTGCATTTCTCTCCCTTCAATTTCCGGAGTTCACCTTTGAACTTGGCATCATAAAAACAACCCGTCTGAGAGCAAAGGAGACTTTGACAGGACCTAGGATGTTTTAAATTCTTTTACATGAAGGAGGTCATAACTTAGAGATGGCAGATGCTTTGATAAGTATCATTTTTTTTTTCAGGAGAGTTGAATTTGTTAGAAATCTTCCAGATTTTCTTAGAGAGATGGAAACAAGAAAAAAGAGAAAGTCCATGGCCCAGGGCATCATTGAGCAGTTGCATCATCCCAAGATCAGGTGTTCAAAATGAACTTCTGAAGTCAATGTGATTGACCTGGCTCTTAAAATATATATATATAGTGTGAGTGTGTGTGTGTGTGTGTGTGTGTGTGTGTGTGTGTGTGTGTGTTCTTCCCAAATACTGATCAGGTGTTTCCTCTTTTCCTTGCTCTACATATTTTCTCATGGACTGACTTGTGTTGCATTATTCCCTCATATAGAAAATACAACAAAGTATAACAATCCTGCCCTCTCCATCAATATAATCCATCTATAATCCTTAAAAGCTGGTAAATCTAGGGGCATCCTCACAGGATGGGATATATAAAATCATGAAGACGACTCAAGAAAAGATAGAAATTTGGGGCAGGAATCTAAACAATTGAATCCTCACCACATGGCTTATCTTTGTTTCAGTTAGAAAATCAGGCGGACTCCTTCCACAGTCAGAAAGAAATCTTTGGGTTGACTATGGAGGTGAATCATCTTAATAATAAACATAATTGCTGGCATTTTTCATCCTTGTGGTTCAGTTTATGTGGCCCCGATTTTCTTAATGTCTCCTTACTTATTCATGAAAATGGCTGGGATTTATATGATTTTTACTTTTTAATGTTTAATTAGTACTTTAAGGGTATTTATCCTTTCTTTTATTATATTCCCATTCTTATATTAGTTCACATTTAGAAGCCACAGAAATATGGTCACGTAAGTGTCTGCAGAGTCAAAAGCCAAGATATTCTTCCACAAGTACTTGAATGGAGCCCAAGATGTCTACGTAGTTTTAAGATAATTTCTAAAATATGCAACAGAAGCCCAAACCAGTTTGGCTCAGTGGATAGAGCGTCAGCCTGCGGACTGAAGGGTCCCAGGTTCAATTCCAGTCAAGGGCATGTACCTTGGTTGTGGGCATATCCCCAGTTGCGGGGGTGTAAGAGGCAGCTGATTGATGTTTCTCTCTCATCGATGTTTCTCTCTATCCCTCTTCCATCCTCTCTGTAAAAAAAATCAATAAAAATATATTTTAAAAAATAAATAAAATATGCAACAGCAAGAAGCAGGGTATTTATTCTGGTATAAAAAGAATTGGGGTGAGGGCTTTTGAGTGAAGACTGCAAGGGCCCACACCCATCTAATGGATAAGCCTCGCTGCCCCAGAGCAGAGGTCAAGGGCCCCAACATAGATCTCAGGGTCACTTCATGGAACTACTATTCATCTTTTGCCACATACATTCCTTTTTCCTGACTAAGTTACATACGCGTCATGGACAGCTTTTCTATGTATCTTCAATTTCTAGCCTGAATAATGCCTTGGATGTTATTGAGACTGAGTAAATCTTTTTAAAATTTATGCAAGTGAAATAGATAGCAGCTTCTGCGACTTATGTTGATTCACCTAGAAAAAAATTTCAGTTATTTGAGAATGGTAGAAAAAAATAGGAAAAGATGTTGAATTTCTAAAATATGTTTATATAGTTCATATAAAATATTAAAGCGTAAATGAGAAGTAAAATTTATTTGCAATACAAGCACCATCAGCAAACAAATCATATTCTGAGGCAAGGTAATTTCATTCTCCAACCAGGCTGCTGACTACGGAAGTCAGCATATGATGCTCTGTTTCCTGCCACAGATATTAACACTTTTGTAAACAGGAAGTAGATTAATAACATAGCAAGTCGGAGCTGAATGTTTTCTTCTATTTTGCCAAATAGGCAGCATAGCTGTCTTACTTTAGAATCAAGTTTAACTTTATTTTCTATTATGAACTTACTGTTGTTCTAAACCAAGATAAATTTATTTTCTGCAAGCCACTGAGCAGTCACCATTAAATAAGATTGATTCTGAATCTCTCTGAAGCAACTCTCCTTTTACTTTATTTTTCATCACTGTTAACAAAACCATAGTATCTTAGTAAAATTGAATTTGGTATTTATTTCCCTATGGACTTTTGTTGTTGTTCTTTTTTAGGTACTTAAAAATCTCAGTCATTTCTGAAACATAAGACTTAAGAAAATCATTTTTTTTTCAATAGTATTCTTTTAAAATAATATTTTAAGAGGAATTTAAGTGGAAGGAAAATATTATCAAATAAATTTTCTATGAGGAAATGAGAAATAACGACTCTTTTTGAGGGCTTAAGGTTATTTTTGAATAAAACAATGTGAAGTGGAACATGTATTTAAGATAAGTTTAGTAATATTTGCTAAAAATAAGTATTACTGATAATTCAAATGTAATATTTGCTGTACACAGTGTGCTTACAAAATGAAACATTCCTTAGACATTACATTAAAAATATGTCACTACCAGATGGGTTTGGGGAACTGGATGGAAAAGCTGAAGGGATTAACAAGTAATGTAAAGTACAGCATGGGAAATATAATCAACTGGAGACCCAGTGCATGAATTTGTGCACAGCTGGCAACTAGGCAATCAGGGCCAGTTGGAATGGGGAGAGGGGCTGCGGGAAGTTGGCTGGCAGCAGGAGGTTGGCTGTGGGAGCACTGACCACCAGAGGCTGCTCCTGCATTGAGTGTCTGCCCCCTGCTGCTCAGTGTGCATCATAGCACCCAGGCGATCTTCTGGTCATAATGGTCACTTTGGCATTTATATATTTAGATAGCATTTTAATAATTATATATGGTGCCATTTGGGTACTGGAAATATCAGGGTAATAATTTGAAGAGTATACGATTATCTAATCACTACTGTTACCCTGAAACTAATACAAAATAATATTGGATGTAAACTCTAATCATTTATTTTAATCTCAGTATATATTTTGTCTTGCATAATGAACTTTTAATCTTAGTAATTTTTCCACTTTTTACAGAACAGTAGATAATGCATTATCATAATTTAATCAAGCTTTCACCAATAATTTATTAAGTACTAATTAGATGCTGGAAGAAATTATAGATTCTTTTTTTATTCTTTTTGTTATTACTTTTATTTATTTATTTATTTATTTATTTATTTATTGTTATTACTTTTAAAAATATCTTTTTATTGATTTTTGAGAGAGGAACATCAATAAGAAACATCTGTGGGCTGCTTGCTTCCTGTATTCCCCCTACTGGGGATCAAACCTGCAACTCAGGCATGTGCATTGATGGAAAATCAAATCAGTGTCCTCTTGGTACATGGGACAAAGCTCAATCAACAAAGCCACACTGTGGGCCAGGGAAGACTGTAAACATTTTGATGGTAGAAGAGGCAGATTGGTTTATTTCATCTTACATCCCCAGCAAGTAGAATTTATTAATTGTATCTCTTAGCCCAGCCTACACACTCTCCAATCTGGGACCTCTTTAGGGATGTCCAAATAACTGTTTAGGCCCAATCCAGGTAGAATTGGGCCTAAACGGACAGTCCTACACACCTCTCACAATCCAGGACTGCTGGCTCCCAACTGCTCACCTGTCTAGCTTCCTGATTGCCCCTATCCTGCCAGTCTGATCACCCCCTAACCCCTCCTCTGCCATCCTGATTGATGCCTAACCACTCCCCTGCCAGCCTACTTGCCCCTAACTGCTCTTCCCTGTAGGCCTGGTCACCCCTAACTGCCCTCCTCTGCTGGCTATCTTGTGCAGCCAGCTGTGTCCACATGGGGGTAGCTGTGTATTGGAGTGATGATCAATTTGCATATTACTCTTTTATTAGATAGGATAGAGACCTGGTGCATGGGTGGGGGCTGGCTGGTTTGCCCTGAAAGGTGTCCTGGATCAGGATGGGGGTTTCGTTGGGGTGTGGAGTGGCCTGGGCAAGGGGCTGTGGTGGTTTGCAGGCCAGCCACACCCCCTGGTGACTCAAGTGGAGGCCCTGGTATCTGGGATTTATTTATCTTTTATAATTGAACTTTGTAGCCTTGAGTGGAGACCAAGGCAGGCCAGACCAGGTGGAAAGCTTGGCATCCTCCATCGCCAAGGAAACTCAAGTCTCCTGCTTGCTCTGTGGCCACTGCCATTTTTTAAAAAAATATATTTTATTGATTTTTTACAGAGAGGAAGAGAGAGGGATAGAGAGCTAGAAACATCAACGAGAGAGAAACACCATCAGCTGCCTCCCGCACACCCCCTACTGGGGATGTGCCCGAAACCAAGGTACATGCCGGGACCTTTCAGTCCACAGGCCGATGCTCTATCCACTGAGCGAAACTGGTTTTAGCGCCACTGCCATTTTTGTTGGGATTTATTTGTCTTCTATAATTGAAACTTTGTAGCCTTGATTGGAGGCCAGGGTGAGCAGAAAGCTTGGCTTCCTTCCTTGCCAGGGAAACCCAAGCCTTCTGCTCTCTCAAACTCCATGGTGCTGCCATTTTTGTTGGGAATTTATTTATCTTCTATAATTGGAATTTTGTAGCCTTGAGTGGAGTCCAAGACCAACCAGGTTGTCCAGGAAGCTTGGCTTCCTCCACTGCTGGGAAAACTCAAGCCTCCTGCTCACTCCATGGGTGGAGCCATCTAGGTTGGGTTAATTTGCATACTTGCTCCTGATTGGCTGGTGGGCATGGTTTGTTGTTGTAGTGGAGGTGCGGTAAATTTTCATATTATTCTTTTATTAGATGGGATATTTTGTAATTCAATCATACATATTTACAGAGCATCTGTATAGCCCAATACTTATTGTTGATATAAAGATAAAAATAGAGGCATAAAACATATTAAAGGACTGTGGAAATATCTAGACTCATTATCTCTGACTTATTGCAGGCTGTGGAATATTGGTCCCAGTCTCTTCATTTTTCATACAGAATCATCAAAACATCCTACCACATAAAATGTTTTCAAACACAAATAGAATTGTAGCTTGAAAGTCTAACACTATATAATTTCTAAACCATATCCCTTTGATTTTATGGAATTCTTAAGACATTAAATTTATTTGGGATTTACAATGCATATAATCAAGAGATAAGCAATCATTTCTATAACATGATAATAATATAAAACACAATAGAATGTGCCCAAAGAATGAAGCCATTAGTTTGTTTTCTAACAAATCAGACCGGAATAGAAACTGTGAATTGAGGCATGAGGGGAGTCTACGTAGAAGAAATATAACAAGAGGAATAGGGAACACTCAAGCATTGGAATGTAAACTAATTTTATATTTGTGGAGCTTCAGGTATCAAAGTGCAATGTGAATTTGCAATCCGTGTTTGCTGGTGTAATTTGTGTGCAGTGATGGGAAACAAAAAAGACAGCTACAGGTGCAAAATAACAGCAGTTCCCTCTTCATAACATGATAGTTGGCAAATGTCATTATGTAACCTCAAATGTGGTTGGGAAATGAGAATGTGGAGATCACAAGAGGTGGTTGCTGCAGACACAGAGACCTGGCATGGACTCACGTGTGGTCTCAGAAGCCTAACTCTTCAGATGCACAATGAAAAGCCTCCCCTCCACCTATCCTTTCACTTAAGGCAGATTCTGACTCTGGATTATGTTGAAAATGGGGGTTGTTGGGGGGTGGGGGGGCGGGGAACAAGTAATTGATTCTGTTCTCCCCTTTTCCTTCAGGAGTCCTCCTACTCATTCGAAATACTGATGGGTTTGTTGAATAATTTAGCCAGGTATTTGCATTTACATCCCAAGGCAAGAGAACAGTTAGTGTTAAATCAGGGTTTTCACCCCCAAATGTAATAAAAATAGGAATCAGAGGCAGGGACTATCACCAGTTGTGAAGTAAAGACTTTGTTGTTGGTTTTGATGAAAATTAAGTCTTTCTCCAACTTTCTTTCCCCAGTCATTGATATATAAAAAACATCCTTCCAAGCCCTTCCAGGATACTCTTCTCCAATTAACGACTGGAAAGTTGTCTTTCCATTTCCTTTCGAATGGCATGACATTGCAATTCTTCACATAGATAGTACACAATCGGTACACCTAACAAACATACAGAAATGATCAGGTCTTGTTTTAACTCACAGTAATGTTCTTTACTACACCGACAGTGCACTTGGCAATCACCCCTCCAGAGACCTGAATACAATGAATAAATAATTACTTTATAGAGACAGTAATGTCCAAAAGAAAAATGGTCAAATAAAACCCTGTTTGGAAAGAATTGCGATAACTTATCACAGCTCTGTGTAGTATTTATCTTCTTAACTCAATCCACTGAAATTAGAATTTAACAAACTTTGGTTCTCAAAGAGCCCAAGATTTCAGATATAAATATTTAGAAATAGTTCATTTAAAAAGTATTTTATTGTTGACATTATTAGAGATGTCCCTCTTTACTCCCCTGTTCCCAGTTCATACCTTACCCCAGGCCCTTCAGCACACTATTGTCTGTGTCAATTGGTTATGCATATATGTCTATGAGTTCTTTGGTTCAGTTCTCATCTCCCTTCCTCACCCCCATCATTTTTTTATATTAACACAGAGCTCTTACTTTTACCTTCTTTAAATCAACCTACTTTATATATATATATATATAATTGATTTTTTTTTTTTACAGAGAGAGAGAGTTAGAAACATTGATGAGAGAGAAACATCCATCAGCTGCCCCTTGCACACCCCCTATTGGGAATGTGCCTGCAACCAAGGTACGTGCCCTTGACCAGAATCAAACCTGGGACCCTTCTGGCTCTATCCATTGAGTCAAACCGGTTTCAGCTAAACCAACCCACTTTTATGGAAAGGAGATACATTGCTATTTGTCAGATTTTTGTAAAAAGATGCTGTATCTTTAGTTCCAAGGTGGAACTAATAATATTGTCACTTAGAGGCTATGAGATATTTGAGCAATTCACCTCTCTGACCCTCAGTTTGGTCACCAGTAAGATGAAGACAGTAACAGAATCTGTGCTCACACTTTCAGGCTTTCATTCAATCAACATACATTGAGCCGACACCAAGCGTGGTGTTATACATACACCACTTTATGTAGACCTCAGATCAGATGTCCCAGGGCTCGGGGGTATCCATTTTACAGAGGAGAGACACTGAAGCTCAGAAAGCTGAAGTAATTTGCCCCAAATCACACAGTTTAAAAAGTGAATGATTCTTCTTGCTCATAATGTGTTCTCTCTTTCCTAAAAAGGTAAGCTGAATGCTCTGCTCCCATAGCAGCACATTCTGTATCCCCATTTCAGCCTAAATGTAACATTATACTACAATTATATGTAATCTATATAATAAAAGCCCAACCAGAATGACCAGTCGCTATGATGTGCACTGACCACCAGGGGGCAGACACTTAATGCAGGAACTACCTCCTGGTGGACAGTGTACTCCCACAGGGGGAACACTGCTCAGCCAGAAGCCAAGCTCATGGCTGGAGAATACAGCAGTGAGGAGGTGGGTAGTAAGGAGAGAGGCAGGTGGACATCCCACAAGGGCTCCCGGTGCATGAATTTTGTGCACCGGGCCTCTAGTATAAATATATAACACCATCACACTACATGCCCAGAACCTTGCAAAGTGCTTTACAGTAATTATTTCATGTAATTTTACTATCCTTTGAGATAGATGCAATTACTATTTTCTTTTTTTTTTTTTTGATGCAGAAACTAAGAAAAACAGTAATATAAGCAAGTACCCTGACGCCATGTATGCGATGTCAAGTGGAAGAGTCAGGGTTTTAACCTATATCTGATTCCAACTTCAAGGCCTTCATCGCAGCTAAAATTCAGTTTACCGAGAGCTTTTCAAGGGCAAGAATCATAGGCAAGAGGAGATCCATGCGAATAATGACTCAAGGCTCAATAGTCAAGGACTAGGAAAAACGGGTAGAATGTCAACATAGTGATAGTTTTGAATAATATCAGTAAAAGATCAGGGAATATGCATTCCAAATTGCACCACTACCTTTGTAAGTCCCGGTCAACATGGATACAAGTAGATCAGATGAATCTCCAACGGGGTATTAGAGAGACTACAGGTGTGCAATAAGTATGTGGGACTTGATTGATTCACACGAGATCTATCTTAGGAGGGCCTCTCTGAGAACATAAAACCACCTAGCTATTCATTTGCTATTAAGCACTCCCTTCTTCTGATACAATGAATGAAACTATAAAACATCAAGTTGCTGTGGATATTTCCCCCCGGGTTGTTAGACTCCGTTTTAGTTACAAGGATAATTTAAAATGGAAGCTGTAACTTCTCTTTCTCTATCATGGACGGTCCTTTGCAGCACTCACTTGCGGCTAGAAGACATACACGTAGATTTGTAAGCTTGTCTGTATTCTTAGAAGGACTGTGAGAGATCTCCTTCTCTAATACTAATACCCTCTGTCCAAAGTGTTTTATTTTTATTAGCCTGCGGTTTGCTACCCTCATCTTCAACCACACACAGGCTCTCTTCTTTGGTTGGGTACACATTCCCTGTCATCAGTATCCCATTTGGGCTATTTGTGTCATGTGAAAAATGTGACTATTTTGTTACCAGAAATTTCCATTGCTGCTCTAATAAGAGGACATAATGTATTTATTTATTACAACAATAAACGCAGCTGTAAAGTGGACTATAAAAATACATGATATGAAAATTTCTGTAACTAATGTGTCAGCTCTAACTGAGAAATAAATGATCCATCTGCTCCCCCCCCACACACAATGAACCCTCTATTTTCTTCAGTATTTAGGATATTTAAAATGAAGTCAGCATTATTTAGACGAATTATTCACTAACAAAAACGCCACGTTGGTATTGATTGGCTCAGTAATATAATTTTGCCAAACTCTAACATACTGCTGCTCTTTCCAATACCTTCAAAATCTAATGAGCATATAAACTCCCGGTGTCACGAATATTGTTTTCTCTTTAACTTTTACTATTAGGCTTTATCTCTGTGAGTGACTTACAGGCTTTTGTATGATAAGTGGAACAATAATTTATGACCAGGGTAATGACTTTAAAGGGGAGGAAAAATAAATATGGAAGTAAATGAATAATTATATGGACATTTCATCCATATGAAATCATGATGAGAGTCAAAATAGCCAACAGTCCTTGGAATGAATGAACCAGATCACATAATTCCCATCGATATTTTTAAGCATCTCACAATAAGAGAGTATATGTCTGCTCAGGAAAATCAGCAAGGACTTATTTTCATTTTATCAATTAAAAAATATTTAAATCCATCTCTAACGCTTAAGACAATGTTTTTCTTCCTGTAAGCCATTACCCCCATTAATGTCTCCGCCCAGCAAATTATTTGCAACATTTCACATTGACCATGGGAATGCAATATTGCATCCATTAATGGATTTTCCTCCACTGTTTCATTAATTCAATTGTGTAATTAATTTTTCGCTTTCTAGCAGAAAATACACGTAAGAAGAACAAAATTGAAGTCACCCAGGTGTAACAACCCCTAATAGCTTCTTGCATGTACACTCCAGCTATTTCCTGTTACATAACAAACAACCTCAAAGCAATGAGATCCTTCCTTTTGCCAACAATTCTGCAATTTGTGTGGGGTGGTGGGTTCAGCTCACCTTTGCCTGCTTGGCATCAGCTGGAGCGGTATGACAGCTGGCACTGGGATCATCTGAGGACTCGCTTGCTCACAGGTCTAAAGCTGTCTGTCTCGGGATGTCAGTTGGAGCTGTGGCGGGAAAAACGACAGGTGTCCTTTCTATGCAGCTGTTGACCTCCTTCAAATACCAGCTGAACCAGGAAGCCTTTTCCAGTGCCCTCACCTGGATTAGAACCTCCTCTCTTCGAAACTCGTTTTTACTCCCTGCATGCAGTTCTTGCTGTTTATTTGCCAGCATCCTACATAATAAGAGAGGAATATACTAATTATCCATTACACTGCGAGCTGTAAGGACTGACCACATCACGGATCTGCAGGAGGGTGGGGGCAGCGAACTACAAGCAGGCAGAGGAGAGCTACAGGAGGGCAGGGCAGCAAGCTATGAGGAGGAAAGGGGTGAAGGGGATGCGGTGTGGGGAAGATACAGGAGAGCAAGGCAGTGGGTGGGGAGCTACAGGAGGGCCACAGTGAGATACTGGCTACAATCAGGCGGCAGAGAACTACAGGAGGGGGCAGGAGGGCAGCAAGCAACTGGGAGGTGGAGAGCTACAGGAGGGGGCAGGACAGCAAGCTATGAGGGAGGAGGCAGAGGGAGCTACAGGAGGGCGCGGCAGTGGGTGGAAGGCTACAGGAGGGTGGCAGCGAGCTACTGGTGCACGGATTCATGCATAGGGCTACTAGTATATTATAATTAAACTAGAGGCCAGCAGAGACTGGTTTGGTTCAGTGGATAGAGCGTCGGCTTGCAGACTGAAAGGTCCCAGGTTTGATTCAGGTTGGGGGCATGTACCTTGCTTGCGGGCACATCTCCACTGTGGGGTGTTCAGGAGGTGGCTGATTGATGTCTCTCTCTCATTGATGTTTCTGACTTTCTGTCTCTCTCCCTTCCTCTCTGTAAAAAATCAATAAAAAAATATATTTAAACTAGAGGCCTGGTGTACAAGATTCATGCTCTTGTGGGGGGATGTCCCTCAGCCTGGACTGCACCCTCTGGCAGTCCTGGCCCACTTAGGAGATGTCCACCTGCCGGCTTAGGCCCAGGAGGAGTGGGCCTAAGTCAGCAGGCAGACATCCCCTGAGGGGTCCTTAGTGCTGCAGCAGAGGTGGGAGAGGCTCCTGCCATCATCACTGCACTCACCAGCCATGAGCCTAGTGAGCCCTGCTTCTGGCTGAATGGTGCTCCCCCTGTGGAAGCGCACTGACCACCAGGGAGCAGCTCCTGCATTGAGTGTCTGCCCCCTGGTGGTCAATGCATGTCATAGCAACCAGTCATTTTACCAATCAGTCAATTTGACCATTAGGGTTTTATTATATAGGATACATATATTACATCTACTAAACCACCTATTCCTTAGAAAGAAAAAATCTATTTAATCTAGCTAATATACCACTAAATACAAAGTAGACTTTCAAAAGATATGTAGTGTTTTTGTATCACATTCCATTAATAAAGATACATCAAAAGATAGAGCAAATTTAATTCATGTCATTTGTAATTTCTTATATGGTCTCATAAGAGCAGTAGAAAAACCTCAGCTTCAGAGCTGTATTTTATTTCTAGGAAAAAAAGCCATATGGTATAAATCAACTGTAGAAATTAAATAAGTTTAATTGGCCCATTTCAGTGAGAAGTCAGAATTAATTCAAATAAAAAGTTTCATTTATAGCACATGAAAAACAAACCACATACACACAAAAAAATACACACACATGAGAATTCAAGGCCTAAAGGCTGGTATTTCTGGTTACATGTCTTGTTTAAGTAACACGCAGTAGGTCTATGGTACTCAAACTTATAAACAAAGCAAACAACATTACATTTATCCAAGCCCACATCTATCCCCAGTTCTTTATCTGTTTCAAGACAAAAAATTGGTTCAGGGTCCCAAGCTCATCCCGGGCACAAAAGACAGCCTCTTCAACAAATTGTTGGAAAAACTGAATATCTACAGTCAAAGGAATGACATTGGACCCTTATCTTACACCAAATGGGAAAATTAACTTAGAGTGGATTAAATAAGGCCTAAACCTACTAGAAGAGAGCATAAAAGAAACATGAAGATGGATTTGGTTATGATTTCTTGTATTTGAATTACCAAGACCACAGACAAAAAAAAGGAAAAAAATGGCAAATGAGACTACATAAAACTAAAACATTTCTGCTCACCAAAGAAAAGAGTAGAATGAAAAGATGATACACACAATGGAAGAAAACATTTGCTAATCACATATCTGATAGGAAATTAATATCTAGAATATATAAAGAACTCATAAGTCAACCATCACAACAACTTTTTTAAATGGACAAAGGAGTTGAGCAGACATTTACCACAAGAAGTTATACAAATATCCAACCAAAGTACATGATAAGATACTCAACATCACTGATCACTGGAGAAGTATAAGGCAAAACCACAGTAAGACATCATGTTATACCCATTACCCACTATCAAAATCAAAAGCAAATCTAAAATAGAATATAACATGCATTTGAGAGGATGTGGCGAATTATGCATTGTTGGTGGACATGTATAAATATTACAGCCACTATGAAAAAATTATAAAAATTCCTAAAGACAATTAAAAATAGAATTACCACATGATCCAGTAATTTCACTTTTGGGTTGATATCCCAGCAGATTCAAGGAAAGACCTCAAAGAGATCTTTGTGCATCTATATCAATCAATTTTAGTATTATTCACAGTATTCACGAAGTGGCAGCAACTAAAATGTCCATGGAAAGATGGATATAAGTAAAATGTGGCACATACATATAAGGGCATGTTATCTAGCTGTTAAGAAAGAAGGCAATCTTGTCATATGTTACAACATGGATGCACCTTGAGGACTTCATGCTATATAATATAAGCTAGTCAAAAGAAGACTAATACTAATACTCTATTCATATGAGGTATCAAAAGTAGTCAAACTCATCAACATAGAAACTAGAATGTTGATTACCAGGAGCAGATGGGAGGAGAAAACAGGAGTTATGGTTCAACAGATATGAATTATGGTTCAACAGGTATGGAGTTTCAGCTTTAAAAATTTGAAAGATCTGTTTGACATCAATGGGAATACACCTAACAGCACGCAAACGTACACTTCAAATAGTCAAGGTGGTACATTTGTACCATCATTAAAAATTTGTTCGGAGTACAAACAAATTATTTCAAATTTTAGGATGTCAATTTGGAAGGAACTGCATGGAACACCTGCTTTTTCCTTGGAGATATGCTTCGCATTCTTTCATTCAAAAAAGAATGAAGTTTCTAGTTCAAAACTAGAACTTTAAATAGCAGTCAGCTAATTTCAGAGATCAAGCCTTCCAGTAATTTGAAGCAAAATACAGTGGTACCTCGAGATACGAGTGCCCTAACATACGAGATTTTTGAGATATGAGCTGTCGAGCGAGCGATTTTTGCTTTGAAATATGAGCAACATTTGAGATATGAGTAATCGTGCAGATCAGCCAGCTGCGCACGACCCACCAGTTTACCGAGACTTGAGTATCTCATAGTTTCCCACGCCTCAAGGTTACGGAATGAATTAAATTCGTATCTCGAGGTACCACTGTATTGTTTTCATAACATAAAGAAAGTTGGGTTATACTATTTAACCAGATTTCTCCCAGTTTCCCTTCTCCTCTTCTGTTTTTGGAGACACATCTCTTGGATGCCCATTGCCCTGATCATTTATCATCTTGTATGCTCAGTGTGTGCTTACCATGTACCTGGAAGTGCTGAGATAAGAAACAGAATAACTTTCTGGGATCCACCTATCAGGCTTGGCCAGCCAGCCCTTGAGTCTTTTGGGGAGACTATAAGCTCCTTATGGGTAGGGTCTAAGTTTCCAATTTTCCTCTATTACTTCAAGGGCATCAAAAGAGGCCCATGTACCATCTGTAAGCTTTGAATCTATGAAATGCCTGAGCAGCTGACAATGTTTCCCACCAATGTAAGCCAGACAAGAACTTCTGCTGTGTTCCAGACAAAGGGTTTGTTTCTCCACAAGTGAACTGATCTCTTGGGAAATGTCCTGACTCCCGTTGGTACCCATGAGAATGCTTTTGGCTGCAAAAACAGAAATGCTATCATAGCTGGCTTAAATGATGAACACACATCCGTGTGTGGGATAATAAGAAGAACTGCAGAGGTAGACAATTTCCAGGTCATTAATATACATGTTAATGACAGCATCATGGTCCAGGTTGCCCCTAACCTTCAGCTCTGCCAGGCTCGGTGTGTCAGCCCTTTCCATGGCCATGCAATGTGTGCAGCACATGCGGATAAGCATCACTGTCCAAAAAAAAGCTGTCTCTTCTCATGGGTTTCTGCCAACAGTATAGCAGTCTCTGCGAAAGGTTAAAAGTAATTAAAACATAAACAAAACACCTCTGTTGCCTCAGAGCACAACCCGGGCAGACCTCGCCTCGGTTTTCATTGGCAATCACATCTCAGCACATTCATTGGCCATGGGAATCGGACTACCTTGTGTTATACGCAGACAACAGTCCTCAGACTCTGCCACGAACCAGCTGTACCATTTTAGGTACGTGGATTTTCCCTCTGGGACTCAACTTTCTTGTTTTGACTACTGAGGCATAAGGCCGCTCCTTAAACATACATTTGTTTGGGAAATCTGATTAGATGTATTTGCTGAGTGTTGCATTCTATGCTAGACTGCAAGGTGTTCAAACATGACTAAGCAACAGCCCCTGCCTTTGAGAATCTTAAATGAGCGGGAAAAAAGATCCAGCGTGCCATTAGATTCCACCTGAGAAGGCACAGATCCAGAGCTGCAGGCAAGGAACTTGACACCTGCGGATCCCAAGACTAAACCTCGTGTAAGATCAGAGTCAGAAGGTAGACAGGCTGCATTCTGAGGGCATAATTTGGGTCTTCGATCACACCTTCCCTCAAAAGTAGGATGTTCTGGAATTTTCCATAAAATGGAACAGCGACGTATGCTTTAATTTAAAGGGTCAAGTTGATAAATATAGCAAATGCATGAACCTGGAGAAGCTCTGAATATTTCAGAAATAGCCAAGGAAAACAATGAAGAGTCTCTTGAAAGGAAAAAATCAGTGAAGAAAAATATTCCACCATGTAAGGTTTCATTGTCTGCCAATGGCCAACAAATTGAGGGTTTGGCATTTTCCTCCAATGTCAGATGAAACTCAATCTGAAAGGAAACAGAAAGTGGGGTGAAGGTGATGAAATGCCACTTTCCCCATCTGCCTGGATCCCTTTGACTCCCTTCATGTTGCTTCCCCTGGTGTGTCACACGTAGATGAATTGACACAGATTGTTTTAATTAAATGCTGCGTTTCCTGCACACACAGCTGGATTGGATGATAGAGAGGGCTCTACACCAGGCTGAGATGAGATGTGATTATAATAATGAAGATGATACGAGTATGTAGAAAACGTGTAACATCTAAAGTGTATTTAGTGTTTTCCATCATAAACACAGTGCTAAGGGTATTTATTATACACACTAGAGGCCTGGTGCACAAATTTGTGCATGGGTGGGGTTCTGCTGGCCTGCCCCAATTGGGGCCACTGGAGGTTAGCCATCTGCCTCTGTCCCCACCCCCTGGTCAAATTCCCAGTTGAACAATTTGCATATTAGCCTTTTATTATATAGGATAATTTCATTATCCTGCTGCATCCCCCCCTGTGGAGGGTTGCTGAAACTAAAATTGGAGCTACTTGCTTATGAAATTATAACCGGTGATAGAACCCAAATCAAATGAAAATCTTACCCCAAGCTGTGCCCTTTCATCTAATATGTTCAAATGACTCCACATCTTGTTTTAAGGGTAACCCTTGGATTTACAGTGTGCTGAATCCATGGTATGCACCTAATAAATATGATAATCACAGTAATGGAAAGCTGCCCACTCTTCTTTTTCCGGCAAAAAGATTAACACCTGTTTACTTGGAGAGAGTCTCAGGGGTTGGCTAGATGCCCGGCTCAGTATAGATTAGTGCTTCTCAGCTTCAGCATTATTGACATTTGGAGCCAAAATGATTTGTTGAGGGGTAGGGGGCACCGCTCTGTGCATTGTGAAATGTTCAGCTGCATCCCCGCCTCTATGATCCTCCCGATGCCAGTACCACCCATCCTCCGAGCGTGACAACCAAAGACATCCAGACAGTGCCAAGGGTGGCTTGTGAGGCAAAAATCACATCTGGTTGAGAACCGCTGGTCTAGCTCCTTGTAAAACAAGTTTTTGATTCGGCAGAGAGATCAAACTTTGCTGTCCATGATGGGGATTGGCAATGAACACATTGCTCTGAGACGTCTCATGTTCCTATGGGTTAGACATGTAAGTCTTATTCATTAAAGAGGAAGACAAAAGCCATACAAGATGATCTTGTCTGGTAATTGGACTAAGTCAACGTAAGGACTGAGGCCTTTGGATAAATGTCTACTTTTTTTAATTTTTTTAAATTAATGTGTTACATGTATACATATCTTCCCATTGCCCCTCACCCCCCAATCCCAGGCATACTGTAACCCTCCAGTGTCTTGTGTCCATTGGTTATGCTCATATCCATGCATACAAGTCCTTTGGTTGATATTATCTACCCCACCTCTCCTTAACCTTCCTGCTGTAATTTGACAGTCTGTTTGATGCTTTACTGCCTCTGTATCTATCCTTTTGTTCATCAGTTTACAATGTTCTTCATTATCCATGAATAAGTGAGATCATGTGTTGTTTCTCCTTCATTGACTGGTTTATTTCACTGAGCATAAGGCTCTCGAGTTCCGTCCATGTTGCTGCAAATGGTAAGAATTCCTTCTTTTTTTATGGCAGCATAGAATTCCATTAAATGTCTACTTCTTAAGGAAAGTTTCGATCTGGGCCATACTTCAGAAACAGCAGGTAAAGTTGAGACTTTACAGACCACTGGGCTGGCCACCAGCTCTCTGGATCACAGTTTTCTAGGCAACTGTGTGCTCTAGAGCGAGCCAGGGCAGCTCCCATTAGGGAAATGAAGCAGAGTGAGGTGCTAGGTGTGTTTATACTTTGCTTCATTTAATGTACTAGTAAAAAAGAGAGAGTATACAGTAGCCCCTTGAAATAGTCAATATTCTGATTTCAGAAATAGACTTGAGATACAGAGAAGTTAATGCCTCCCTCAAACTGCCAAACTATGTAGTAACGTAGCAACGGGAGCAACAGAGATTAAACCCTCCCACGTCTCCATTCCCACTGATGGGACACCTCACCCAATAACTAGCAACTGAGTTCTTTCCGTCAACAGGTAAAACAATAAGGAAGTTGTTATGTTTTTAAAATACGTATTAGAACATGGTTATTTTACCTTAGAGAATATAAATAAGTCTGAAATGAGTGGAGATAGCTCAAAGGAAACAGGGAAAGCAATTTATGACCCTAGTTCTTGAGTGAACTGAGTATTCTAAGTAGCATAAATAATGTACCTACATATGTACATTCTCACAGCAATTGCTAACCCTTGGATTCGTCTGCTCAGGTTGTCATAACAAAATACTGCAGGTGGAGTCCTTTAAACAAAGGAAGTTTACCTTTCTCCTACTTCTAGATGATAGAAATCCAAGGTCAAGGTGCCAGCCTTGTCTGCCTTGTCTGTTTCTAGTGACAGTTCTCTCCCTGTGTCACAGATGACTGCCTTCCTACTATACCTCCACTTGGCCTTTCTTGGTGTGTGGGCACAGGAAGAGGAGGTGTCTCTACTTAGATAGAGACTAATCCTCTGGGATCAGGGACCCACCCTTATGTCCCCATCCAATCTTAATTATTATTTTAAAGACCCACACTCCAGATACAGCCACACTGAGGGTTAGAGCATCAACACATAATTTGAGGTGTAGACAAACATAATGGTCCATAGTTGTCATAACTCTCCATCAAAGTACATCTATAAGAAGACTTAGAATTGAAAGCCCGACTAGCTATATGACCATGTCTTTGCGAACATTATGACTCGCACTTGATTTTTGCTTTTATGTTGTTTTGTTTCCCGCTCCCTGTCCCACCCCCATATTTTATTGGGGAAAAAAATGAAGGGAAAGGTATCTTCCTTTCTGAAGAAAATCTCTTCTTTCAAATAAACTTGAAAGATCCATCACCAGTTTGGTTCAGTGGATAGAGCATCGGCCTACAGACTGAAAGGTCCCAAGTTCGATTCCGGTCAAGGGCATGCACATTGGTTGCAGGCACATCCCCAGTAGGAGGTGTGCAGGAGGCAGCTGATCGATGTTTCTCTCACATCAATGTTTCTAACTCTCTATCCCTCTCCCTTCCTCTCTGTAAAAAATCAATAAAATATATTAAAAATAAATAAATAAAATAAATAAACTTAAAGGAAAAAGTCACCTAGCCTTTCACTTTCCCACCTTGTGGCGAGTGGGCCTGAATAGACTATGCCATCCTTTGCAAAGTCTTCAGCCAGAGACTCTATCAAAGGTGTTGCATGTGCAAATACTAACCAGGACCAGGCAGGGAGTATGAATGAGTGTGAGGCCAGATAGGAATATGATAGACAGTGGTGAGGTCTCTGACCAAGTGGAAAGCGCATAGTGTTCAGTGCATACTTGAAAGGCAGTTCTGCTCTTTCCAGACTCTGGGTTCGAATGCTGACCCCATTTACTGTGTAGTTTTGGGCAATTAGTTAATGTATTTGTTCTTCACTCTATAAAGTGAGAATGATAGTAAGACCAACCTCACAGGTTGCTGGGGAGAATAAATGGTAGCCACATGGTCAGTGTTCAATGCTAGCTTGTTTTAAAAATAAATAAATTGCAGAAATGCATTTCTTTTTTCATTAGAGAGATGATTCAGACTCCTGGACTCTGAAAAACTGGAACTCTCAATTTATAGCATGTGTGTGTGTGTGTGTGTGTGTGTGTGTGTCAAACAAAAATTATATATATAAAAAAAAATCCTCAAATACTACTTATGAGCCAGTCTGGTGTGACTCAGTGTTGAACCAGGAAGTCACATTCCCACATTCCCATTCCCTATAGGGAATATGCCTGGATTTGGGGCTAGATCCCCAGTAGGGGGAGTGCAGGAGGTGGCAGATCAATGATTCTCTCTCATCACTGGTGTTTCCAGCTCTTTCTCTCTCTCACTTCTTCTTTCTGAAATCAATGCAAACATATAAAAAAGTACAATTTAATGAGCCATTTCTGAATGTCTAACACTGTGCTAGGTATTCTACAGATACAAAGGAGAGCAAGAAAACTGAATAAAGGCAGAGAAGAACTTTAAAATTAGAAATAACAGCAACAACAAATAACCTGCAAAGGTTTTACTCTGGAAAAAAACAAAACAAAATTCCATTTTCATCTATTTGTAAGGAAAGAAAACAGAAAAAACACGAGCAATAAATATGTCACAGAATTACAGTATATTTTTCTTACCCATGGTTCTGACCTGAGGAGCTTATAATCTACTTAAAGTGGATTAATGTCACGTAGAAATAAATAAGAAAATATTAAAGTTATGTTAAAGATAAAAAACATGCCGCCTTTGAGAAAATAGCAGTGGGGTAAATAAGAATAAATATCAGAAGATTAACCATTTTATTTTAACTCATTTTGATTTTTAAGGTATAAAACCAACACCAGTTTGTTGTAGGAAAAATAACAAATGAGAAGGAAAATGAAGCATATAAAAATTATCTGTAATCCCTTAGACAGACATAATTAGAATTTCACGGTAGTTTCCTTCTTACTTAATTATTATTTTAACTCCAGCAGACACAGGTTTAGGTTAGGACATACTATAAGAATTAGAAAAGAACTGCTCAATATTCATGGAAGAAACCATAAAAGGAATTTTCAAATAATGCAATTGCTGTCATCATGTCAGTAAAATTCAAGACATTATCTGGTGAGATTTTTGGAAGGAAAAGAAAATAGATGAATATGTATTCATAGAGATAAAATAATCACAGTTAGGGAAAGACTTAGGACATCATCCCTCATAGTGCTACCCTTTAATTAGACAATTAAAAAAAAAAGAATTCAAGAGTGTGGGGGGGGGGCAATGTATGAGACAGTATTAGAGCTCAGAGCACATGACATGACTTTCCTTTGGGTGAGATCCGTGCCACAACATTTATATGGTGACTCTTCTTAAGAAGATATTACTGTTATTATCCTCAATTTACAGATAAGGACATTGAAAATCGTAGCTTCTCATTAATGCATCTCAGGTTGTATAATTTGGGATTTAAAATGAACGAAGTGAATAAATTAACCTGTCCTTGATCATGGTAAATGCTTACATTTCATTGGAGAATGCCACTGGAGAAATCCTCATCAAAAGGTGACAAGGAGATACTTTTGTAAACTAGAACATCCAGAAAAATTGGCTTTACGAAAAACAAATGTGTTCTTCCAAGTATTATCACTGGTGAAAGGTTTCTCAGAATCTAGAGCTGACCCTTGATAAATAGCAGTTCTCCATCCTCATCCTACATTTTCCATAAGTTCTCAAACAATAATCACGATAGATGCTTTCAGGATGCTATTTATATTTCTTCCAAACATATACAAAATATGTAAATTCCATCCCCCCTGACTCCATCATTTTTAAAATTATTTTCCTACACTAGTAATTTATCATTATTTTTCAAAAATATTTTAAATTTTTTTTCAGAGAGTAAGGGAGAGGGAGAGATAGAAACATCAATGATGAGAGAGAATCATTGATCAGCTGCCTCCTGCATGCTCCACACTGGGGATCGAGCCTGCATCCCATGCATGTGCCCTGACCAGGAATCGAACTGTGACCTATCGGTTCATAGGTCAACATTCAACCACTGAGTTGTGCCGGCTGGGCCTACACTATACTTTTAATATTGCATTGATTGGGCCAAAAAACTATAAACCTTCAAAATGTTGAACTCAGAAATGACTCTCATGCAAGAAAGGGTTTCTCATAAGGAGTCAATGAATAAGCTCCATGGATCTGAAAATTCCTAGAAGCTAATAGCAAAATTTTTACCAGAATGAGCATAACTGTTATGGCTTTAGAACTCAAAGAGCTTCAAGATTATGACTCTAGTTAATGCCAGGAACTCATTGATTGACTCTGGGAATCTCACTTGATTGTGATGCTAAGTAAAATCATATAATACCTGAAGAACGCACTTTAAAGTTATGACTACAAATAAAGTAATGTGTAAAACCAAGCAATTACTGTTTCTTTGTCTCATTTCCCTAAAGTGAGAGCTTAGAAAGTTGTGTGTGCCCATACCGGTTAGGCTTAGTGGATAGAGCGTCGGCCTGCAGACTGAAAGGTCCTGGGATTGGATTCCGGTCGGGGGCATGTACCTTGCTTGTGGGCACATCTCCAGTGTGGGGCGTGCAGGAGGTGGCTGATTGATGTCTCTCTCTCATCGTTTCTGACTTGCTATCCCTCTCCCTTCCTCTCTGTAAAAAATCAATAATATATATATATATATAAAAAAAAAGAAAGTAAGTTGTGTGTATAGTTTCATGAGGGTCATTTTGGGCAAGTTCCATTGTGGCTGTGTTACTTAGAGTCTCTACTTTGACACTTCAACTATTTTCTTCTTTCCTCATCTTTTAGTATTCTGTACTCATTGCTTCGTGAAATTTATTTTATCTTTGGTGTGTTCCAAAATCCAACAAAATTAGGCTAGACATAAATAAAAATAGTTAATATTGCATTTCTGCCTGTTAAGGTATTGTTGGGAAGTCAGATGAAGTCAGCTAGCTGCAGTTGTCTGGGTGACACACAGACATTTCCTGGCAGACTGAGGGATCTCAGTAGATATTGTTTTTAAATCATGGACTCTCTTTTGAGTAGAAAGGGAGAGCTATGGACTTGCTCTGGGGATGTCTTCCAATTTCAAAGTATTTCCACCCAGGGGAAAAAAATCCCATTAGTGTGACTTCTTCCCATCAATATAAAGCTCTCCTGAGTGGCTGACAGACAACCAGGACACCGCCATTATTGCTCTCTGTCAGTTGGATTTGTCCACAAGGACAACACACATGCACACATACTTCACAGACATCGAGTGACACTCAGCTTATTGCTTCTAAATACTTAGTGGTGCTCAGGAGCAATACTTTAGGGACATTTCATAATAGGAATTCTATTGGTTAAGAGAAGAAGCAGAGTTTGCCACCCCAAAACATGACTTTGGGAAATATTGATTATTTTAAGCTGGTTATTTTTAAGAAAGTATCACGAAAAACATTTGATCCTCCCTCTCCCTCCGCCACCTCTCCAACTGTGTAAAAGGATTTAGATAGAGGACCTGCTCCAGGGAGGGAGATATCAACATAGATAAGTAGAGTTTATATGAACTGGGTATTTTATTTTATTTATTTATTTTTTTAATATATTTTTATTGATTTTTTACAGAGAGGAAGGGAGAGGGATAGAAAGTCAGAAACATCCATGAGAGAGAGACATCGATCAGCCGCCTCCTGCACGCCCCCTACTGGAGTTTTGCCCGAAAGCAAGGTACATGCCTCTGACCGGAATCGAACCTGGGACCTTTCAGTCCACAGGCCGATGCTCTATCCACTGAGCCAAACCGGTCTCGGCTGAACTGCGTATTTTAGATAGGGAAGAACCCAGCACTCCTCTTCCATCAAAGTCTTCTCTATGTCCAATTGCTAAAGATACCCAGCAAACATTAATTTACCAAACATTTACTTTTCCATCCCTATGTGAATTGTCTTCTTGCTATCTGATATCCAAAATTACAACTCATACCCTTTTCCTTTAGCTTAAAATGGCATATAAATTTTAACTCCCCAATCTGTCCTCCACAGCCTTATGGGAACCCCATATGTGCATATGTAATAAATGTGGTCATTTTTCTTCTCTAACCTGTCTCATGTTAATTTAATTGTTAGTTTGGTCAGAAGTTAGAAAGGTAGGAAAAAAAATTATTTTCACACCTCCAACAATTAATAGCCCTAATTCTGTGGTGAGTTTTCTACAGAATTCTTTCTGGAATTATTTAAAAATAACTTATTAAGTTATGCTCTCAAGTGAGGCTTTGATGATTGGCCTGAACAACCTGAATCTTCTAAAATCTAGGTAACAAGGTTGCAGTCAAGATGGATGATCTCCTAGAAGAAAGGAACCTGTAGATTAAGTCCCAATATAAAGTAGATTCCTCCTAATTTAGCTGCAGTCAAAATCATAGAGCTTTCTCTCTTTACCATTGATTAAGGTATTGTGCCTCTTTGGAAAAAGACTTTGAAGGTAAACAAGACAGAGTTTCTTATTTAAAAACTGGATAAATAAAAGTAGTGCACATGCGGAAAAACAGCTGTTCTGATTAAATGAAATTCCAGGAGAGCAAAATTAGCTATAGAGATAGACATTGTATATTCTCTAATTCAACCTTTATGCTTTAATGTTTGCTGCATACCCATGCTGTATAGTCATACAGAGAATTCTAGAAGATGTACAATGATAGGAAGATCACTATTCCTACATGGTTGAGAATATTTAATCATTATTTACATATTAATCCATGAAACATTTATTAAAAGTGTAGCTTTTGACAGGCATTTGGCTATATAGTGAGTTAGAGTACACTCAGGATATATTCAGAGAGCTCATATACTAGCAGGAGATGGCCATGAAACCTTCAGGTACAATAGAGTATTCTGTGTTATATTGAACTGAATTATTTGCCTAAAACTCAATCACTATTCCTGGATTAATCTTTAAAGGCACATAATATATCTAAGAATCGCCCACAGGTCAAACTCTTCAACTACCATAGTTTTCTTAGGCTTCTGTTTTGCATGTTCATGATCTCCATTTCAATTAATTTATTTCTAGATCTATCAATTCACTCAACAAGTATGTTTTAATTACTATTATATTCCAATTACTATTAGAGACATAGGTAAGGAAAAATGTATACATTGTTTTTGTCTTGATGAAGTAGATGACCTTCTGTTCTGCATTTTATTACTTTTGGGTAAAAGAATTCCGCTATAAATATCTCTCTACTTTTTTACTTGAAATAACATTTAGTATTTTTAAAAGTATAGGATACAGCTTCTGCCTTCACAGACTGTAAGGTCATGTAGAACCAAGGGTATTTCCTGTATCCTTGTTTGTATTGTGAATATCCAGGGACATTATTTATATGGTAATATTTCTGATGAATGAAATTTTCTATAGCATTACTCTTGCAGATATAGAAAATATGTGATTACAATTACAATAAAGGCAGTTAACTTAAAGTTTTAATAGAATACATGTCAAATATTTTATATTCATTTCTATATAAATCCTGAAAATTTTCCCTGTAATTGATAAATCAACAAAGTTCGTTTTCCAAACACACAAAATATTATGCTTTATTCCCTTTCTTGGGATATTTTTGAGAACTTGAGACCTCTCAGTTTTCCATAGATCACAATAGAATTGGGAGAACTTTTTTCCCAACTACATGTCTAATAAAATGTTGACATCTAAAATATGCAGGAAACTCATGCAACTCAACAGCAAAAGACAAATAACTTAATTTAAAAATGGGCAAAGGGCTTGAATAGATATTTTTCCCACGAAAACATACAAATGGTCAATAATTACAGGAAAAGATGATCAAAATTACTAATCATAAGGGAAATGCAAATCAAAACCACAATGAAATAACATCTCACACTTGCTAATATATCTATTATAAAAAAATACACTAAAGATATGCTGGTGAGAATATGAAGAAAAGTGAAAAGTGACCTCTATTATATTATTGATGAGTATGCAAATTGGCGCAGCTCTATGGAAAAGCATATGGGGATTACTCAAAACTTAAAAATAGGATTACCATATTATCCAACACTTCTGGTTGCATAGCCAAAAATCCATAATCACTGTCTAAAAGAGATTACCTGTACTCCTATGTTCATTGTTGCATTACAATAGCCAAGCTACAAAAAACATCTAAGTGTCTGTCAGTAGATGACTGGATAAAGAAAATGTCACACGTTCACTCACACCCAAAGGATTATTGCTCAACCTTATAAAAGAATGAAATCCTGCCAGTGCAACAATGCAGATAAACCTAGAGAGCATTATGCTAAATGAAATTAGCAAGGCAGGGGAAGAAAAATACTGCATGGTATTACTTATTTTATGTGTGGAATCTTTAAAAAACAAACAATGAAACAACAGCAACAAAGTTGAATTCATAGAAACAGAATAAATTAGCGGTTTCCAGGAGCTGAGTGTGGAGACAATAGGAAGATAATGGTAGAAGGACACAACCTTTCAGCTATTAAGAACAAAGCAGGGGCATCCACTTGCTAACCTTGGTGGATAATACTGTAGATGATGATAGAAATTTGCTAAGAGAGCAGAAGTTGTGTTTGACACACACACAATAAATGTAAATCCATAAAGTGATGAATGTTTTAATTAACTTGGTAGAAATCCTTCACAGCGCTTTCATATATCAAATCAGGTTGTCTTCTTTTTAGTACAATTTTATCAGTCACTCATAATTCTGAAAATAAAAAAATAGATTTGTCTGCAAAAGCACTACATTTAAGCTATTTTCTACTTTTATATAGGTTGTATTTATGTATACTACCTGATTTTGGTTAATTACGTATTTGACACATGGGATAAGGGTAGGCAGATAATATTTAAACCACATGTCATCTCTTTTTCACCATTCCAGACTTCAAAAGAAAATTTAAATTATATTTCTAACAGTTCTCTCAGTAATGTTTTGTTATTGTTAATCCTCACCTGAGGATGGATGAAAAAAAATATATATATATCTTTTTACATTTATTTTTACAGAGAGTGGAAGGGAGGGAGGGAGGAGGAAGAGAAAAACAAACACTGATGTGAAAGAAACACATTCGATTGGTTGCCTCCTGAATGCACCTGGCAGGGCCTAGGAGCAAACCTGCAATCCAGGTAAGTGACCTTGACCAGTAATGGAACCTGCAACTCTTTGGTGTGAGGGCTAATGCTCCAGCCTCTGATCAACACCCAGCCAAGGCATTTCTCAGTAATTTTTAGCTTTATAAAACATCATTAATCATTTAGTTTAATAAAACATTTTTAATAAAGGCTTTGGTAACCAGTTCTGATTCAGACACTAATTTTATTCTATTAGACTTAAAAATATTATCTTCCCACAAGCAAAAGTAATCTGATCAAAACTGGAAAAAAATGGGCTGCATTTTATAGTTTAGACAATATTCAAAATGGAGCATGAGTGACAGATATTTAGTAATATTTTACAAACATGAAGAGAGCTGCATTTTGTCAAGGTAAATTTGACAAGATCATGTCAAAACATATTGCTTTTCCTTTAAATAACATGACATTAAAATATTTTTAAATACTTTTATTGACTTCAAAGAGGAAGAGAAAGAAAGAGAGAGAAAGATAGATAGAGAGAGAGAGAGAGAGAGGGAGAGAGAGAGAGAGAGAGAGAGAGAGACCGAGACCAATGGTGAAAGATAATCATTAATCTGCTGCCTCCTGAACACTCCCTAATGGGGATCAAGTCCACAACCAGGGTATGTGCCCTGACTGTGAATCACACCATGACCTCCTGGTTCATAGGTTGACACTCAACCACTGAGCCACATCAGCCAGGTATGACACTTAAATCTTAATGCACAAGAAGCCATCAATAATTTGAGCTAGTATTAGAGTTTATAATTTCCTTCACCTAAAATATTTTTAGGTAATTATGCCTTAGCCATGGTATTTTACCATTTGAGGGCATCATCTGGTGACTAGTCAAGGAGGACACTGACTGGTTTAGATTAGTTATCATATTAATTCATGAGTATCATTGCTTATTGGTAGGTGCTGGCAAGGCTACTGTGGCTGATGGTAGCATTTTTTCGTTACAAATTCCTCTGCTCACAGGGCATATTGTTGCATTAAGACCCCATAACTCTGAGAAATAGGTATTTGGGTCTCCTCTCATAAATGACCAACTTCACTTAAGAGAGATTAAATAATGTAACCAAAATAACATGGGAAGAAGGAGCCAGAGCCAGAATTGGAAACTGAGTTATATTAGGAACACGAGGACTGAAAAAAAAATGCTATAGTCAAGAAGATCGGTAGGAAAAACTATGCCGTTAATTGGTCAATTTTTCCAACTAACTTTGCTGCAGAACAAATGGTACCTGGGTTCCCATTTCAAATTGATTCAGCCATGAGTCAATTCAAATTGTGTAAATGAGCTGTGACTCTCTAACCTAGAGTTCAATGTCTGCGAATATCCAACCGCTCAATCCAATTGCTCTACCATCACGATGTGTAAACCAACGCTACTGCTCCCAAGAAACCAGGGTTAGCCATCATCTCATCCCATCAATTCATTTGTGCACCCACAGATCCTTCTGCAAATATTTGAGCTCCTAGTAAATGTCAGGCACTTGGGCACACTCCGTCTCGCCCTAGAGGAATGTCGCTCACCTTAGCGGGGGCAACAGTCCAGAGAACAATGTGAAACAAACACAGACCTCATACTCCACATGTCCAAGTGGTGTTCAAACACCTCTTCTGTGCGCTGAAGGTCAATTCAACAAAATCCTAATCTTGAAAAATATTTGTCTATCAAATGTAAGCTCTTGAGAAAGTCAGCTCTCTCTTCCAATGGAATCGTTCAACCACAATGCTACATAATGCTTTCCTGATAAGTTAAAACAACGTTTTAAACATAAATTAGTCCCTTTTAACCCACACGGATTTATGGCGTTCATGAAAAAAAGAGAAAAATCTATAGAAAACATTTATAGATTTCTCAGCTATTAAAAATACCTTTCAACTCACTAAGTGAGAAATAAAAGCCAACCACAGAAGAGAAAGGATTGATTTTTTTAAAATCATAATGCGATACTTTTGGTTTTGTTTTATAATATCATGAAACATCCAGGCTTACCAAAGTTTCCTAATGCGATGCCTAAATTCAAAATCTGAATCAGTGAAACCCAGTTTCACCATTAACCACAGTCCTGCCTTGTCACTTCTCTTTTGAAGAGAGGAATGAGCAAGAATGGGTAAGCACACCCTGGAGTGTTAAACTTTAGGATTGTTGTCACAACATAGAAAGGTCAACATGTGACAAGTATGCAGAACTCCTCAGGACAAGGAGCAGAGCGTAAGCCCTTAAATGTATGCCCAGTCAGGAGAATATATATTATATACGTGCGGTTTCTTTTTCTTGCCTTCTGAAAAGAAAACCGAACTGCATGAACAAAAAGCAAAGGGTAGAAGTCACTTCTTGCATGTTGATTTCTTGCCTTCCGAAGTCTGGTTAGAAAATCAATTGTTTTTACCGGTGTTCATACCTCCCCTCCACCCGTGAGACGTTTATTGTTTTCTTCCTAACCTTGAAGTTATTCCATGAGAACAAGAAAAGCTGACAAAGAAACCTAAACAAATTAAACAGAACCTCTTTTCTGACATGCAAATGTGATTTAGCTTAGCCCCACTGAGCTCTTATGTTTCATTATTATTAAAAAATGTCAAGCAATATTTCCATGCTGGGAGTGGAGGTTTTAGTCCCATTTTTCAATCTTCCTCAAAACCCTTTACTGCATAATTTATAAGGTACAGCACAGCCGTTGTTTGTTGATTTTTAAGACTACAACCCCATGGTGGCATTTTGCTAAATGGCTTTGCATATATTGGTTTTGGAACATTTATAGAATAAAAGGTATATAATGAGAAACCAGCACCCTTTTGGGAGGATTATTCTCCCTTGTGGAAGCTTCAGGAATGAAAACAATCTGTCCTCAATGGAATGGAACAAGTGAGTCGTCTCCCTATTCAATTCGTGAGCAGTCCTTCTCTCTGAGGTGGGACAATCCTATCTTAACAATCAAATACTCTCACTCCTCACCAGCCCCTCCCTTTTTACTGAGAAATCCACTGATGAGGGTTTAGGTGGCGAGAACTTGCTGGAAGCTTGAGTGGTGCGTTAAATTCTCTGTTTTCCCCCTTACCCTCTGGGGTTCTGTGAGTTTAATAAACTTGCCATGTGTGTTGTCAGTGTGCTAAGGCTTCTGAAAAAACAATTTCCTTTGTAATAGGAAATATTTGGAGGCTACTCATGGGAGAAATGAAACAAGGTATTCGGGGGAAACAAAAGAATTGGGGACATGAGTTTTATAAATATTTTTGAAGCTCTTGTGTTTTCTTCACTAACTTCTCAGAATAATAAATTAATTTGGTCAAGTTTTCCTATCAGGGTGGACAGGGTAGTTGTAAGAATCTGAAGAGATAATAAATGGTCCAAAATGAGCATTCAGTAAATGTCTGGTATTATTATTGTTTTCCCTTACATAATGGTCACTGTAAATACATGAAGAGGAGTTAGAATAGAATTTCTTTAAGATGAACCCCTGTGAATTACAAATATGTAAAAAAAAATAGAGATTTAGATTCTAGGATCATTACAGAAATTAAGAGTCAAAATGAGAAATTATACTTTATATAGACTAAGATTGCTGTAATAAAAAAGACCAAAAAAGAAAGTTTTCTTGAGTATGCGGAGAGGTTAAATACACATCCATTGCTAGTGGGATTATAAAATGGTATGACTACTTTAGAAAACAGTTTGGTATTTCCTCACAATGTTAATCATAGAGTTACCATATGACCAAGCCATTCCACTTCCAGGAATATATTCAAGACATATGAAAATATGTCCATAAAAAACTTGTATATGAATAGTAGTCATAGTAGCATTATTTATAATAGCCCCAAGTGGAAACAGCCCAAATATTCAAATGATGAATGAATAAATAAAGTTGGTATATTCATATGATGGCCTATTATGAACAGTACTGAAGGTGCAACTGAACATCTACTGGACTTTGCAGCTATATTTGCAGAATCAAAGAAAAGTCACCATCAAGTATTAGCTTCTTGAAATGCAAGAAGCCCTGACAAATGAATCACAAGTGTTTGTCACAGCTAAACACCAATTACTGAAATCTGAAACAGAGAAAATTAATGAGCAAATATAAGGTCAATCACTTATTATCAGAGAGAGAGTCTGCTAAATTAAAGTCGTAAATGGCCATTGTTAAATTTAAAGGGACTTTGTGTTTCTTCCCTTGTAGATTAATTTCATACATTTCACAGTGGAAACCCAATTAGTTTCTACTTATAGAGTTAATCCAAAAATATTAGATAATTAACTTTAAAAAATGATCCAGCCAGATCCCTAATACATGACTTTATGAAACACTCTTCCCTCATTCATTAACTTATTGCATATATTTTAATCTATCGACATTAATTGAGGTTTTATGTTTATTTGCAACATTTTAAAACCCTTGCCTATTGATAAACTGGGTATATTTTTTTCCTTAAATTAAGACATGGTGAATACTAGTATCACTGAACTGTCTAATCCTAAAATGAAAAGGCAATTACATCTGTGGAAATCACTTTGTAGCTCTGCTATATCTTTATTAAAATAATGTTCAGGTAGGATTTTAAGCTTTCTGAACCATATGTATAATTAAGCAAAATTTATTGCCTTTTATTGACATATAAAGGTGTAAATAAAGCATTGTGTGGTATTCCTTTAACTTTATCAGTGATTTTATTACCTCCTGTAATGTCACTGCTACCTCAGTTCCATTTCTAAATAGACATTTTTGTTTAAGGGTAAAGGAGATCAAATCTCTTTAACTTCCTATTAGTAGGAGGCAGAGAGCAGAGGGTCACTGTAATCTCTGTGAGCGAAGAAGCTCAATTTTCAGTGCTGTTTTGATTTGTACCAGATAAAAGGGAAATTGTTCCACTGGGTTACTGTGATTAACATAGCCTCAAGACATAAATCTGACACACTTTCAGGAATCACTACCCTTCCTCAGGCTGAGAAGCCACAGGCTAATCTTTGGTGCTTCTTTTTTGCTCATAATCATACGCAACACTGGACTCCATATTGGTAGATAGTGTAAGAAAAGGTAATGTTGAGAACCAACAGGCTATGTCTGGACCACACTGTGCTGCATTACGGTTGATGTCATTACAGAGCCAGCCCGGGACAGACACCCAGATCTTTTCTGTCCTCGTTCCGAACTCTTGCGTCCACCTCCTTGCCCAACACGCTGCCTTCTTCTCCTTCTCGGTAGCCCCACTTTTTTCTCTCCCTAGACTTTTGGTACTTACCCTCAGCACCATCTCCAGTTTCTCTGTATCTTGATGTTATATTAGGTTTTCACACCAAAAGGTCAAAACTAATAACAAACATGCCAGAAGGAGAAATGCTTCCTAGTTATTCCAGTAGACTTTGGTTTTATTCCGTTTTAGGATGCTGGTGAAGTCACCTCAGCTCTCTAAGCTTTCGTTACACCATCTCCAAAATAAATATAATTGTCTTTTAGGATTGCCTTGAGAATGAAATATGCTATGTAAAAACCTGACACGTAACAAGTGTCATGATAATATTTCTATTCCCCCATACTGACATTCTTTGGCAGAAAACAAACAAAAAAAGGGTTTGGGTATAGTCAGTTCCACTCATTATCAGGTAATGTAAATATTACTGAAGGGTCCTAGCCCGTTTGGCTCAGTGGATAGAGCGTCGGCCTACAGACTGAAGGGTCCCAGGTTCGATTCCTATCAAGGGCATGTACCTCAGTTGCAGGCTCCTCCCCAGCTTGGGCCCGGGTCAGGGCACATGCAGGGGGCAACCAATCAATGTGTTTCTCTCACATCGATATTTCTCTCTGTCTTTCCCTTCTCTTTCACTCTCTTTAAAAAAAAAAATTACTGAAGGGCAAAGGAAGAAGTTACTTGATGTCTGGGACACATAGTGAGACCTCTGCTTTAAGGCTTTCAGTTACACTTTTTTACAGATGAGAGCTGGTGGGGTGTGGAGGTAAGACCTGAGGCTTATTTTTTAAAGAGAAAGAAAGCAGACAATCCTGACTGTGGCATCATCCCCTGAGCTTCCTTGAGTAAGTTACTTATTTCAGCCATAAAACACAAATAATAAAATACCTACTTCATAGATGTGTGTGTGTGTGTGTGTGTGTGTGTGTGTGTGTGTGTGTGTGTGTATTAAATAACACATTTAAGTGTGTATCTTATTGCCTGGTTTGTATGAAATACATATTTTGATTTATTTTTATTTTTTTTTAAAATATATTTTATTGACTTTTTCCTGAGAGGAAGGGAGAGGGATAGAGAGTTAGAAACATCAATGAGAGAGAGACATTGATCAGCCGCCTCCTGCACACCCCCTACTGGGGATGTGCCCACAACCAGGATACATGCCCTTGACCAGAATCGAACCCGGGACCTTTCAGTCCGCAGGCCGACGCTCTATCCATTGAGCCAAACCAGTTTCAGCCATATTTTTATTTTTTAATGGGGATGGTAAAGATAATAATATGAGGTGATGGTAATAATGAGATTGGAATGATGATGTACTGGAGGGAAAATACACGCAGATTTCAAGAAGGCTTAAATGTTCTTAAGTCTCCCATGAAGGAGACTATTTCTGCCATTGCTGTGGACATTGAATAGGGCCACAGATACAATACACACCGTGTAAATGTACTCTCTACTGCAGATAACTGGATGCATCACCTGTCAACACAACCTGAGTTAAATATGAGGAAGGGTTAGCGGAGTAATCCACTGAGGGGAAGGCTAGCTCTCCTGCTTGCTCTCATTCAGCGCTCCCAGTACTGATGGCTTCGTCATAAATACAGTCAAGGGGAACTTCAAATATTTACTGCATTCCTCCGAGACTCCACCTGAAATTAAATCCCAGAGAAATGACAGTGCAGAGGACAAAGCAGGGGGCTGTTTACAGTAGCTCTTTTATAAGCAGTTCATCTATGAGAAGGGCACAGAGATGTTCAGAGCAGACTGATTATTACAGGAGGTAAATATTAACTTCAGATACATGTTACAGTTATTTCTGTGCATCTCAGGAACCTGTGTCATCCCTGTGCAGCCCATAAAGCATCATCTGCTCTTTCAGTCCGTGGCAGGTCTGTACCAGACCCCATTTGGTATTGCAGTCCAAACGACCTACCTTGTGGCTCTTCAAATTGCAGTAATACAGTATAGCTGAGAAAGTATGATTCTCTAGAATTGGTAATGTTGCATTTAATTTCATTCCTTTCACCTTAACTAGATATCTGTTACCTAAATATTACTAAATATATCTCTCAAATTACTTGCATTCGCTCTTTCCTAAGATGACAGTTTTAAATGAGATTTTTTCCTTCATGAAAATGTTTACAACTAAGCAATGTGTATGTTGTACCTGGAATCTCCAAGCCTCAGAGAAAAATCATCTATTGTGCAAATTTTCTAGCCTCTGTACTGAGAGTTACAATCACCTTGACCGTCAACACCTAATCCCCTGCCTGACCTTGAGGTGGGCATCCTGGGATATGTAAGTCTTGGAGCTAGACCAGCCTTGCCCAGGAATAATTTTTTCTGCTGATAGCATTATACTTTCATGATGGCTTTATTTACATCCAGAGGAAATGTATACAAACCAATTCCAAATTTCCCAGGGAATATTATGGTGTCCAAACTTAATATTATAGAAAAAATAATGATCCTATGGGAGCAAACTAATTTTGTTTCCCCAGAAGAGTAAAAATACTAGACCAAGGCAAACAAGCCACATGCTCCTCCTCACAGTTTCCCACCAGACCCCTCCTCCCATTGATGAGTTATTAGAGAGGTCAGAGGAAAGAAGGCGATAAAACACATATTCACTGAAGACTGATACCCTTGACAGTAGCAACCTATTAACTTGGCTAGTACCACAAGATGCTTTGAGTGATTAAAAACAAGGACTCGGTGCTTTGAGAAATTTACATTAAACAAAAGTGAAATTTAGCACCAAGGCCGAGACCACGGTTCTCTGCAATGGTGGTTTGTGTTGATTACTGTACAAGGAAAACCAGCTGAGAAGGGTGTAAGATTTAAAATCCAGCCTGCACTCCATGCACTGGGTACTGTGTCCATAGGACAAAATCTGGCCAGAGGAGGTACCCTTTTCAAAATTAAAGATAATGTAGGAGCTAGTTCAGAATCTGGGTCAATGGACTCCGTTCCAAAATCAATTACTACCAGTAAATTGCTGAATTTTAAATGAATATCCTTTTTTACAAATGTTTTTATTGTTAGAGAGAGAGAGAGAGAGAAAGGAAGAAGGAGAGAGAGCTAGAAGCATCAATGAGAGAGAAATATGGATCAGCTGCTTCCTGCACTCCCCCTACTGGGATCAAGCCTGCAACTCCTGGTGCAGGGGTCCAGGCTCAACCACTGAGCAACACCAGTGGACATTAGAGGGTTTGTTTTCTCTCTCTCTCTCTCTCTCTCTCTCTCTCTCTCTCTTTCTTCTTCTTCTTCTTCTTCTTCTTCTTCTTCTTCTTCTTCTTCTTCTTCTTCTTCTTCTTCTTCTTCTTCTTCTTCTTCTTCTTCTTCTTCTCTCCCTCCCTCCTTCCCTCTCCCCTTCTCTCCTGTTCTCCCTCTCTCCTTCTTTCCTCCTTCCCTCCATCATCTACTTCACTCTGGGTATTAGCGTCACCTTTCTCTCACTGCAAAGACTTTTCCCACATATTTAAAACTTAAGACTACAACTGTACTCCAGGTTCACAGTGTACAGCTTCCTCCAGAACAGGCCCAGATTTCAATGTCTTTATTCTATGTCCCCAAATCTCAGGGAAGAGACTCATTGGCTAATTTGAATGTATCAGTTTGCTAAGGCTTCTGTAACAAAGCATCACAAATTAGGTGGCTTAAAACACAGAAATTAATTGATCACAGTTCTGGGGGCTAGGAATCCACAATCACTTCTTTACAGACTTGGTTCTTTCTGACAGCATTAGGGAAGGATTGGGTCCAGGCTTCTGTCCTCAACTTGTGGTTGGCTGTCTTCTCCCTGTGCCTCTTCTATGATCATCCCTCTATGCATGCCACTCCCATGTCCCAATTTCCCCTTCTTATAAGTAACATCAGTCCTATTGGGTTATGACCTAGTCACTTTAACTTGATTAGTTCTATAAAGATTCTATCTCCAAATGAAGCCACACTTTGCAGTACAAGGAGGTAGGGCTTCAAATCATGAATCTGGCGGGGGGAGCGGGGGAGGTGAGGGGGAGGATGCAATGCAACTCATAACACATTGAGCAAACTTTGCACAACTACCATGAGTATTATTGACTAATACCTCACAATAGCTCCCTGTCCCTGTTTCAAACAGAAGCTGCCTTGCTTGGTACATTACTCTTTATCACCAAAGGACTAGGAGTGGCTGACTTGGAGGCACCAAAGCCCAGCCTCCTTGCCTCAAGGTTGGGTCAACAGTGTGTTACAATGCGGGCTCTAGAGCTTCTCATGGATTCTGACTGTGATCTGGTGGCATCTTACAGACTTTCGTGCATTTAGTTCCTCTTCTTTACTCAATTGCAAACTCCTATTTTAAAATGATAATTATAAACTTACATAATGATCATTAGCAATAGCACTTTTAAACAATGATTACCCTTTCTATCCATTAGATCTTGTAGCACAAAACTCAGTGCATTATTAGTAAGTACATATTTAGAAAGAGATCTTGATGAGGCATCATTTACACAAGGCACACTGAGAAAGCACAGTGGGTAAAACCACTGAAAACCAGGGCACTGACTTTTATGAGATGTGAATGGATTTTTAAAGACTGAATAATGTACTAAGAAATGGTATCAAGTGGAAGGTTCGAAATTTACAGTAGTTGTCCCTCACCCATGGTTTCCTTTTCTGTGGTTTCAGTTCCCCGAGGTCAACCTCTGTGCAAAAATATTAAATACAAAATTCCAGAAATTTTAAGTTCTGCACTATCCTGAGTAGTGAGGTGAAAATTTTCTCTGTCCCACTTCTTCTATCCTGGAATGTGAGTCCTCCCTTTGTCCAGTGTATCTGCACTGTATATATACACTCCCCACCCATGAATCATGTAGCCATCTCCATTATCAAATTGTCACTGTTTTGTAGTGCTGTGTTCATGTAACCCTTATGTTATTTAGGAATGACCCTAAAATGCAAGAGTTGTGATGTCTGGCAATTCAAATATACTAAAGTCAAAGAGTAAAGTACTTCATTATGTGAAAAGTTATGTATGTATAGGAATAAACATATAGTATTTATAGGACTTGGTGCTATCCTTGGTTTTAGACATCCACTGGGGATCTTGGAATGTATCACCCACAGATAAGGGAGACACAGTGACACAGTTTTGTAAGAGGAGGGATGGTGCTTTGTCACCATAGAACACAACATTGTGATGAAACTTAGATTAAGAACAAAATTAGCCTATCTTCCCTCTTCTCTGATTAGACGGTATCATTCTGGACAGGTGCTCAGGGAAGGTGTCGGCTTTTTTTTTTAACAAGACAAAGGAAGAGTTTGCTTCAGCACAGAATTTCATCTTTGTCAATTCAGGCATTGAAAATGGCTAGCATACTGGTTCACTAAATGAAGTGATGCACGTTTTGAATTTCTGAAAAGAGTTATGGAACACATTTAAAAGATACAATAATCATAATCTGTATAACAAAATGCTACAAAAAGTCATTCCATGGAGAGAACCTGTTTCGGTGAACTAATTCTGAAAATTTATTATTACCATATTCATTGTTAGGATGGAAATAACACTCCCAGAGCGACTAAAAAGAGCTTGTTGTCTGAAAAAATATAATGTCTCTCCTATATTCCTGTCTATATAAATTCCTGAATTTAATCTCGATGGTACTTTCTTACATTTGTGTTGGCCTTTATAATACAGAAAGCTTACTATCAGAGGACCTTTTGTTTCTGGCCAAGACAAAGTGGCCTTCTTCCTTTACTCCGACTAAAGAGCCCTGGACATAACAGAATGAGCAAGCACAGGGATATCCTTTCACATGAAAGGAAAGTGGACTGCCCAGCGAACTTAAGACTTGAGGAACAACAGGGCAGTGAGTTTCCTGGCTGTTCCAATACCTCCCATATATCCTGATCAGGGAACTGCCTCCAATCCAGTACTGTCAACAGGCACATACATTTTAAATGTTCAAATTCTCCAAGAAAAGTCTATCCCCTATCAAAAGGACCAGAAAACAGGTGGCCTAAAAAATTAGCAATCACCAAGCGCTTCCAACCAAAGACCAACAGGAAAAACATATCCATACACCACGTCAATAGTTTCAGTAAGCTGAGTGGAACCTCCAGAGAAGCATCCTGTGCAAATAGGCAGTGGAACTCCAGGTTCTCTACCCACTGGTGTCCAGGGGACTGAGCAGGAAGCTGATTAAAGTGGTATTTCTAATCCCTTGTCCAAACAGTGCCATTAGGGCTGAGGGGAGAGCTAATTTCCATCTCTTGGATGGAGATAGTGGAGTGTATTCAGATTTCTCTGCAAGAGTGTACCAGCAGAGGCCAGCAGCAAGCCAAGCCTTCACTTCCACCCAGATTGAATAGGGAGCTGAGCAATGGGGTTAGTTGGAACTGCGTTTACTCTTCTTCTCCCTGAGTGTCAGGAAGGTTCAGGTCGAGCTGAGCTTCTGTCCCTCAACCCGCAGCAGTCATGTGATACGTGTCACCTTTCGTTTTTACCTTCGCTGGTGTCAGCTCAGCACAGTGGAGAACTGAAATTGTTCCCATACTTTTACCGAGAAGGTACTAGTGAACAGAGGTGGGAGCGAAACTTCCACTAGATCCATTTGCACTAGATCCAGCAGCACTTCTCTTTTGCTAGTGGGGTTGGCATGGGCAACAAGAGAAAGTTGAACATGCATGTTCACCTGCCCTCATGATATAATATCCACACTGTACATGGCACAATAAAAAAGGACTCATTGTAACAAAACCCAGGAAAATAATATCTTGAATGAAAGAAGATCAACAGATGCCAGTAGTGAATAAATTCGATGTTAAAATTATATGACTAGGATTTTAAAGCGGCCATTCTAAAAATGCATCAATGCACAATTAACATGAAACTAATGAAAAGGAAATTTCGATCCATAAATTTGTAATAAAAAGGAACAAATTTAAAAATTGTAGAAATAAAAATTCAATTAAAACAAAGTAAAACTTGCTGGATCGGCTCATTAGTGGAAATGACAGAAAATGGAATCAGTGAACTTGAGGACAGGACAATAAAATTTACCAAATCTGATTAACCGAGAGAAAGTAGACCATAAAAAAGTATAAGGGTTCTGTGTTACAGTAACAAAAGAGCTAACAGGCATATCATCTGAGTCCCAGTAGTGAAGAGAAAGAGATGGCAAGACAGAAATGTATTAGAAGAAATAATGATCAAAAACTTTCCAAAATACAGCAGATTCTCAAGTAACATTGTTTTGATCAATGTTGCTTTGTTTTTTGTTTTGTTTTTTTTTGTTTTTTAGAGAATAAAATTTTAATGGTATAAAAAACCAAATCTTTTTAGCCAATTTAGTACTTGCTGGAATAAAGTTGTAAAATGTTACTCAGTAACTGACTTAGCTTCTAAATCAAGCCAGAATCATACATACTCTGTATATGACTTGAGTATAAACAAGTACATTGCATGATAACATGCAGACATGGAAACAAGAAGAGTACCGTGAAGTCCAAATTGGCATTTCTGTTGATGAAGCAATGAGCTGAAAACAAAAAAAACCTGTCCAGTAATCTGGGATATCTCATTTTGAAAAGGGTGTTTTGAATGTTGTTCCTTTCAAGGATTTAAATTCCATGTGGTTAAGTTGGATTTTGTTTTCTGGATATGAAAAATGGGAAGCTGGTACGACTTTCTTCTCAAAAAGGGCTCTTCACACTCTAGAGATTAAGAATGAATGAATTCCTTAAAGCTTTTAGGCATTTCAGTGCCATACCACCCACAGCCACGCATGCTCAAGCATTTAATAACAGTTGTATGAGATGCGTTGAACTATCCGGAGAACTAGGTTGACCTAGGAAATAAGCAGGGTATGAACATGACCTGCTGTTCACGGGAATCTCTAAATTCAGAAGAGATTACTTCAGCTTTGCTAATATCTCATCAGAAGCAAGGGTTTCATAGTCACATATTTGGTCCTAGAGCAGTGGTTCTCAACCTTCCTAATGCCGCAACCCTTTAATACAGTTCTTTATGTTGTGGTGATCCCCAACCATAAAATTATTTTTGTCGCTACTTCATAACTGTAATTTGCTACTGTTATGAATCTTAATGTAAATATCTGTGTCCTCTAATGGTCGTAGGAGACCCTGCTAGCTGTCCGCGACCCACAGGTTGAGAACCCCTATCCTAGAGTCTTGGAATCTTTTTAAACACTAAAAAGGTGTGTTTTATGTTGTGCAAATTCAATGAAAGGCCAAACTAGACAAGAGGACTGATGGGTACTGAGTAAAACCCACAGGTAAGCCACAGATCCCACTGCCTTATGAAGAAAGAAGGCGAGCTGTGCAATTGGCCAACTGTGCCCCAGGCTGACGGTTTCCGGAAGCTAGAAAGATCTTTGTGCAGTAAGTGAGGACACTGCCTTAAGTGGAATCTAGTGGAAGCCAGGGATGGTTGTGGGATGATTGTGGGATGGTTGTGGCAGAGACGGCTACTGATCCCCTCTCGGTGACTCTTCCTTTGTGTGTGAGAACCCAAGAATGTGTAAGACGAGCAGAGTGAAATATCAGCTTCAGTCATTTCTCCAAATTAGGAGTCACCACTTCTGTTACTGTTTGTAAACTACTAAGAGGTAACCTGTGAATTATTAGTCATTGCTATCAAAGAATATGCTCTGGCTTCAATCTGAGCTCTTCTGATTTGCTCTGTTATCTAATTCAAGGCACTTTACATGTTTTGGTGCCTTTGTGTATAACGTGTAACATGAAAACACTCATTTACTTATCCCGAGGAGCTACTACGTAGATTATTGACTCTTAAAGCACTTGAGCTCCTCAGATGAAAAGTACTGTGGAAATGATTAAACTGAGGAAAACTCTTCTACTGCCTCGGAATTCTGATCTACTGTGCCTTATGCCTCAATCATGTTTTCTGAAACACTTTTAAAATAGAACCCGTTAGTGGCACTTTGTCCCTTTATTCATATTGTTTGGCACATAGAGTTTATATATTTAAAATAGCTGTCATACTCCTGATTCCAAACAAGTTTATTAAATTTTCCATAAAGTTAATGAAATGAACTCCTTGTGGAGCACTATGTTAAGTTTAGAAGACTTTAGCTTTCTCTGAGATACGTGTGACATAATAAAAGATTCTTTTTTTTCCCAAAATAATTAAGCTAATTTGTGAAACTACAAGATTTTAATGAAAAAAAATACTCAAGGTATGCCACAGTGTCTATATATTCATCTGAAGAGTACAAAGAAGAAGTTCTGGAAAAAAAGGTCTTAACACTATAGCAAATAAATGTGCTTCTGAAATTGTTCAAAGAAAACATTTTAAAAGCAATGTTTCATACATTGAAATAAAGCAATTTGTCAGAGATAATAATTTATAAATACAGTTCAAATACTGTTTCCTTTTTAGCGTTAATTTTGCTAAACAAGTTAAATTCAAAACATTAAATTTATTATATTCTTCTTTCAAAGGGAATTGTGGAAATCTAAAACAATGATACCACCTTATGAGCTTTACATAAATATACTACAGCATGACCACTTTAGATTTATAACATATTTTGGTTAATACATTACATTCCACCCATTCATATGCCTTTATATTTGGGAGAAATTATTCTGCGATTTATATAACCTTGAAGTTCACCCAAATGTTCCTTACTTCCCGGTCTTGCTTGATTCTCTGCAGGGTGGTTCTATCAGACTCATAATTAAAATGATGAAAGCTGTACATTACTTCTTTTATACTGAAAAAAAAAAGTTTTCTTTTTAAGGACAATAAAGTGCTTTTAAATTCAACTATTTCTTGCTCTCGACAAAACGGAAACGCACTTAAACCCGCAATCTCTGTATCTTGACACGCATACTTTAATAGAAAAAAAACAATCATTATCGAGCCATCGGCGTCCTTCACAAGGTTGGATCTAAGTGGGGCTTTGCGTTATCCTCGTGCTCATGTTTGTACATGAAGGTCAACAGGAAGAGGGCGACATCCAAGGAGGACCAGTAGGCAGTGTGCGAGGTGACTGTGGACCAGTAGCGGCTCTCCACGAGCCCTTCTCGGAGTTCAAAGTCAATCCTGTGGTCCAGTTCCACCAGGCCGTTGTCTTTACACCGCATGACGTTTTCGGGAAAAAGAAGGTGCGGGAGATGGAGGAACGACTCCTGGAGCCTGAGATACGCAGAATCGAGGAAGGTGGAGCTGCTGTGCGGGAAGGTTTGCGTCGCCACGCTGGTCGTGGGCGCCAAGGCGACCGGCTCCTTCTCGTCTTCCAGGGCGTCGTCGTGATGCGCCTCGGAGAACTGGGCAGTCGACGAGTGCCCGAACCTGGAGAACAGTATCCCGCCAAGTCCCTTCCCGAGGCTGGCGGCCCCTAAGATGCTCGCTTTGCCTATGTTGGTCAGAGACTCCCCGTAGTGTCGCCGCGGCGAGGCGGGGGAGGTCACGGGGCTGCTGGCCACGGCGGCGGCGGAGGAGATGCGCTCCTTCTCGGCCCCCGAGCTGGGCTCTTTGCACAGGTGCAGGAAGCACGGCTTCATGCACTCATAGGGCAGAGGGTTGGCCGTGTTGTGCCAGTGGATCTGCACGGGGGAGATGTTGCAGTAGTGTTTCAGGATCAGCGGCTCCAGCCGGTAAGCCACGGGGTCGGTGGGGTGGAAGATGTTCAGCAACCGGTGACAGATCCTCCGGGGCAGAATGTGGTCCTGACTCCCCGTGCTCCCCGGGCGGACGCCGCGCAACGCCAGGAACACGGCGAGCGGGGACCCCATGCAGAAGAAGTTCTCCACCTTGAACTTCAAGGCGGGGGTGGTCACGGACGAGGATGCCTTCAGGCCGTCCAGCCTCTCCTCGATGTCCCTCAGCCGCCGCTTCGTGACGTGGAGCTCATTGAGGAGGCGGCGGCGCTCTTCGTAGCTCGCCCATCCCTGACCCGGCGACTCGTCGTCTTCTTCCTCTTCCGTGCGCATCAGCTGCTCGTAGAATCGGACGGGGTCCCAGCCGGTCATGATGTCATAGGTGATGACGCACCCCAGGGAGTGCGACGCTATGGAGACTTTCCCCCCTCTTTCCACAAAGCCCGGGTTCCGCGAGCAGAAAAGCGAGTACAGCCGGTTGAGCTCCTGCCGCAGGCCCTTCACCAGCTCGTCCCGGTACAGCGGGCTGGTGTAGTACATGATGTCCATGGCGCTGCTGTTGAGCATGTCCCGCAGGCCGCGCACTTTGTCGGGCGTGATGGAGTCCACCGTGTCGCCGTCCAGCGTGAGCTTGGAGCGCCACTCCACGGGCAGGAACTCCACGTGCGTGGCCGCGCGGGAGAAGTGCTTCTCCTCCACCTTGCGCGCCGCCTCGCGCATCATGGCCGTGTTCTTGATGATGCGCCCCTGCTCCATCTTCTGCCCGATGCCGTGCACCACGAACACGACGTGCGTGGTCTGCGAGGGCTTGTCTTCCAGCGACGCCTCTTCCACGTAACCTCGGTGCAGCCTGGTGCCGCTGCTCGACGCTTTAAAGAGCCCCAGTTTCTGGGTCACCGTCCTGGCGATCTTGGACGTGGTGGCGTCGCTGTAAAGGTACACTTCGTCCACCGTGTGCCAGTCCACGTGGTTGCGGCTCAGCTTGACACTGTGCACGGTGTCCTTCCCCTCCACGGAGGCGGGCATCCCCGGAGGACCCGCACCCCCGCTCTGCGCCTGCTGCCCTCGGAAACAGCTGAGATGCTCTTGCTCGATCAGGTTGCTCACGTCTTCTTCCAGAGGCTGCCACGTGCCGTCCATGAACCACTGGCCGCGCATGACGGGGATCTTGTCGGCCTGGCTCCAGTACACCGGGTGGCATTCGCCTCGGGTCAGGTCCACCTCGTACAGGCCGCCCCGCACGCACATGCGCTCCTCCGTGCTCACCGGCGGCGGCGGCTCCAGCTCGGGCTGCTGGTGCCTCGCGGTGCCTCGGCGCCCGCCGCACAAGTCCTCCTTGTCGTCCTCCATCCAGAAGCCGCCGGAGGAGGCCGGGCCCGCTGCGGGGGAGGCCCCGCCGCCCGCATGGCCGCCGAGGTCCGGGCTGCGGACGGGGCCCAGGCCCCCCGTGGCCTGCAGCAGCGTCCGGAAGGCGAGCTCGAGGCGCAGCGAGTCATAGCCCACGAAGGGCTTCCAGGCCTTCTCCTCCTTGTAGAACCAGCGCACCTCCTCCGGGCCCAGCTCCCTCACCAGCTCCGAGCGGGGCAGGGCGGCCACGCTGCTGCCGGGCCGGGGGCGCTTCCTCTCCCCGAGAGCCCCTCCCGCAGCCCCGCAGCCCCCCGTGTTGGGCGGCACCAGGGGCGGCTGCAGGGACCAGGAGCTGCTGCCCAGGCTGCTGCTCCAGCCCTCGCTGTGCAGTAGCTGTAGTAACGCCGCTGAAGTCATCGTGCTCGTCACTGAGGCTGCCGGGGTCCCGTGCCAGGGGGTGGTTGTGATCCTCCGTGCCAGGCGCCAAGTGCAGCCCAGACTCCCCACGAGGCAGGGACCCCGCTGGGCAGGTGCTGGAGCAGCAGATGCTGCCTCGGAACCCCGGTTCCTCCCCTTCCAAGCCTTTATGCTCAGGGCTGCACAGTAATCAATTAAGCCCGGTAATCAGTGCTGCTTTGTTGTAACATTGATGAGATGGCATAGAACCTGAACTATGCTCCCTGTCCATTAGCCTACGGTAAAAACTGGTTTTATGAAATGTTTCGATACGTAAAAGTTGCAGAACCTACTAATAATATTCAGTGAAGACATGCTGTAGAGTGAAAGACAGAAACCTACAGATTCAAGGGAACTCCCAACAGAATCAACGCAAAGAATGTACTTAAGCTTCTGAAAAGGAAAGACAAAGGAAAAAAATTTTGAAAGCACATTACTTATAGGGAAACACTAATGAGGATGACAGATTTTTTTTTTTTTTCATCAGAAAATACAGAGGTCAGAAGGAAATAAAACATTTTTCAAGTAGTGGGGAAAAAAATAGCAATCGTGATTTCTAGATCTTGAAAAATATACCCTTCGGAAATGAGGGAGATTTCAAAACATTCTTAGACAAAAGGAAACTGAGAACTTTCAGCTAGCATAACTATGGTCGATGAATAGATAAAATATGTTCTCTGAACAGAAAGAAAATGACAGAGGCATGGCATCTCAGGAAGAAAAGAACATCAGAGAAGGCACAGTAGGAGTAAATATATTATCCTATTGTATTTCCAATGAGTTTCTTAAATGATATATTATTGTTGAAATAACACTCATAATGCCATATGACATGTTGCTCAATGTATGTAGAGGGATTCATTATATTGAAAAAAAAAAGGGGGGTAGTAAGGGGACCAAAATGAAAATAAGACTTTTAGATTTCAATCCAAGTGGTAAAAGCATATTCTTTCTTATTTAAACCTTATGAAAAAAAAGCCAAAATTATTAATCACCTCCACAGATGAACAAAGTTAGGCTTAAACATGTTTTATACTTGTCAAATCCACCATATATATTTTTTTTTCAATTGCTGGTAATTCAGAAAAATAGGCACCTTAATATATATATATATATGAGATGGCATAGAACCCTAATTATTGTTCATCTCAATTAGCCTATGGTAAAATTGGTTTTATTAAATGTTTTTATACTTAAAGTTGCAGAACCTACTAATAATATTCAGTGAAGACATGCTGTATAGTGAAAGACAGAAACCTACAGATTCAAGTGAACTCCAAACAGAATAAACTCAAAGAATATACTTAAACTTCTGAAAATGAAAGACAAAGAAAAAAAATTGAAAGCACATTACTTATAGGGAAACACTAATTTTGGCTTTTTTTTTTTCTGCCTATTTTTCTGGATTACCAGCAATTCTAAGTCAGTGGAATCTGAATACAAAGAGATTTTTTCCCCCTTTTTAAGCTGAGCATGTAATAAATTCAGTAATTTATTCAGGCTTTTTACTCAATCCCGATGAAGGAGCAGATTTAAAACTCTGCCACAGAATTATGGAGGAGCAAAGGCTGTGTGGAGGTATGTGTCGACACACATACACACAACATGTATACCATACACATACATATACACATCCCTAGATTTATCTATATAGATGATGTATTGGAGATCTTTTCATCTTTACACATACATCTGCTTCAAACTTAATAATTGGCTATAAACTTGCTCTTTGTCTTCACATATTTTAATCTGTTATCTATTTCTCGGTAGTGGAATTATTAGAAAAAGTCCAGTGATGATTGTGTAGATGACAAGAAGGCCAAAGGTCCTACAGAAATGGTTGGGGATGTAAACCAGAGCCTCGATCACTCAGGGCCTCAAAGATCAAGGTAAGGAATCATAATTTTATTGACTATATAATAAAATGATATCTGAGAAAATACATTCCTGTGTTTCACTAATATAATCAACCTTGCAATAAACATCTTTCTATAAACCTTTGTGCACATGTGCAAATGTGTCTTCAAGAATCGCTAGAAGTCAAATTACAGAGCCAAACAATTCACACATTTTTAAAGGTGATAGATATTGACCAATTGTATTATGAAAATGTTTTACAGAGATTTCAGCTGAAGTGTCTGAGAGCCCACATCCAAGTTTAGCTACCTCATTCTTATAAAGGACTTTAACGATTGTGAACTGTGAGGGAGAAAAACCATGAAATGGAATTGCTCCTCCTACTAGGGTTAGGTTCTATATTCAGCATGTAATATGAAAATTGCATGTTGTCACAATTATCCTGGAAACTCTCCTGAGTCACTCATAATACACCACATATGCTGTTGGAAATGCACAGCCCTGCACAGCAACATATACGCACCCTAAAGTGAAAAAAAACCACTGAACCAGATGAGAGGAAGGAGCAAAAAAGTCCTCATGCTGATGTCTGGGAACTCAAAGTACTTAGTCTTTAAAAAAAAAAAACACACAAAAAAACATCAAAACCCTGGCATTTTTCTTTCACCAGTGAAAGGATCTCCCACACCCTAATTGTTATGTCCAGGTGAAAAGTGACTCACATTCTAACCCTACATGGGACATCATAGCACCTTTATAGATGCAAAGTCTCCATGCATGACATCCTTATTACAACCTGTGCCTAACAGATCCAGAGACAGAGAAGCATCGATCAGACCGTCAAACCTCAGAGGGAAGTGGGGGATGGTGGGGGTAAGAGGGAGAGATCAACCAAAGAACTTGTATGCATGCATATAAGTATAACCAATGGACACAGACACCAGAGCAGTGAGGGCATGAGTGGGAGGGTAGGGGGGAAATGAAGGAGTATTACATATGTAATACTTTAATCAACAAAAAAATTTTAAAAAGTTATGCATCATGTTAAATCCACCCTATAGCTCATGGTGATGCAGGGTCTTTTTTGCTCTGGACAACTACTAGGATTATAATGAGTTTCACCTCTGTTCATTCCAACCAGGAGAAAAGCATAACATAAGCCCCTCCATGAAAGAGGTACAGGTCTGTGGGACGCTCAGTGGTCGACCAGGAGGGCAATGTGCTGTTGCAAGTGTTCATTAGGCAGAGTCCCGAAAAGATGGCTGTTAACATGGCTGCCTTTCAGAGGGACAGGGATGAGGCTGGAGATATGATTATTCATTCACATAGTCACACGGACTCCACCTCTGCCTGCTCCCAGGGATCAGTTCAAGCTTCCTCTTTTAATGATGGATTAATCCAAGGCAAAGATCAAAAACTATGGTCAGAGCCACATAGAACTAGGAAATGTCAATGTGGACAGAGCCTTGTTTCTGGATGACATTATTTTATGAAGAAAACTAAGACCCAACGTAAGTGCATGGCCTAATGATGGTAGCATTATACAGAAGGAAAAATATATCTCCATTATTAATCTTCCGGTTACAGATGTGATTGTTGCTAATTCATTTTATTTTACAATGTTCCTAAACTTAGGAGTGAAACCTTACACAAAAACTACTCTCTCTCCCACACATTAATGCATGTACATTTATTTTTTATTTTCTTAGTTGTTCTTTAAAATGTTCATGTAAAATCAATTTTATATACTTTGTTCAGGAAAAAAACAACTAAACAGCAGAAAAAGCCAGATGTCCGATAAGAACTTGACATTCACACTGCTAACGTGTTCCATTGAAACATTATACAGTGTGAATGGAACTGTGTTAATGATCTATTGGGAGCAAGGTATGGCATATAGTCCTCACCTTGTAGCAATTCTACAATACCAATTCTCGCACTCTTATGACCATTTTATAGTCATAAACTATAGTCATGAAGCAAATGAACCCCAAGCAGTTTGAGATAATCATTCAAGATTAGCAAGTAAATAATTAAAAGAGATTTTAAACCCAAGTCTGTTATTTCTAAAGTGTACAATCTTTCAACTTCTACATATCATCCCCAAAATACAAGTTTAGAAATCATGTCTTCTGCAAAGCTGCTGGGTTTGTTTTTGTTTTTGGATCAGAAGTAGGCGTAATCTCGCTAATCTAGCATTTCATAAATAGAAATAGATTTCACTTAATTGTAAGTAATACAGGGGGAAGACCCACTTGTCTATAACATTGTGGCTTTTAAAATTTTCACATAAAGTTGCCGAGACCGGTTTGGCTCAGTGGATAGAGCGTTGGTTTACGGACTGAAAGGTCCCAGGTTTGATTCCGGTTGGGGGCATGTACCTTGGTTGCGGGCACATCTCCACTGTGGGGAGTGCAGGAGGCGGCTGATCGATGTCTCTCTCTGGTCAATGTTTCTGACTTTCTATCTCTCTCCCTTCCTCTCTGTAAAAAATCAATAAAATATTTTTAAAAATTTCACATAAACTTCATAATAATTCATAAGGAAGAAAGAACAGAATCTTACATCCCATTTTTATTCAAACAGGCAAACAGCGATCCAATGAACAACTGACTATTACAAGGTGAGTTCATGGAAAGACCAGCCTGGTGACCAGACTTCCGACCTCCAAATGCAGATCTATTCCCAAGGCATGATGCTGCTCAGACTCCACAGATACTGACATTGCTGACACTAGGTCCTTTTTTCCCCCTCAAAGAAGCTAAATTTGTCCCCTTCACTCAAGACAGAAGGTGAAAGGTCAATGTGTTCCACCACCAGGCTCACAAGTTGCGATCCCTCCCGGGTTCAGCCCCTGCTGTCTCCTCCTCTCAATCCATCCTGCCCAGGAAAGGGCCCGGAGGAGTTGTGATGGGCCATGCTGGTAGCTGGCTCAGGATGCCTGGCTGCTTCCAGCTGCTCTGTAGGGACGAGTGGCAGAGAGAGAGAGAGGTTCCCACTGTGCCCTGTTTGAGCATCGATCTGTTTACTGTCTGCGAGCTCAACCTGAAAAAATTGCTCTCTGGGTCTTGCAAGTCCCAGGGACAGATATTTAGATAAATAAGCTAACGTTTATAAAGAGCTTTACAAAGTCCTACCACATCCTTAATTTAATTAAATTCTGAGCCAAACCCAAAATGTACAGCATATCCCTGCATTTTGTTATAAGAGGCAACTGCTTAGTGATGAAATAATTTGAGTTGACTGAATTTGTGTCATGAGCTTCCAGAACCCTCTACCATTTCTCCCCATATCACTTTTTTTCCTGTTTCCTTAATGACTTCACACTCTCTGCCTAAGCCTTAGTGGTGGGGATTTCCCCAGCATGAATTCCTTCCCAGTTTTTCAGGCAACAGGTAGCCAGTAGCTCTGGAATGCCACGTGAGAGCCCTCCCAGGATGGAGACATCTCACAGGCATGAAGAGACTGGCCCACTCGGACATGGGCCTCCTTTCTACTCCGTGGGAAGTAGGGGGGTAGGTTTTGTCTTCATGCTTAGTGAATACCATGTGCGCTCTCACTGGAACTTGCAATCTCCTCTCCTCTCCATTGGTTAGCATAGGCCAGTGCCGCCTCATTGCCAAAGCACCAGTTGACCTCCTTTATGTTAGCTCATTCTAGAAGCTTTCAGTTCCTAAGTAGTTTTTGAATTTATTTTTGCCGAAAGAGGAACTTGTATGCGAGGAGCAGGATGGAAGGGAGGTGACAGAACAGTACATTTGAGCTTAGTGCTACGCCCTTCACACGCAGGAGCTCTCTCATGCAACTTAATCTATTTGTGTGAGGCCTGGGACATCCACTATGTTACTCTTCCAAGCAACTGCCAAGCAAGCTCTCTGCCTTGACCTTCTATGTTTTGATCATTTCTACGATTCTACAATGTCTGACACCACTTCCTAGATTCCTATAAATTTTCTAGCTGTTTACTTTGTTAAAAATCACAACTTCTCTTTCTGGCTTAGTGAATTTATTGCTTATGTCAATTCTTCAGGTTTGCCTTACCTCTGCCTGGGTGTTTTCACTCTCACTACTCTATTCCAACAAGTTTATATAAAATATTCATTTGGTAAAATCTGCTTTTAACACACCTAAACCACAATCACCTCCCAAACAAGAGGGAAACAAACCGTAAGACTTTTGGAGAGTTACACCTCCTCAGTAGAACTTACTTTCATCTAACAAGTGACTGAGTTTGATTACATGAAGAAGGGAAGAAAGAAAGACAAGAAGAAACTCAGTGAATATATAAGATGGATAGTCAGAATCTGAGCGGTGGAATGAAATTTAGGGACAATGAAACTTATGTTCTTCAGTTTTACCTATGGAGAAACGATGATGTCAATAGAATTTAGATGGTATGGATCATAGACTTCATTAAGAATAATGTGAAAGTGATGAACACTTAGCAGAAGGTGCATATACATATAATTGTAGACATATGCATATAATTTCAAGAATCCTTCCTAACCTGCCGGTAGTACTCAGCTCATGACTCAATGCAATTGTTGTTTGGGTTACACATTTGGTATTTAATTTAGAAAGCGTGTTTATATGTCATAGAATCATCTTGAATTGTGTCTAGTTGTTTCCTGCAAAGGAAATTAGTGTATATAACTATGGAATTTGCTGAAAAAGTTTACATTGAATATGTAGGAAAAATGACCAGTAGGAAATATGCAAACATCTAAGTCAAGTAAATAATCAAATTTATGATGCAGCTACAAATTGACATTCAATTCATTCATTTTCATGAAGCTAATAAAATTTTTTTATTAAATGTACTTACCAATATTCCAACAAAACTCATTTATCACATGGAGAATTCTATTTTTACCTTGGATAATATCAGGGTTTTGATGATTGAGTTCAACTTCTCATCCCATGATACTTAACGTTGATAAATTATCAGGTTAGGTTTTATATTAAACTAGCAAAGTGCAAACTAGAGAAAAAAGAGGTACCTCTGTGCATGGGTGATAAATGATTGTGCATCTAAATTATCATTATAATTTTACAGAATCATGAAACGTAGTTAACATAATTAATCATAAAAACATACCAGATCTTCTGAATAGAGTTAAAGGGGGGAAAAAGGAAAACACAGCAATATTCCAAAACCTAATAAAGGGTGTTCAAAGTGTTGCTTTTACATTATTGTTTTGGGGTGACTTTATATTCTTATTTAAATTCAGTCTTATCATACTCCATAATATTATGTGTATTATAATTCTCACTAAGGTAGATAGATTTAGGCCAAAAACTGCAGGGATTATCTGGAGGACAAATAAGTGAGAATATATCCAAATGTCAGAAAACTCTTAGACCCATAGATGCCTTTTTCTTAACATGTTCAGCAAGAAAGCTCAGTGCATGCTGAATACTTAGGCAGTATGAATAAAGGAGTTGTCCAAATAATTCATGAAAAATTCAGTTATGAAAATTCACAGATGTCTCAGTTCACCCTAGAGGAAGGGGTTCAAATTGGTAATTATACAGAGAAAACTTCTCAAGATCTTTGACCTGAACATAATTCAGAATTTAAGCGGCGGAATAATTAAGGCGAGGTTGGTCAAAGAGGATAGATTGCCAGCTATGAGTATGGTCTGAGTATCCAAGATATAGTTTGGTGACTATTGTTGATTATACTGTATAACACTGTTATGCTACCCAAGCATGTCAAACTCGTGGCAGGAGGGCCGCTTGCCTCCTTTATTTAAACGAGACATGTGACCCACCTACCATGAGTTTGACATGCTTGTGCTACACTATAAAATCTATTGTCTGATCAAGTTTTCTTCAAGGAGACAGTGGAATTTATTTGATCATCAGTTCACTTAAAAAGTGAACTAACAAAGATTTCATAAAAATAATACATTTTATATTTTAAACCTCTCTTATTTTGTGCAAAAATACAATATTCTATAATGGAAAATACAAACTTTCAATACCACGTGTGATGCAATATTACTTATCAGTATCAGACAACAGTACTAAAACCATCAAATAAGAAGACACTTTAATCTTTCACATAAGAAGAGTTCAAAGTTGAGCAGGTTCTTATGTTCATTGATTCGGACACACAGTAATATATATTCTCAAAAAAACAGGTTATTTTCATTTCTCTTTTGTCTATTCCTAGGAATGTCTTCTCTGCGCTGATAGCAAAAGGCCAAATGAGATGTTACACAGGAACAGCTTCTTCCTGAGGCTCTTTCATTTTATTCTAACTTTTCCTGATTTCGTTTTTCCTATCCAAATTGACCTGTTGTTGTAGCACAGTGTTTCTCAATTTCATCCAGTGTTTCAGATGACCTCCTTTAGTCAGCAGATGTATGCGACTGGACATGTTTCCTTTCACTAACTGACTTCTGGAAAGTGTATTTAGAAAACTGGCATGCTTTTAATATTTCATTCAATCCTCCTATTTCTTTGTCTTTTGCTTCTATAGCAAATTGGTATTTTCCTTTTTCTTTTTCCAAGACACAATCTTCATTCATAGCTGCGTTTTTGAAACTGTCATTGCTCCCTTGTTTGCTTTGCTAACGTTTCCTTTTGATGCAGGATAATTTCCTTTTGCCATTTATGTTATTATGTTTCCACAATAATTTTAGCCATCTGCTCTTCATATTAAGTTTCTGCTTCCTAAGACATAAAGCACCAAGTACTAATCTTGCTATAGTTGAATGTATTATATAACACAGTTATTTTATAGGACATTGTGTTGTATCGTTGAAAAAAGTGAAGTAGAACTTACATGTTCTCATATACATTTCAATACAAGTGAATACATGTCAACATATATGTATATACCAATATTAGAGGGGATGAATGTGTTAATTAACTAGATGGGAAAAAATGCTTTCATAATGTACATGTTTAACAAATCATCACAATGTACTCTTTAAATATATTACAATTTTATTTGCAGTTATATCTTAATAGAGCTGGGGTAGAGGGTAGAATTTAACTGGCCCAAAGACCAGTTTTGATGTAGGGAATTCAAAACCAGAAAAATGCATGTCAATTCCAGACCAGGATATAAAGGCAATACATTTCTAACTCCAACTGGTACACCATGTCACTGGATGGTCCGGGGAAAAACCATAGAATTAGAACTGGTACACAGCTTAGATCTATATTTACCAGGACTTTTTATTTAAAATGAGAAAAAGACAACCTCAAATAGCTTAACAGAAAAGCAAAACAAACAACAAAAGGAAATTTACTTATACCCAATAAAATTAGACATTGGAGAGATCTTTAGTCACAACTGAATTCAGACACAGAAATAATATCAAGATGGCTTCCTTTTTGCTGCTAAGACAGATATATCATTACATCAACAACAGAAACATATTTACATATGTCCTAGAATCTAATAGAAGCAAGATACCAATTAATTCAATGACATTTATAAGATGCTTTCATCTTTAAATTCAGATTCTACTAGTAAGAGATTCTAAGCTCACTAAAATCTAGCATGCAGCGTATTTCCTAGTCACAATATTTTGAGTTAATTCTTCTACATCAGTGTTTTAAATATCATTCAGTCTGGCACACTATCTCAGTTTTGTACTGTTCCGTAAAGACTCAGCTAGAGACTCAGGTTGAAATCAGTACAAGAATATTTTAAGGACACCATGAGATTTAGACCCACATAATCCTGATGGCTCTAAAGGAAGTATCATAAGCAGATGCTTCCTTACCAATTCACTTAGCTTTTCTAAGCCTTAAATTCATTATCTGAATAAAAGGATAATGAGGTTATCACCTGCTTCATTAGTAAAAGATATATGAAAACTAGCTAGGGCAGCGCCTAGTACACAGAAAAAAAATACTCTAATTCCATTTCTTTACCTAAGCTTCATCCTAACCCTGAAGTGCCTACTTACTCAAAAATATTTACTGAGTGCCTACCATGGAGCAGATACTATGGCAGATACCAGGAATTTAAAGATGAGTAAGACATGTTCTATATTGTTCAAGCTCATAAAATCTAGTGAGAGGAAAGAAGAAAAAAAATGATCAGAGTCCTTATGGGAGTATGCTCTAAACCTTCCATGCTGTCCTGATACTCAATCCTCTCTCCTATGATGCCTTTATAAGAAAAATTGTCTACCCAAGAATGAGTTCTCTCTCAAGATGCAACTTGGTCTTTTATACAGATAATTAATTGGCAAGCTGCCTCTAACATATACAGAGTGTGGCAAAAATAGATTTACAGTTATGAGTACATGAAACACAGAGTTTCTTCTTATATTATTACTAGAGACCTGGTGCACAAAATTCATGCACAGTGTCTTTCAGCACAGCCTGCTCCCTCCCCAGTCTGGGGTTCCTTGAGCAATGTCCAACTGCCCAATCAGGCTTAAGTGGGGCAGTTGGACATCCCTCTCACAATCCAGGTCTGCAAGGGAGGGAGGTTGGGGGCTATCAAGCCTGCAGGGGAGGGCAGTTAGGGGCAAACAGGCTGGCAGGAGAGCAGTTAGGCATCAATCAGGCTGGGAGGGGAGTGGTTAGGGGTTGATCAGGCTGGCAGGCAGAAGCAGTTAGGGATAATCAGGAAGGCAGGCAGTTGGGAGCCGGCAGTCCTGGATTGTGAGAGGGATGTCCCACTGCCCATTTAGGCCCGATCCCAGTAGGTGGTCCCAGATTGGAGAGGGTACAGGTCAGGCTGAGGGACTCACACTCCCATGCACGAATTTCATGCACCAGGCCTCTAGTCCTATATAATAAAAGGCTAATATGCAAACTGTCCCCTCAACTGGGAGTTCAACCTGGAGTTCAACCAGGGGGTGGGACCAGCCGGCCAACTGCCCACAGCCTTTCCCCTGGCCAGTCTGGCCCAATCGGCCCTGATTGAGGCAGGCCAAGCAGAGTCCACCTGTGCATGAATTTGTGCACTGGGCCTCTATTCTCTATATTAAGCATTACTGAATACTACCATCTTACTGTTCAAATCATCTCAGTGGCAAAGCTGGGCTCTGGGGTTGAAATTCAGATTGCTCCAGAGTCTCTGAAAGCCTAGTGAACCAATCAATGCTGAAAAAATATGATAGGAATGCATGGCAGTGTGGGGATTCAGAGATAAGTAAAAGCTTCATCACAAGTCAATTAAGATAGGAAGTAGTTGACTCAGAAGAAAATAACAGTTTAGACCAAAACTAGTGTTTCATTTATGCAAAAAAAAATTTCCCCATTTTTAAATAGCAAATTTCATGCTTCAAAAGCAGGCGTGCTTTGCTTCCAAAGTCTATCCATGGTGTCCTTGGTCATGTGCCAGGTGCTCTCTTTAAATTCTCCCAAACTCTGATGATCCTGAACCTGAAAACATGCATGGAGCTGCCATAATCATTAATGACCAAATGCAAATAAGAGGCAAATGAGAGCATAATGAGACCTGACCCAATTCTGGATCCTCGCCAGATGTTCATGGAGGGCCACCTGTTTTCGGCACAGGTCACACCTGCTTAATTAGCAGTAATAAGAGCTTTTGGAAGATCACAGGGAAATTAAATAGTTACAGATAAATGATCTGGCAATTGTATTTCAACCAGAGAAGAAACTAGATGCTACTTAATGGCATGGTCACAAAGTGGAATTGCAGGTTAATGACCTTGTAGTTTATAGTTTAATGGGGCACACACAGTATCAGACTGAAGGTAAGTGGTTGTCAAATATAAATGCAGACACTGGCATTTTATAAATAAATTATTACAGCCCTAATTGCAATTAAATTGCTGTATTTTAATATTACCTTCTAATTAAGTCATGAGTGGTATGCTGCCCAGTTCTTGCCTGATTGGCATCAGATAAAATTATTTGAATCAGCTGATGTAGTTCTGAATAGAAATCTCAATTATATATAAAAAAGAATTGTTTCTTCTCCCCCTTGTATTTTCAGTATTTGAAAAGGAGAACACTACCGCAGTGAACTGTGTAAACTCAAATCCCTCTTGCATCTCAAGAAACACGACTAATTCTGATTCCATCTTATGCTAAAATGAGAAGCCCAAAGTCTTTCACGTCATCTGGCTTCACCATCCATCTATCCTGTGGCACTGGATGGATTGACAACTGGTCAGAAATGTCATAGCAGTTGTGAGCTCTGCCTGCAGTGTGTCATGCATCACCTTCCCTCCTCTGTGTCCCATCACTCCTGTTTGCCATGTCACCATTCTCTGCACATTCCAATCACCCTCTCCTGAGTCTATTCACATGCTTTCCTAAGGGCAGGTCCATGACCCTCTGTATTTCCCCAGGTCCTGAAATATACCACATGCTCGAGAATATTGATTGGTCACAGAAAGAAAGGGAGAAAAAGAAGCTACCTCAAAGCTCTTGACAATCGCTGAGAGCCCATCTGTAATAATTAAGTACATTAATTTATATTTATTTTAATGTCCACCAATAGTTTCTGTAGATACATATATGTTATATTCCCCAGTCTCACATGTATTAGTCCTCTGTGTTCTTTTTACAAGTTTAAAGAGAGCTGGAAATAAAATAACTCAGAACCATATGATTCTCATTCCCAAAATAAGGGAACATGGCAGGTAAAAGAGTGCCTGAAGCAAGCACTGAAAACTGCGTTAAATGTCATCTAAACAGCAAGTCAGATGGCAGCTCTCAAGGCTGTGTTTAAAAGTTTGAAAGTTATAGAGTTTGGGAAGAGAAAACAACTTTAATTTACTATTAAGCCATTAAAAAAGGAATTCTTAAAGTTAATCAAATTGAGTTCCCTTAGTTTCCCCTCTTTTCCTATCTACTTTCTCTTTTTCAACCTCTAGAAAGTGCTCAGGCATAATAAAGGGATGTAGAAATCACACTGTTGTGAGGTAAGATTGGAAAAAACAAGAATTTTTAAAGTTCCACTAACCTGAGTTATCTTAATTTCCTACTTTTTGTTTTTCTATCTACTTTAAAGGGACATAGAAATAACATTCCTGTGAGATAAGTCTGGAAAAGTCTAACAATTGCTTGACACAAATTAAGTTATCAAGAAAAATCCCCTCACTTCTTCCAGATATAGGGCACCTCATTCTTCTCTTGGAGGGGTTCCTAGTGACATAGGGCACCCCATTCCTCTCTTTAAGGGGTACCAGACTGACTGATGTAATTCAGAGAAGCTCGCAGTGCTAATCAGTATATCCAAACGCCTTCATTGAGCTTTGATGGCCGATTGAGATACCATATAAGGAAAATGAGGGAAGAAGTGACAAAGAAAAGGAAAGGGGACAGGGCACCTCATTCCTCTCTTTGAAGGGTTACTATTGAGTCTTGTTTTTCTGACATAGGACACCTCATTCCTCTCTTTGAGGGGGCCCTATTGAGTCTTGTGGAAGGGAAGCAGCTAATTCTGCCCAAAGAAGAATTGGGCCTGAGGATTCTCTAAGTCTTGGACAGAAATCTCTACTCTCACTAGGAGTCAAGGTTATCATCTTTTGTGCACACCCAATACTCATAAATACCCAACCTAACTGGGAGAACCAGTCTTAGGCAACCCTGCTGAGGATCTCAACTTATTGAGAACCACTGCTGTAGAGCTTGAGACCATCGGAAAACACAGATATTTACATTACGATTCATTAACAGTGGGAAAATTACAGTTATGAAGTAGCAATGAAAATAATTTTATGGTTGAGGGTCACCACAACATGAGGAACTGTGTGAAAGGGTCACAGCATTAGGAAGGTTGATTACCACTGCCCTAGTGTTATAAGTAGTGCTGTATGGACAATCAGGTACAAGTCTTTGTTGTAAACGTATGTTTTCCTTTCTCTTGGGTAAATATATAGGAGTGTACTGACTGGGTCATATGGTAGATATTTGTTTTAATTTTTTTAAAAGATATTTTATTGATTTTTCACAGAGAGGAAGGGAGAGGGACAGAGAGCTAGAAACATCAATGAGAGAGAGACATTGACCAGCTGCCTCCTGCACGCCCCACACTGGAGATGTGCTCACAACTAAGGTACAAGCCCTTGACCGGAATCGAACCTGGGACCTTTCAGTCCACAGGCCAATGCTCCATCCACTGAACCAAACCAGTTCTGGCATTTGTTTTAACTTTTAAGAAATTCATTATTTTTGACCACAGATTCTTCCTGACACCTTTTTAATGATATACAATACAGGTTATGATAAAGGGAAATATTATATATCATTATAGTAAGGCAAAGTAGTTACCTAATATTTATAGCCAGTCACATAGAGAGATGAGTAATTAAATATCCTGCTTCAGTGTAAAAAATTTCCCTGAAGGATGAGAAAGGCATTTTTTTCCCCCCATGAAATATCATTGTGTCACTTTTTGGCACCTGGAGGTACTATTTATGGCAGACTTGGTGGATTAGACAATGCAGCTCTCAATTACAAAAAGGACCCACGTATAACTTTGGGAAAACCAGGAAGACCCTTTCTAGATGCAGCCAAAGAATTCTTAGATGGTCCTATTGGAATAGACATTACTAATTTACACTCAAACGTTATTTTAACAGCTGGTCTTTTTACAAAAATTAACCTTGAGCGTATTCTCAAATATACAAAAAGCAGCTGCTTTATTGATTTCTTTTGGTCACTGGTTTGTTGTTTTTGCTTTTAAATCTTAGATTAGTAATAATGACACTTGCTTTACCTTATATGGTTGTTGTAAGGATCACAAAAGGTAATATTTATGAAGCAACTGTGTAAATTTTAAAACCTTATATGCAAATGTTAATACATGGTAAAGTAACAAATAGACACTAGCTATCCTAGAAGTAGTGACAGGGAAGGTTCCAAGTACTTGGTGAAAATGCCATTTTTTAAAAGTTATGTTTGCTTTAAACAGACACATTATATTAAGGGTCAGGGTGTGAGATAAGCTGTCTATGGTCAGAGATCAGAGATGACACATAGATTTTCATTTGAAAGGCTGGGAATGTTTGCTTGGAGGTTTGTGTTACAACAGGTTCTGAGATATTCATGTGAGTTTTTTGGTAATTGATGATGTCTTATAAGGTGGGAGATGGGAGTGTTGTATATTTACCATTTAAATCTTATTTATTATTATATTTACTATACTTTGATTATTTATCCCCTTCCCCCAGGATGAAATTATCAATCCTGTATTCTTAGTATTATGTCCTATATTGTTTCGTGAGACAGTTAAAATCCATAATTTCCAAAACTGTTGATGAGACTAAATCATCAGAATTTCTCTTAGCTCAGTATCTTCTGAGTCTCTCAGTTTTGATGTTCTAGCCAGTGGCCAGTCTATCAGCTCATCAGTGGCCTTTCATTTATAGTACATGTTACCTAGTGTTCTTCATACCACAGCAATTTTAGAAAATCACCCAAAATGACAATTCCATCGAGGCCCATATCACTTAAGGTCTAAAGGGGTTATTATTATGTCATTATAAATGCCTCTTCCCTCTTTCCAACACATTTTGAATACAAATCAAAGCAGTGTTCTGTACAGAGGAAAGAGAGAGCCTTTTGAAGACATATCCAGCAGATTAAAGATTAAGATAATATGGGGATCCTCTGATTGAGCAATGACTCAATCTTCAGTTCTGTTTTGAGATGCGACTCTCAAACCCAGCCCCATTCCACATCCAATCCTGGAATGTGCATTTCTGATGTGTCCCAAAGCCTCACAATGTAATCAGGGGGATAAAGAAATAGTGGCAACAGAAGCTCCATCTCTTTAATCTTCCCTTTCTAATTGGATGCATCCTGAAGATCCTAGGTTTTAGTCTAATCTTGGAACCAGCCGATAACGGTGCTTTCTTTTCTCGAACAGGGCAATGAGTAATTGGAGGAGGTACAAAAACCACTCTCTGTTTTATGATGTGTGGATTAATGAAGGCATAGAGCCATTCTAATGACAGATACGGAAATTATATCTGCTGTTGCTGAAAGAAATAGCATTGTTTCAGCATAAAATAAAGTTACCAAATGCTGCAAGCTCACCAATAGCGCATGGACAACAAAAGGGTGCCATTTTTCTAACCCATTAGGAGCCATCTTCATTTCTTAACATCCATCATTTCTTTGTGCTTTCTATCTGTTGGTTTTAGTCTCAAAAACTTACGGAAAACACCAATTTCTAGAGAGAGAGTGAGACTAAATATGGGTCAGGCTGTTATCATTTTGAAGAGGAATGCTGGGATTTTCTTATTGTATTAGCATGTTGCACAGTTAAATTTGATTTCATTGACATTCTTGTCTAGATAGTAGCTGCACCCTAAGTTTGAATGACATGATTTATTCCTCAGAATCTCCTAGATGCATTTCACATACTAGAGAGTCTTCATGGTAAACAGAACACAGGATATGACAGCCTGGCAATTAAATTTATCAAGAAACTAACAAGCTAGATAAGGTGGGATAATGGTAGACACATTGTGGTGAGGGGTGGGGGAATATTTTTTAATAGACTGAGTTTACTCTCTTCCTCAGTAGCTCTGTGAAAAAAAAAATCAGCTGCTGAGGATCTTGTATTACTATTTGAGACTGGATTTCAAGTTTAAAAAGTATATAATACATAAATACATCATCCATGGTCCAGGGGGCAGATATGCATGTATATAAGCAGTATACATAGACTCTTGATTATCTCAGACAATGCTCTACTAACTGTAGTCAAAGAAATTGCAAAATTTGTGCCACATGTTGTTAAAAATACTTTGGCCATTGGTAGTACATTATGAGGTCCACAGGGTTGATTAAATTCTTACATGCTTCTATAGGGTCAGTTTAATGGTCATAATGACTGGGATGTAAGAGTTTGAAATGTTTCCCTTAGATGTACAAATACTTTAAACTTTTCTTATTAAAAAGCTACTAATTCCTTTCCTTTTGTACTATTCAATTCCTATAAATAATCCAGTATCTTGAAGACTCCATGGACTCCTAAAACCACTAAAATACTTAGCCCCAGTAATCCATATGTAGAAAGCACAAACACTACAAACATCAATTGATATCCATAATTTTAAACCAAATAAGCCTATCTAATAAAAGAGTAATATGCAAATTGACTATTGTTCCACAAGCCATGCCCACCAGGCAATCAGGACCGAGTATGCAAATTAACCCAACCAAGATGGTTGCATCCACGGAGCGAGCAGGAGGCTTGGGTTACCCTGGCAATGGAGTTACGCAAGCTTCCTGAACATCCTGGTTGGCCCAGGCCTCTCCTCAAGGCTACAAAGTTTCAATTAGAAGATAAATAAATCCCAGATACCAGGGCCTCTGCTTGGGTCGCCAGGGGGTGTGGCTGGCCTGCAAACCACCACAGGCCCATCTCCCACGCCACCTCATACCCCAAGGAAACTCCCACCCTGATCCAGGGCACCTTGCAGGGCAAACCAGCTGGCTCCCACCCATGTACCAGACCTCTATCCTCCTATGTAATAAAACAGTAATAGGCAAATTGACCATCACTCCAACACACAAGATGGCTGCCCTCGTGTGGTCAAAGATTGATGTCTCCATGTGGACACAAGATGGCTGCCACAAGATGCCCTGTAGGAGCGAGTACCTGTGAGTGATCAGGCCAGCAGGGGAAGGCAGTTGGGAGGGACCAGGTCTGCAAGGGAGGACAGTTAGGGGCAATCAAGCCTGCAGGGGAGGGCAATTAGGGATGACCAGGCTGACAGAGGAGGAAAATTGGGGGCCTGCAGGAAAGGGCAGTTCGGGGGGACCCAGGCCTATTGGGGAGAGCAGTTGAGGGGACCAGGCCTGGAGGGTAGGGCAGTTAGGGGTGACCAGGCCTGCAGAGGAGGGCAGTTAGAGGTGACAACACCTTCAGGGGAGGGCAGTTAGGGGCAAACAGGCTGGCAGGAGAGCAGTTAGGCACCAATCAGGCTGGCAGTGGAGTAGTTGGGGGTGATCAGGCTGGCAGAAACAGTTAGGGGCAATCAGGAAGGCAGGCAGGTTGAGCAGTTGGGAGCCAGCAGTCCTGGATTGTGAGAGGGATGTCCGACTGCCCCTTTAGGCCTTATCATACAGGGATCGGGCTTAAATGGGCAGTTGGACATCATTTGAGGGGTCCCAGATTGGAGGGATGCAGGCTGGGCTGAGGAACACGTCCCGCCACCCCCACCCCCCCTGCATGAATTTCATGTACCAGGCCTCTAATAAAAGTATATAAAATCATTTTTTATTTAAGAAAAATATAATTAATAATGAACCAAACAAGATCCTTATTTGCATTTCTTTATCAAAAGGCAAAGCTGGTCATATTTCAACGAGCAGCACTTAGAGACAGGGTACCAACCTTTATGTCCACGTCCCCATGTGCAAAACAGTCAGCTGAGGAGCAAAGGGCATGGAGCTGCTGATTTTATTCTACCTAACACCTTCCTTTGTACTAACCAAACATTTTCAGGGAGTAGGGCTTCATAGGCAAAATAGCTGGGAATTATTTCCACACACTCCATTGCTTACATATGCAGTATTTATTTAATGGGCTTGCAAACATTTCTCTATGACCTTCAGTTTTGAAAATTAAAACATAAATGTTTACGTTTCTATTCATTCTGAGGAAAGAAGGGTTGAAAGGATGCATTTATAATGATAGTTGTTCTAACTCTCATTGCACAAAATGGAAATGACAATGAAAGTACACCTGGAGTATCTAAATCAATTAGACTGTCGGATAAACATATGCGGTGCTTACTGTATGCCAACTTTATAGACCTTATCGCAGTGATAACAAAGAAAGGATAAATGCAGGCTCTCTCCTGAAGAAAAATGTCATCTAAGGGTGTGTACACCCATATCTGTACACACATGTATATACAAAACAGATACTACATTATGCATTATACCTATTCTGTGTTTTCTACTTTTAAAAAATACATATATTTTTTATTGGTTTCAGAGAGGAAGGGAGAGGGAGAGAGAGAGATCGAAATATCAATGATGAAAGAGTATCATCCATCAGCTGTTTACTGCACACCTCCTACTGGGGATGGAGCCTGCAATCCAGAAATATGCCCTGGCTGGGAACAACTGTGACCTCCTGGTTCAGAGACTAACCTTCAACCACTGAAGCACACCAGCTGGGCTGTGTTTTCTACTTTTTAATGTTATTACTCCTTTTTAGCTTAAGCTATTTTTCTACTTTCTACAACCTGTGAACATTATTTTATATGACAAAAGGGACTCTGTGGATAGAATTAAATTACGGGTTTTGAGATGGAGAGACTATCCTGTATTACCTGGGTGGACCTACATACAGGAGTGGGCAGTTGTAGGTTAATAATAACAATAAATAATATAATAACAAATAAATAATCATACAAGAATAAATTCTGGATTTCACCTATTCACAACTGCAAACCTAGTTTATCCCACTCCTGTATAATCACAACTTTTCTTGTAAAAGGGACACAGGCAGCTTTGACTTCAGAGGGAGAGGAGAGAAGACGACAGGAGCAAGATGTTGAAGGAATGTGGCAGCCACTTGAAGCTGGAAGAGGCAAGGAACATATTCTCCTATGGAGCTTTCAGAGGTATCACCTTGCTGACACCTTAAAATCTGAACTTCTAGAACTAGGAAATAATAAATTTCTGTTCTTGGGCCGAGACCAGTTTGGCTCAGTGATAGAGCGTCGGCTTGCGGAATGAAAGGTCCCAGGTTCAATTCCAGTTGGGGGCATGTACCTTGCTTGCGGGCACATCTCCACTGTGGGGCGTACAGAAGGTGGCTGATCGATGTCTCTCTTTCATCAATGTTTCTGATTTTTCTATCTCTCTCCCTTCCTCTCTGTAAAAAATCAATAAAATGTTTAAAAAAAAATTCTGTTCTTGGAAGCCACAAAATGTATGGTGATGTGTTACGGCAACAACAGTAAACGAATACAGATTTATGTTAAGAAGGATCCTAAGGACTTTCCAGAACGCAGAAATAATTTGGAGATGTATTGATCTTGGTTATATGGGTTAGAACAAGTAGCAGCATTTGTGCTATTTCTGTTAAATTTCTGCATATTTTGAAAGATACTTGAGGACAGGCAATCGTTTGAAACCAACTAACCAACTACAGAGACAAGATGTCATGAAATCTGGAGGCGATTGTCACCATGCTGGCATTCACCACAGAAATGGTTGACTCTTCGCCTTCTGGAGAGGTATATTCAAGTGCCCCCGCAAATCACTGGTCTTGGTATTATTACTCCAAATTTACTAAGCACTTTTCATGTACCGCTCACTAGCCTGAACACTTTGTACGTACTCTCTCCCTCTCCCTTTGTATCTAATCTTCACAGCAGCCCTATGAACTAAGCGCAATGATCACAGCCTTGTTAACCTGGGAGAAAATGGAGGTTTAGTGAAGTTAAATAATGTGCTGATGATTATGCACAGCTAGTGAATGATGGAGCTGGGATGGAAGCCCAGGCATTCTGAGTATAAAAATCTCCTCTCCTCTCCTGTGCCCTCTCCAGCGGGTAGGGCACTAACAGTAAATGAGGAAGGAAGGTAGGCTCATTGGGCAGGCTCATTTTCTAGCTACTGAGCTTGCTCCTTCACACCAGTCTCTCAGTTGTCATAAGCCAACTATGACTGGTTACTCTGCATCCTCTGTTTTATTTAATCTTCCCAGTAATCTTATAGCCCAGCTATCATTTTTCCTACATGTTCACTTTCAGGGTCTCTAGAAAATATTAAAAAATCTGCAATTGTGAAAACCAAAAGTGGATGAGTGTAGCACAAAGTGTCTTTCACCATTCTATTTAAAGGTTCAAAGATTAGCTCTTGATAGCGGAACAGCGAAAACTAGTAGGCAAGGTCACTATTATTTCCACTGATAAAAAATGTCAGTAGAAATAGGATGGTGGTGCTGGGGGTGGGGGAGGAAATAGGCCAAGGCACACAGACATGGGTGTATGAAGTAGGGTTCTATTATCTTTCCCTATTTTCACATAGCAACATGTTTCACTTTACTATACACAAGGCATTTGTGTTTACCATGCGGTATGTGCCTAACTTCTCTTCTGTAAGTTATTATTTTTTTTAAGATATATTTTATTGATTTTTCACAGAGAGGAAGGGAAAGGAATAGAAAGCCAGAAACATCGATGAGAGAGACACATCGGTCAGCCTTCTCCTGCACACACCCCTACTGGGGATGTGCCCACAACCAATGTACATGCCCTTGACCGGAATTGAACCTGGGACCTTTCAGTCCCCAGGCCGACGCTCTATCCACTGAGCCAAACCGGTTTTGGCTGTAAGTTATTATTTATTTTAAAGGGTCAGATATCAAACAGAAAAATAACAATAATAAAAATTAAAAACCAATAACATGAGTAGTGGGTCTCGGTCTTTCCTGGGTTAGGGAATGTCTAAAGCTGGGCTCAGAAGATGGCGCCAGGGTAGGAGTTACATCACTCTCAATATAGAAAATATTGATGTGTGTGTGGAATATCTAATTGTCCCTCTGCCTGCAATGTGGACTGATGCAGAGAAGACAAGGGAAGAGTATTTATTAAGGGAAATTAATATTTAACTTTAAGGTATAAAATGTCTATATTAATAGAGTTGTCCAATTCATAATCCAAATATTGAACTCAGGCAGCATTGAATTAGTAATTGAATGTGGACCCAGGATAATGTGTTCATTGCTGTATTCTAAGATATTCAAACATGAGCATTTTTTTCTGCTTAAACTATTTTTTCCTTCTTTTTACATTTCCTCATTTTAGAGAGAGGAGATGGAATAATAAATTCATGATCAGGGGATGTGTTTTTAACCCTGCTTCATTATCTTTGAGTTTTATGATCTGGGGTGATTTATTTAGCTTCTCTGCCTCAACAATAATAAAAAAAACACTGGTAATAAGATGACCTACTGGCCTTGTCCATGTGCGGTAGATATACATGTATAAATATGTATGGAAATGTATTTATATTTATGTGCAATGTAAGCATATATTAGAACATTTACAAGCATTTTATAAGATAATTACTCCCTATTCTGAACTCACACAAAGCATACTTTTCCTTCACCTTTTTGCCATAGATTCTTTTTTGATGGCTTCTTTTCTCTATCAGATTGCATGTTCATTGAAGGTAGGATAGAATCTCTTTATTGTATTAATATTCTCAGCAATGTTTGTCACAAGATGGTTGACTGATAAATGTGTTTGGAAAGGAGAAGAAAAGGGAAGGAGACAAAGATAATATGTTAATTTATTTCCTCATCCAGTTATTCATGAAAACATTTTATATATTTTCTTTTTAAAAAAAATATATTTTATTGATTTTTTACAGAGAGGAAGGGAGAGAGATAGAAAGTCAGAAACATCGATGAGAGAGAGACATCAATCAGCCGCCTCCTGCACACCCCGCTGTGGAGATGTGCCCGCAAGCAAGGTACATGCACCCAACCGGAATTGAACCTGGGACCTTTCAGTCCACAAGCCGACACTCTATCCACTGAGCCAAACCAGTCTCGGCTATATATTTTCTTATGTATGTGTGTCTACATGCATGCATACATATAAATGCACATCACATATATGTATATATCCATGTGTGTCTATAGTGAAATATAAGTTTGTACACACACGTGAAAATGTCATGGCATATAAGAGCCAAGTAACTTAGGATTTTTAGATGCTAAATTAAGATGATTTAGATTTCATTCTTTCCATAGCAAGCATTTGGGTTTCACAACTGAACCTCTGATTTTGCCCTTGGTGAGAAGCCTCGATTAATGGCTTCCATAGGGTGGATCTAGGAAACACTTAGAGATAGAGCCCACCTAATTGTCAAAAGATAAAAAAGGCAGCATTGGAGATGATAAGTCCTTTCCACAGGGGCTCTCTGGGAATTTTATTTCTGCTCAAAAGTGGAGGGTGTGATAGGCAGAATAATTGATCACCCCCAAAGATACACATGTATTAATCCAGAATTTGTCAATATGTGAACTTACATGTCAAAAGACTTTGCAAATGTGGTTAAAGTGAGGGTTTTGATATGGGAGATTATTTTGAATTACACAAAATGGATCCAATGTAATCACCAAGGGCTCTTATAAGAGGAAGGGTAGAGGGCTGGAGTCAGGGAAGGAGAGATGACAATGAAAACTGAGACCTGAGTGATGGGGCAAAAAGCCAAAGACTGTGGGCAGCCTCTAAAAGCTGGAAAAACACAAAGTGCCTTATAGCCTCTAGACAGAACACAACTCTTTGACATTTTGATTTCAGGCTATAAGGACCAGAAGACTTTCTTATCTCCAGACATGTAAGTTCATACATTTGTATTGTTTCAAAGCACTAACTGTGGTAATTTGTTTCAGCAGTAATATAGGAAGCTAATACATAGAGTAAACTACTAGTTAGAGGAACTCAGGTATGCAGGAGAGAGTAAACATCCACGAAAGGTGGCATCCTGGAAGATAATGTTTCTTTCTCCTCAATGAGGGACAGATATTGTGGATAATGTTTCCCTGAAGTTGGCCTTTAGGGCAAACTCTCTTGGAGCAGGCAGTACCCACTCAAAAGGATTTTTTAAACCTTGATGTTCTGGTCCTGATTTTGTGAATTCACAAAATGATTTCAAGTAACTCCCTATCCTATAAAATAAAGAGCTAATATGCTAATTAGACCGAACAGCAGAATGACTGTCTGGAGGAAGCCAGGGCTTTGAGGGCTGAGCCCCTTGCATGAATTTCATCCATCGGGCTTCTAGTATTTTCATATGAATTTAAATTTCTCTAAAATTGCAAAATGAATGTGTATGTTGTTTAACTGCCTATGTTACCCCCCTCCCTCAGGCATGTGGTATAACAACAATTAAATACCTAATAAAATTACTGCTAAAATGATGCAGCTGTGCTCTATACTAGTTTGCCATAACATATGTTAAGCCACAGGGTAAATTAGATCTATCTTGTTAGATGATGTGATTTATCACTATTCTGGGAATGTGTTATAATATTAAAACATACATGAATGTATGAATTAGATGTTCAGATATTCATATATGACAAAACACAAAATGAAGAAAAATGGCAAGGCTTCCGAGGAATAGTACACTTTCCAGACCAATTCAGATGACACATCTCCTTCCACCAAGAAACTCCCAAAGTTGCTGTGGAGGGATTACAGGGAACAATTTTATTTGGAATTAACAAAATAATTATTTCCCTGTGTATGCACATACAAGCAAATACATAATACTTTATCATCAGATTTTGTGTCTCTGAAAGACAAGGGTTTTACTTACTTTTCCCCTTTTACACCTTTTATTCGGATTTGATTATTCACTGGGTATTCAAACTCAATTTAAATTTATACATCTCAGAGTCTTTATTCATTATGGCCCACATTCCATCAAACTTCTCTCTTTTCTCAGTTTCTGAAAGGTGTCAATCCATTCTTTAAAACAAAACTCCAATTCCATTTCTTTCCCAAGGCTTTTGTAAACCCTCTCTTTCCTTCTGTTACAATAAACAGGAACATCCACTCAACAGTCCATCAATTTCCAGCTTTATGCCAGGTATTGTGTACACACATCTGAATAAGGGAAATGTTGGACTAATTTCTCTTCTGACCTTTTTTTTATCTCATATAGTTGATTGCTTTTCTGCCTCGCATTATACTAATTTGTAAATATGTGATACGGTTGAAAGAACATGGAATTGGGAATCAGGCATACCTGAATAACAAGCAGAGGTCTGTGTGCTATAAACCTGTGATCTTGAAAAACTGTGTTAACTTCTCAGAACCTAACTCATCATCACAGTGACTTCGTGGTGGATTTGAAATGATGTCTATCATTAATCTTGCCTTCTCGAAATCAATGATCCAAAAATATTGGTCTCCCATGCATCTTCCTAGCATGTGTATCTGTTGAGGGCAGCATTTTTATGTGGTTCATCAATATATCCTTCACAGCGCTCAGTACAGTTACAAGTAAAAAGTGAGGACTCAATAGTGAAAGAATAAATATCAATACATTTGCCCTCCAGGAATAGTGAAAGAATAGATATCAATACATTTTTCCTTGAAATAAAGGAATAGTTTCAAGTAAATGGAAGCTCTGATAACAGGCTGGAGGATGGAGAGAACATTACCAAGTATGGGTTTGACGAGCTGGCAATGAATCCTGGCAATTAATTAATGACCTTCAACAATAACGGCTCAGTGTGAACCCTAAAAATATCATGTGTATGTTCTTTAGAAAATATAATGTTAGTAAATCCATTATGAAGGATCTGGTTAGTTGGGGCACTGGTTCATAAAAAAAGAGGAGAAATTCTTTCTAATAATAGTTGGAAAAAGCTGAGGTAACATTTATAAGACCTTTAAGTACAATTAGGGTAAATGCTAATTGGAGAGTGAAATTATACGCTAGGAAAGTGAAATAATTTGAGGAACAAATTCACTTGAAGAATTCATCTGGGAATTCTAATTCAACTTATAGAATTAAGCAAAAGCTGTAGATTTCTTCACAGTCCATATACCTAGAAATGGTGGGAGGCCTTCAATGAATTAGAAACTGCCTCCTAAAAAGGTAAAAAGCAAAAGGGAATGGAGTAATGGAAAAAACTCAACCACAACTGTGGATTGAGGAGCTTTGTGAAGAGTTCTCAGTATCTGCAGGTGGTAGACCCTGATGGTAAGAGAGGGGGTAGAAACTCTGACCTCTTCAAACATTTTAAGGCTGCTATGTCTCCATTATCACCATGACCTTCTCTTTATTGGCCCTCTGACCTCCTTGTCTGCTGCTTCTCTCCAGAACCTATTTGTTTCAACCTTCTTTTATATCGGACGTATGCCCTCTATCCCAACTTGCAGCCTACTTGGGCCATTAGACCAACATTTGGGATAAAGGTTAACAGTAGAAATGAGGCCTTGCTATAAGAAATAGGCCGTGTGTAGGTACAAGACATTTATCTCAACTAACAAATACTTCCAATTGTCAATAAGGATCCAAGGAATTTCCTCAGCAGATAAATGTGTGTAAATGTCCACGCACCAGTGCCTCAAATACATTCTCACTACTGACTTCAGTTCCAGAATCATGTGAATGGATGGTACTAACCTAATTAGGAAATGTAAAGAGAAGGAGCAAAAACTTTATTTCTCTGATTTTATATGGGGGAAAAGCATGTGTTAATCTTGTGTGGATTTTTCAAGCTATCTAGGATTTATCAAGGTAATTATTAAATGTAACTCAAAATCCTAAGAGAAAAAAGTGATTCTATATTTTAGATTTCACTATAATGACCAAGGTTTCCAGTTTCCAGACTAGAGAGAGAAGAAAGATAATTGAGAATTTAATGTCTGGCTGGGAAGTTTGGCTACAAAGTCTGACTGCCCCAGACATGGAATTGGGTACTCTAGACTTGGAGCACAGGTAGATTTTTGCACATTATTGATTCAACAGAGGTTACAGTGTCCACTAGGTGGCGAATGAATTGTACAAGTCTCTTAGCAACATTTGAAAAGGAGAACAGTTGATCTTCCACAGCCATTGCTATATCATTAAAACATGAAATGTTATTATCCTCTTTTTTTATTCTTCAACAAACATGGTTATTTGGACTTAAACCATTTAGTCCTATTCAGGATTAAACAAAATAAATGACTCAGTGAGCCCTGCCCACCCAGGGCAGTTATGAGACTTCCCATTTAAAAATCTTTGGGGCAGAGACCGGTTTGGCTCAGTGGATAGAGCGTCGGCTTGCGGACTGAAAGGTCCCAGGTTCAATTTCGGTCAGGGGCATATACCTTGCTTGCGGGCACATCTCCACTGTGGGGCATGCAGGAGGCGGCTGATCGATGTCTCTCTCTCATCGATGTTTCTGACTTTCTATCTCTCTCCCTTCCTCTCTATAAAAAATCAATAAAATATATTAAAAAAAAATAAAAATCTTTGGGGGTGGATTTGGTGAGCATAGAATGTTGAAAATGTCCAGTTGCTTATTGAGTGCTTAGATGTAAGACATTTCAGAATCTCCTCACTCCATGGAGTTGCTATTTTACAAAGCAGCAGAGAACAGGAACTGGGGATGAGCCTACAAAATGATGGGTGTGAAAGGAAGGCACAAGGGAAAAATTTCTGCATTAGAAGTTAGGAGACCTTGGTTTTGGTTCCCAGCCTGCAATAAATCTCAGTAATGAACATTTATTAAGCATTTTTCTAAATTGCCCATCTTTGTCTTTAGTGTTCCAAAAAACGCTGTCATATTTGCTTTACAAATAAAGAAATCCCATCTCAGTAAATGTAAATGACTTTCTCAATGTTATATGGCTACCAACTGGTAAAAGGTGGATTTGAATCAGGATTTTTAACTCCAGAGACCTCTAAGCCACTGTTTCTCTGCCACTACTTAACTCATGGGAAAACCTTAGAGAATTTAATGCATACACATGCATTCGTCTATATAGTTATGCATATATTATTTTATGTATGTTTATTCAAGTTCTATATTGCCTTGGTTAAATAACAAAATGTGAGTAAAAGTATATAATAGTGTCAAAGTTTGGCTTGAAAACAAAAAGGAGTCAAATAGAATGCATGGAGAGAGTTTTGTGGACATAAAACGTGTTGGGTACTACTGACTGTTGACAAAAATCATAATGATTCAGGCCTAAGATTTACAGGATATCTCAATTGTTTCTACATAGTTTATTTGTCATCTTCTGATTTTAAAATATCATTTCAGACAAGAAAAGAAGATAATGGTCAACAGAAAGACAAGATCTTGGCTTGAGTTATTTGTACCCCAAAATGCCATAGTCATATTTTGAGAAAGAGCCCTTGCATTAGGTGACAAGGAAATATTATTTGTATTAACTTGGAAAATATCATCTAATTCCCCAGGATCTCAGTGGTCTAATGTACAAAATAGGTCTAGCAGTTGCTCTTGTTGCTTTTAACTGTTCTTCAAATCTAACATTTTAGGTTTTCATAAGAAAAATAATGATCTTAACCTTGACTTCCTTACAGTATGACTGAGGAGATAGAAAAGTCGTAGATAAAAATGACTTGAGGAACAGTTGATGGATAGAAGCTTATAGACAAGAGAATCTTCAGCCCTCAACACTCAAGGAAAGGAGTGAGTACAATAAAGTAATGCAAAAATTCAAAAGGTGGGCCAGGTATCAGACTGTGAACAACAGGCACTCTAACACTGGAAAAATAGTTGACAAGCATTCAGTAAGCAAGAGGTTGGCACTTCAGTGTGGTAAACAAGCCTATGAAGAGAAGACTCAAGTGAAACTGTTAAGTGTTTTCAAATAACTACAAGGCTTTCAAATGTGAATAGAAGTTAAATTCGCTGCTTGTGCCCTAAGGAACATCGCTGAGTGAAAAAAAACAAGAGACAGCGTGATTGGGTTGAATTAAGGTGTTACATATAAAGAAGGTTGCTCCAAAAGGGAATGAGTTCACTATGAAGGAGGCATTTAGGCTACTTCTGTAATTATCTTTATCTGTGCTCTTTAATTTACTTGTGTAAACACATGTTACCCTTTAGTTTGCTTTAATCTCTGCCTTAAGAACTCCCTTTAGTATTACTTGAAGGGCATGCTTATTAGCAGTAAATTCTTTCGGTTTTGTGTATCTGGGGCTGTCTAATTTCACTTCAATTTTGATAATGTTTCCTCCGTGTGGAGTTCTCCATTGAGAGCCTTTTCCTTTCATCGCTTTGATGATGTTATGCCATTGCCTTGGGGCCTGCCTGAATTCCGATGATCTGCTGATGATCTGTAAGACATAACTAGGTGAGCATCTATTTGACTTTATCCCACTTGGAGTTTGTTGAGTTTCTTGGTTTATATATTAAAAATTTTCATCAATCCTGGAAGCTTTTGCTATTAGATCTTCAAATACTCTCTTTGGTCCTTCCTTTTTCATCTCCTCTCTGGAGATTGCATTGTCTACACCAGTGGTTCTCAACCTTCTTAATGCTGTGACCCTTTAATACAGTTCCTCATGTTGTGGTGACCCCCAACCATAAAATTATTTTTGTGGCTACTTCATTACTGTAATTTTACTACTGTTCATGAATTATAATGTAAATATCTGATTTTTCCGATGGTCTTAAGTGATGCTGCTAGCAGTTCTCTATCTATCCACAGGTTAAGAACTGTTGCTATAGAGCCTAAGACCATCAGAAAACACAGATATTTACATTACAATTCATTAACAGTAGCAAAATTACAGTTATGAAGTAGCAACAAAAATAATTTTATGGTTGGGGGTCATCACCACAACATGAGGAACTGTATTAAAGGGTCACAGCATTAGGAAGGTTGAGAACCACTGATCTAGATGCTGATATTTTGATGATGTCCTGCAGGTCTCTGTGGTCCTTTACATTTCCCTTCATTCTTTTTATCTGTTTGTTCATTGGACTGGATGATCTCAACAGAATTGTATTCAAGTTCACTGATTTTTGTTTCCCTGCCTGTTCAAATCTTCCTTTGAGCCCCTTATTGAATTTTTTTTCATTTTATTATTGACTTTTCAACTCCAGAATTTCTATTTGGTTTATTTTTAAAAGTTGTGTCTATTTAGTGAAAGTCTTTATTTGCCAAGATATATTCTCATACTTTTTTTTTTTTAGTTCTTTTACTGTGATTTTCTTTAGTTCTCTGAACTTATTTAAAATAGCTGATTTGTCTAATAACTCCAATGTCTGTGTTTCTGCAGAGTTGGCTTATATTGGCTGTATTTGTTTTTCTGTGTATGGCCCACACTTTATAGTTTCTTTGCATATCTCATAATTATTGAAAACTGGATGTTTTATATAAAATGATATGGCACCTTCAGATTCTCTCCCCTCTCCAGAGTTTATAGTTGCTATTTATTGTTATAGTTGTTATTTAATGACTTGTCTGTTCTAAATATGAAAAGTACTTATTATTTGTTGCCTGTGGCCACTAAAGTCTCTGTTAGGTTAGCTTTCATGGTCAGCTAATGATTTAACGAATATTCCCTTCAATGTCTGAAACCATTAAGTCTCCAAAATAAAACAAGTTCTAGTAGGTGTTGGATATTTCAGTCTCTCAGCTCAGCTCTGTTCACTGATTTTGTTTACTTTTCCAAGATAGGAAAATAGAAATATTTTTTGTAATATTAAGGACATCAAACTTTTCTAAATGAAAATGCACTCCGGATATGTGAAGGATAGCCTGGCACTTTTACTTCATTATTAGCAATCAACACATACCTACCATTGCTTTTAGTTTAAGTTTTACCAAACAGAGAAGCTTGGAAATGGCATTGGAAAGGACCAGTGATGCCTATCTTCTGTTACAGAGCTGTGTATTTGTGAGGCAAAAGGCAATTATAAATAACACATACACATAGGTAGATAAATCCTATCTAATAAAAGAGAAACATGCAAATTGACTGTACCTCTGCTATGCCCACAAGCCATACCCATCAGCCAATCAGGAGCGAGTATGCAAATTAACCCAACCAAGATGGTGGCTAATGTGCATATCCAGGCACAGAGTGGAGACTGAAGACAGTGTAGAAGGAAGCCAAGTGCTGCAGAAGAGAGTGAAGCTGCAGAGAAGCAAGCAAGCGGGGCAGCAGAGAAGAGAGGGAAGCAGGTTCGGGGGGGGGGGTGCTGAGAAGGGAGGGAAGTAGGCGGGGCAGCAGAGACTACTACAGGAAGCCCTATTCTTGCAGAAATCTTCCTGCAAAGGGCCTCTAGTAGAAATATATTGGCATACAGGGTTTCCCAAAAAATGTATGCACACTATAACAGCTGATAGCTCAATTTTAAAAATGAAATGCATTTCAATAAACATTGACTTTATAATTATTCAAGATATAGGTATATGCCTATATCTTTCATGATATACTTTAGTTAAATATCATACCATTTCGTTAAATATCATACCATTATCTCTGATATAATACTTCTGGAAAGAAGATTAGAACCATTGTATTATACATTTCTCCTTATTTTGCTATTTTGAGACCATCAACTCCAGGAATATTAATAACAATAAGGTAGGTGGCTTCAAAGAGAGTGTATGATTGTTCTTCCTTTACCACAGTCATGCTACATACTGACACCTTCTTTTTGTTACCAACTTTTATAGACTTTCTAGAGATATTCACTTAGAATACTGCCAATAAATGTAAGTTGTCTGCAAAAGAAAAGAAATGGGGATTGTTAAGATGGAGTAGAAAGAATAGACAGGTGCACGTGTGTATCAAGTTTGCCTCAGTGTCAGGATTTATAATGCTAACACATAGATCTTTGGCAAAGGAATTTTGCCAATTAACTTGATAAATGGTAAGTTAAACCTGGTGGATGACCACTGAAAGGTACAGGTTTGGAGTAAATGGAAAACTGTTGTTTGCATTAAAGTTGTTGGTTTTGCCAACAGTATATATATCACTGCAAATTTAAAGGGAATAGAAAAAAACTGATGTGAAAACTACAGGTACTTTATATATATAGAAAACATATATTGTAAAATATATAGACAATATATTGTGAGATATATTTATATCAAAAGATCTCTGCATTAACAAATATGGACCATTAAATATTTTATTTACTACTTTTAAAAAAATGAATAAAAATCAAATCGGCCATAATGAATATGCTGATTAGGAAAGTATTTCTCATCTTAGTTCGTTATATTATAAAAAGGTATCAGGATATTATATCAGTCACAGTCCACTCAGAAAAGGAAAAACCACCATAGTATTTAGCAAAGTGAATTTAACATAGTAAATTAATTAAGTTATTAAAATTTTATCAACACATGTTTAGTTTTCTCAGAAATTAAAGGTTGTTCAAATCTTTCCATTGGTAAGAATGACATTGAAAAATCAGGGATTTTAAGTTTCTCAACTTCTAAATTTATCTAGATGTTTATCTAGAAAATTCTAAGATTCAGGATCCTAGTTCTTGCAATGCCCTTAACATTCACATAAGAGTGTTTCTATCTGTAAATTACATTATCTTGTAATTTTGTAATCCATACAAAAATTAATTTATTTTTCAGAGATGTTTCTTTATGCATACAAGAAATTATATATTAATTTTAGGCCACTATTGGCGTTTTTATTACTTTGACATTGAATTGACCTCAGAGATTAAAAACTCAAGCTTACTTCAGGAAGTGTTCCAATGCAGCTAGCATTGGCTATCTTACTGCCCAAATCGTCTGCATTGTTATTATACAACTGTTGTAGTGTACCCTCATCTTACAAAGGACGCCTCAAAAAGTCGAATTATGGAGTCATTTCTTAAAAGTCGGCAGCACAGGAGGGTGCCATTCAGCACTCCAAACCTTGCATCCCCAAACAGCTTGCCACATCTGGCTTATATTGGCAGAATATCACAAAAGTATGGATTACATCTTTGGGTCTGGAATGAGGAACTTGTTTCGCAAAAAGCATTTTTACAGAAGCAAAATTGAGCAAGTTGATTATCTAAAGTATCCACGAATCATCGAATCAACAGAAACACATTATCTGGGACCACAGGGGCAGTTTAGAATAATTGTGCTGTCCAGATTCCAGGACCACTGAGTCAACCGGAATGCATTATCTGCAGCTACTGAGACAATTTAGGATTGAGTTGTCCTGGTTCCTAGAAGAATGTGCTTCGATGACCAGTGAGATCACAATCAATGGGATATCCAAACCATCATCAATGGAGTATTGGGATAGCATACATCAATTCAGAAAATCAAAATAACTTCCTATTGTTTTAGCAAACAAATAAGTACAGAACCCAAACAGCAGTTTCTACCTGAGTTGATTGCTACCCTACTTCTCAAACAAATGAAGTTTCCACTTACTGCCAAACCACTTACTCTCCTAAGATCTTTGTCACAATCCACCACAGGTGGAATTTTACTTAATTATGATGAAACTGTATGCCATGGATTGCCAATTTTCTTTTAGTAAACTTCTCAGCATTATGTTAATTTTCAAGTAACCACCAGCCCATTTCCAGAAACCATGCTCAGATGTTTCTGCTGCCTTTAAAGAGGAACAGGAAGGGTATTTTGGGGGGCTAACAAAAGAAACTGGAGCCGGGAACACTGCTGATGCCGGGGAGAAAGACGCTGCTGCTACAAACAGCAGTAATAACGGGAAGGAGCAATTCCTTCTCCCCTCCTCCGGCCTTCCTTTGTGCCTTTTCTCACCGGACCTACTGGGAAGCCATCTAATGAAGGAGCTGGTTTGTAGTGTCAGCTCCAGCATTACAAAGCAGAGTGCAGAAGGAGACATGTTGGGGGAAGATAAAGAGTTTAATGACAAGTAGAGCTTTGATGTCAACAATAAACCATTCTCCCAAGTAAGCTTTCCTACAGCTTTTGACAATATATTTTTTTAATAAAATAGGGATTGAATGTCTACGTTTAAGTTCAAGGATATTTATATCTGTTTAATTACATATACAATTATATGTGCATATACACACATACCCTAATTATTTATATATGAAGTTATATATAAATGTATGAAACTTAGGAGTTTTCCGTAAAGATATCAGAGCCCAAGGAATGTGTGTTTGTGTGTGTATGTGTGGTCCTGAGTTCTTACCTTTCTAGGTAGTTTTTGAGCATAAATATCATATTAAGTTTGCATACGTATCTATTCTTAGTCTATCCTTCCTATGGTTTTGAAAATAAAATTGTTTTTATGGAGTTAAGTATGATGCACTGCAGCACAGCAAGACAATACATAAAATATCCGATGAAAAGAAACTACAACTGAGGATACCGGAGTTTATTTAAATTTATACCACATTTTCTTTCCTAAAAGCACTCATTATTTGCAGTGAAACAGGGTCATGGAACTAAAATGCCCCGTATGGCGTCTTATCTGACTGTGAATAAGTGAATAAGCCATTATATACCTTTCACTTGGTTTTTCATTGAATTTCTTATCTGGGCCATCAAAAATAATCTGCTGGACATCATATATATAATTATATATAAAATTTTTTGTACAAACAGTAGTTCTATTTTATCTTCATAGGAAATGAATGGAATCAGATGTGTTTTTTTCCATCTTTTTTTATATATATATTTTTAATTTATTCTAGAGATAGAGGAAGGGAGAGTATAGAAAGATATAAATATCAATGAGATATAAATATCTATCTGCTGTCTCCTGCACAACCCCCACCACAGATTTAGCCCACAACCTGGGCATCTGCCCTGACTAAGAATTGAACCAGTGACCTTTTGGTTCATGGGTGGACACTCAACCACTTAATCACACTGGCTGGGCAGATATGTTTTGCCCATCTTAAGGATTATACAGAACCCATGCCTTCTGGAGTCTAGGAGGTCTTTGGGAAAATGTTTAAAGAGTGAGAAAGAGGTGGGTTTTGAAATCCAAACCATATACCGGCAGGTACAAAATTATGTTATATTCAAGCATTTGTTCCCACAAATAATTTCCCCAATAACTGTCAGGTAAAGGGGAGCAACAAAAGCAAAGAAGGCTTCTGGAGCTGTCTAGCTGGTAGAGCAAAGCTTTCAGAGAGACTTGGTGTGCTGAGAAATTCCCTGGGAAGCTTGAAAGCCAAATATATTTTGAATGATTTGGTCTCTCAATTGCATTCCAAGATGGACAGGCAAGTTCAGGGTATTCCAGGAAGAAGTAAGAGAGGAAAAATAATATCCTTTATAAGAGGGAGTTTTAAAACCTGAGGTAATTAACAAGTTTAAACAGTATATTATAACACTGAAAATAATGATGTTTCTGGAAAGAGCAATGCATTCACGGCAGTGGGGGATGGTGGGAATTTCTAGATGGAAATATGCAAAAGCAGATTTTGGTTTTATATTTGCAGCTTTGGAATCAGTAGGGGGAAAAAGTTTGTTTCAATAAAAGTGAGGCTTTTGCATTGTTATCATCATTTTGATGAGGGAAGCCTCTGATACTGTCCAGAATATTGGATTCTTTATTATGAAAATTATCATAATTAGACTTTGGCATTTTTTTTGCCCATGCAGGATTCCTTGAGCTCAGTAGATTTAGAACACACACACACACACACACACACACACACACACACAAAACTGGCTACATACAAATGTACTGGTTGATAAAAGGTGAGGCCTGGCTAGACTCCTTGTGTGGATTCACAGTTGTCAGGGATGACTAACGTACCAGCTCTTCATGGTCAGAACTTCATTGCAGGATTATATATCCAACTTGCTATTTGTAGGTTAAGTGAAAAAAGTCACACTCATCCTGGATGTCAATCCTCTAGTTGATATACCTGAGTTTCATTTTACCTCACAATAACGATGGCACATAATGGAGTTGGGAAAAAGTTAATTGTGGCCTCCCTATACATGTATTTTGTATTGAGGTGGAAAATCACTGCCAAAAAATAGAGCTGTAAAAATCCTCATTTACTTTTAAATGCACGTGCAATTTCCAAGCAGGCACATGCAATTTTTGAACAATGTTATGCAAATTAATATTTATGTATTTCATGATTGCATAGTTAGGGGATTTGACTCAGAGAGAGGAATAATGCTGCGATTGGTTTCACAAAGTGTTGAGTAAAAGCAAACAGATTTCTGGAACCAGAAGTTCTTGTCAACGACAAATGACAGCTCTGCAGAACATTGGAGGTGACTGTTTTAGGTTAGGGAGAGGCACTGTTTTTGCTCTTTTTTCCTCCCCTGTGTGCCTTTTTCTACTGTTAACATGCTTTTTTTTAATTGCTTTTCCATTAGTGAGCATCTTGCTATGAAAATTACAACAAAAATATTTATGAAAACAGACACAAAATTCTCCTGTCTCTGCACTCCAGCCTCATCACCATCTCCCTCCCTCCCTGGAAGTAAGTTCATGACCAAAGAGGCTACATTAATCACCTAGGAATTCAGTTATCCAAGAATTAGAAAAACAAACAAACAAACAAACAAAAACAGTACCTCAAATTTCAGCTCCTGAGCAGCACCCATGACCGTGGTTCAGAAGTATATTTTCCATATCCTATGGGCAGAAAAGATGGGAAAACTATATATGTATATATGGGGGTTTGGAAAGTAGGTTTACAGTTGCTCATGTGGAAAATAATACATTATAAATAAAATATAAAAATAAACTGTTTCGCATACTCAGAACTATAAACTTCACCTGTTTCCACCCTTATATGTATATTTCATATTTTTATACACTCACCTACTTTTTAGCTATTGTGAATACTGCTGGTATGAACATAGGTAAACAAGATCTGTTCAGTTCTTACTTTCAATTGTTTTGGATATATACCTGGAAGTAGTAATTCTATGTGTACTTTTATTTTGAGTCACTGCCATACTGGATTCCACTGTCTGCATCATTTTACCAGATATGTGTGTTGTTTTAAATCACGAGGGTCTGTGGTTGTTTTATGCACACCAATCGATAAATACCAATAGGTAAGTAAGAGGAAGAGCTGTTAGGATACCGAAAAAAAGTGAAGAAAAAAAAAACACATGGTCCCCACACTCACCGTGCTTATAGCCTAGTGGAAGAGACAGAACTAATCAAATACTCTTGGCATTGAATGTATACTCACAGCATTTATGTGTCTGAAAAAGAGAAGTGTATGGTGTAATAGGATTTTGTAGAAATTCATTCCACCCAGGCTAGGGAGTCAGGATTACTATCAATGCGAGCAATAGGGGTACCTTCAAATGAGCTAGCTGGCTAACGGCCTGCAGCCCAGGTTCAACAGAGCAAGATTCTTGCTTTGAGATCTCACCTTTCCCTTGCAGCAAAGGATGCAAACTGTAATCACATCTAATGTCAACTGTCTGATCTTTTCCATTTGCAGCTGTTACTGAGTAGAAGAAATGTATCATGTATGCTTAGCAGAGATGTTTCTGGGCCACGTATTACTATTATATTTACTTTAAGTTATTTTGTTTTTAAAAAGAGACAGTATTATCTGCTTTATTTATCTTAAAAGCTGAAAATCTTAGCATCCCTCAAAACAAAGTTCTAGAAGAAAGATTCAGTATCGTGAGTTGAATGTGGACATGAAACTAAGCAGGCATCATTAGAATATCTTGCTATTAAGACTCCTTAATTTTTTTTTTTTCATTTTGGACCCTTCATTTCCCTCAAGTGAGCTTGCAGAAATTCTGACCTATTTTTGTTGAAATCCTAGATTATAGCAGCTAAGCTCCAAAGTGAAAACAAAGAAACTAAACTATCTCATCCCTCTCTGGATGTGTGATCTCCAGCTCTTCTGATTCTAGACTTAAGCACAGTAATTCAGAAATGACAGTTCTCCTGAAAGCTTTGATGTTTATATTTTCCCACCTGGAATCAGGAGTGAGTAAAATTTCCTAAGAAAAATAAAATTTAGGATTCTTTTGTACAGTGAGTTGGAATTCTCCACTCTACAGTTTCTGCCTGCCCCCGCCCATCTGAGCAACATTTCTTCTTATCACAGCTGGGACAGGGTGGGGCATTACAAATCACGTGGTAAAGAAACGTTTTGATTCTTTTTTTTTTCTTTCTTTTCTTCTTCCTGGTGTGAGGCTCTCAGAACTCCGGTGCTCATTGGCTACATGATTTGGAACATGTACTATCTAGTCCTTCTCCCAAAATAGACTGTCTATCTTCCACCTCTCCACATACAAAGAGGGCGAGTGGAGAATATAATATACGCCATACCTATACACAAGGGAACGATTAGGGGAAAACATTTTAAAATAAATGTGGTAGTTTCATTATATAAAAAGCTCTGTTTCAAACCCAGCCTACTGGAGGGGTGACGTAAAATAGAACACTGCTTTCTTTAATTCTTAATTTCTTAACCTGAAAAAATGAAAACAAAGACTATGCTTACATCCCAATTTTCTCTATGCAAATTTCAAGAGACTGAGAACACTTCTTAAAGAGTTTATTCCCAAATGTATGGGTGCCATAAAAGATGAAATTTGAGAAGAGGTAGGCAGACACACACACACACACACACACACACACACACACATTAGCAAACATATAATACACATGCACAGTAAAATTATACCCGCAGAGAAATCTTGAGCTAGGAGGCACAAGCTAGCACAGATTGACTTTGGGAGGTGTGAGTACAGCTAAAGACTCGAAAGGGGACCTGGAACATTGAGGATGAGCTAGAGTTTCTAGGTTGGGTAGAAGGAAGAAGAATGAAGCAGGAAGTGACATGCATAAGACAACTGGGTGTGGTTAGCACCATAGGGCAAAAGAGAGGAAGGGGAGTGTGAAAGTATGAGATGAGTCTGGAGAGATAGGCAGTGGCTAGACCACGCAGGCTCATACAGTCATGCATCATATAACGATGTCCGGTCAATACAAGGGTGATTCCTTCAAGTTTTAATGGTGCTGACAAATTCCTATCAGTGGAATGAAGGCGGTGGAGGTGGAGGAAGACCAGGCTTGGGAGGAAAGATTATTTATGATGGGTGAGATCTTTTTGAGATATCTAAATGCCAATATCCATGTGACAGTTTCACAAGAGCATCCCAGACTCAGGAGAGTTGTGTAGGTCAATGTGCTACTGATCGATGTATTGCTTTTCCATCCTCATCTACTCTTTACTGTCGACTCTGCAATAACAGAAATGGACCGTGTTGAGCCAGCTGGATCAATGTCAAGTTTGTCAGGTGAGGGTGCTGCAGGGACACAGGAGAGGAAGGGGTAGCTCTCCCTATCTCTGGCCTTCGCTCTCTACAGGTTCTCACAGGACACAACTCTCGCAGCACAAGGGAGTTAGCATGTCCCCGGTAACTCCTCCTGGAAGCTTCTAAGGCAGCTTCCCAATGATTTCTGATGAGAGCACTTCCTGGGGACCGTTCTCCTGGGACCCCAGAGGATAGACTCCTGGCAGCTTTCTGGGGTGCAATATCTCAGAAAACCGCTGCTCCGCCTTCTCCAGCCAGGTCTGATCTTAGCCTCGGTGCTAGATAAAATAATGCCTAGTAAGACCAGGGCTAAAAGTATTTGTTGTGTTTAGTCAGAGGGAGATTGCTTATGATCTCATGGCGAGCTCTTTGGGAAGAGAAGTGGGCAGAAAGGTGACAGGGGATGTTGAGTGAATTCTGAATATCAGTTTGTCAAAGGAAAGAGAAAATGAGGAGTTAAATCCTTGTCCCACCACAGCGCCCAGGTTTACTTTTGACTCTGCAATTCTAGGGCTTCTGCCTCTAGATCCCTCCCTCTGCTGTAAAGTCTCCCAAGGTCTCAAGATGTCACTGAGGCAGCCCTGCATCACACCTCCAGGTGTTTGCTCTGCTTCTGAGATGCAAGTGACGCAACTTCAGGAGCAAGTCATCAGCAGGGCATGAGGGTCCAGCATTCGCTGATCCCAAAGTCAGGACATTTGAAAAGGAGAAATAACATTTGACAGTGCCACCAGGGTTTTATCTTCACTGCCAGAAGCGTAGCTCTGGGAAGTATTTCAATAGGAACAAATAATACCCCTGTGATGGAGCCAGCATTCGACAATAACAAATCCATTAATTTATGTGCCAAGCAACGGTGACATTCTGTTTTCTTAGATAACCTATTGCATTAGCTGAAGCTGTCTCCTTCCTTGGCATCAAGTCACTTGATCCTCTGACTTGATTAAACAGAAGTTATTTGATAAGGCATACAAACACACACACACACACACACACACACTCAAAATACTTCATGATTTTCAAATCCTATTTTTCTACGATGTTTTTTGTTTTATAGAATACGTTTTATGACAGTGAATGTTTGCAAACCATAACTTGCCACTTTCCCATGGCAGTGATGTAGCATCTAAGGAGCAAAATCATGAGCACAGGGAAATGCAGAAGCTCTCAGCTGCAATGCGGTACAAATGGGAGTGATTTTAAGAAGAGAGTGTATTGCAGCTCAGAAATGAGAATCGTGCTCATTGGCATTTCGGGATTCTTAGGATATATTCCTAGAAGTGGCATCACTGGGTCAAATGGCAGTTCCATTTTTAATTTGGGGGAGAAAGTCCGTATTGTTTTTCACAGTGGCTGCACTAGTCCAGGGACTAATTTCTAAAATATATAAGGGACTCATGCAACTTAACCAAAGGAATTCAACCCAATTTAGAATTGGGCAAAGGACCTAAATTGACACTTCTCCAAAGTGGATATACAGAAGGCCAAACAACATACGAAATAATGCTCAAAGTCACCAGTCATCAGAGAGATGCAAATTTAAATGACAATGAGATTTCACCTCACACCTGTCAGCATGGCTATCATCAATAAATGACAAGTGCTGGTGAGGATGTGGAGAAGAGGAAACCCTGGTACACCGCTGGTGGGAATATAATCCATTTTCAACGCACAACACCTGCCAACACGTGGACTCGGTTAGTCCCCAGGTAAATGGTTGCTGCATAAATAGGAAAGGCAGAGTGGGTGGAGCTATGGGAACCTGCTCTGGCTGATTTGTTTAGAGTGGCCTGTAGCCAGGATTAGGGAGAAATAGCTGAAGACATTTTCAAACTTACATACTTGGATTCACAAATTTATAGAAAATCTTACATCCCTTTCCATTCTCTACCCAGCTTCTCTCTGAAGCCAATCTGGACCACCACCTCAGTGCTGTACATAATTTTCAACAAATCAGGCCTGTCCTTCCAGCTCCTTATATTCATTCCTATGTAATTAAAATATGAGAGTGTCTGGGGTCCTAGCTGATCCTGATATTCTTCTCTGATGATAACCCTAATGCTGCTTGGTTTTCTTTTAAATATATGCAAATAAAATTGACTTTTGAGATATTAATGAACACACTTGCTTTCCATTTTGTTTTAAGACAACACCTGCTGTGAAACCCAAAATCTTTCCTGTCCACTTTTGATTTTGTTTTCTTTTCTTTCCCCTTTATTCTTGACTGTTTTCTTCTTTTGCTAGTCTCTTTTCAATTGGTAACGTTTGCTAAATCCAACAACTTATGTGGAGAACCTTTGAATTTTATTTCGGTCCCAGTTCATGAATGCTTACACAGGCAGTACATGTATTGCTGATGCCATAAAGCATGACTACTAAGCTTTCCTTTGTAGCCGCAACACCGTGTATCTTTCCCTCCAGCCTTTAATGCACGTTAAATATTTAACAATAAAATTAAAGTTCCCTTTCTTTAAGTAACTCACAAGCAGTTTAGCTAAGCCTGTGCAGCTTGCTCTTTTTCATTCTGTTTTACTTACTTGTTAGAAAGGAAACACAAATACCTAGGTTTGTTTTTGATTTCACTTCTAAGGAAAAGCTTGGTACCACTTGCCCACGGCCACGGGAAGTTCCCAGTTCTGGGGAGGCCTTTTTATCCATTGCCTTTCACCAGCACTGCCTGGTAATTGCTCGCTCTGGGACAGGCTGCTATGCGGTCGTCCTGGGCAGTGTTGGAGAGGAAACATCCCACAATGCAGTCTGTTTTACCTCCCATTCCCCATTTCCCTTTTAGTGAACGGTATCTGATTGTTTGTAAAATTGGAACATGTATTGTTGGGTTTTTAATTAAGTCTCAGAGTGACACACCTAGCACAGCAATTTCAACTGGTTCATTCTCACAGAACCCATTCAGCTCTGCCCTTCCTCCTTGCCAACCCCCACCCACAGCACCCACCCACCCACCCAAAGTCTTTCTAAACACACCCACCTTTGCAATCTTTAACAGAGGTGCCATCAGGTTTAACCAGGGCCCTGTCTGGATCTGAAACTATATGCAACGGGAGGAGATGTTCAGGCGTTGGGTTGGTGAAACGATATTTTCTTTACTCTGATAAGGATTTGGTAATTTCATAAGCAAGGATCTGACTGACAGGCAAAGATTTGGGGAATTCCTGGAAAGCCAGCTGTGGATTGATTAAATCTTCCCCATCTGCTCCTTTTCAGAGATGAAGTGACTCTGAAAGGATGGTGTGCAACCTGTCTGCCATTAGGTCTTAATAGAGAATGAGCTATAAAATGTGGAGCTTAAAGTGTCAGAGCATTTAAAATTGGAGGCTTTGAGAAGTTAAAATAATCAACTACCCAAGATCACCTGTTCGTAGGTGATGAACTCAAGATCTAAACTCTGGATGAGTCCTTTCCTAACCCTTTCTTCCCCTGGAGATGGTTTGATAAATACATGAAAAACAGTAAATGGAGCATGTGTGGATGCAAGCATATATGGTGTGAGTACACGAGTGAGTGTGTGCTCCATCCAGCGCTCAGGGACTATTTCCAAAGCCCACACCTGTGACTGCACAGGAGCAATCCACCTTACCTGGCCTGCGGGGCTTGCACAGCCAATTTGTAAGGATTTATCAGCAGTTTTGGAGGTCTTCTGTTTTGTGAAATGTCTTCTGTGCTGTTGACTTTAAACAAACAAACAGCCAGCTATTTCTACAACAAAAATGGCTTTCTTCAGGATCAACAAGAGTTGCGATTATGGACACGTGGTCTAATGGCAAACCTCAAGCAAGTCCAGAGAACAAAGGAGCAAAACACTCTTTGGTAGAGGAAGCTGGAGCTCAGAAGGGCTGTTGTAAACAAAGAGTCTATTGGAGGAAACTGAGAGTTGGAAGTATAGTGGCTTTTCATTGGATGAGTTGTTTCCAGGCAGAGAAGATCTTCCTTTTTCCTACTGCTGGGGGCAGGGGGGGGGGGGGAGAGGGAGAGAGGGATCTATAACCTAGAGCACCTGAATGAATCTGAAAAGTAATGATATTATTTTAAATCTTAGAACACATATACTTAGGAAAATAGAGGGTTATGTGTCTCTTAAAGTCTTTTTCAAGGCCTGTGGGAAGTGACTGATATGACTCAGCTGTAAATCCAGCAAGCAGAACCAATTAGCAGGGTCAGATTGACCCACCAGAAGTCAAAACATCATCTCATCAGCATCATCTCATCGCCTGATGACTACAATCGCTGACATCTGCGGATCCCCAGGCCTGCATCTAGCTGCATTCCTCATCCTAGTCTCTTCCCCTTTATAATTCCGTCCCTACACCTTGCTGGGGACAGGATTTGATGTTTGTAAGCGCCCTGCCTTCTTGGTGCGCTAGCCTTCTCAATAACCTAATCTGATTCCACCCTGCCTGCGCTATTAGACACAGCCATAGGCAGCCTGAGCCCACCCGCAGGTCTGCAGGTAACACTGCACAGTGTAGAGTAGAAACACATCTTTCTGTTGGAGATGAAAAACCTCTCTCTTCTGATTGGGGTAACTGAAGATAAGTGGTAGGTGTGAGGTCTCCCCAGACAGCCCTCCTGACTTCAATTTTTTTCCCATTTTTTAAAAATTAATGTGTTACATGTATACATATCTTCCCATTGCCCCCCTCCCGAATTCAATTTTAAGGAGGTTTCTCTTTATTAATCTTTATGATTCTTAGTCTACCCCTCAAAGGAATAGAACATGCTCAATAAAATTTTTGTTTTTTTAATCTTTATTTTTGAAAGTACAGTGGTACCTCGAGATACAAGTGTCCTAACATACGAGATTTTTAGATAAGGGCCGTTGAGAGAGCGATTTTTGCTTTGAAATACGAGCAACAGTTGAGATACGAGTAATCATGCGGATTGGCCAGCTGCACAGGACCTACCCACCAGTTTACCGCGACTCAAGCGTCTCATAGTTTCCCACGCCTCAAGGTTACGGAACGAATTAAACTCGTATCTCGAGGTACCACTGTATTAGATATGTCTCCTGTCTCCTTTTTCCCTCCTTGATCTCTTCCAGCCCACCCCTTCCCCCTGTTCCAGGCCCTCACCACCCTATTGTCTGTGTCCAGGGATCACATATCTCTTCCCAAACACCCAACCACCCTCTCCCACCTTCCCTCGGAGATCTGACTGTCCCATCAGTGATGAGAGAGAATCAGTGATTGGCTGCCTACTACTGAGGATGAAGCCTGAAATCTTGGCATGTGCTCTGACCAGAAAATGAACCATGACCTCCTGATTCATAGGTCCACACTCAACCACTAAGCCATACCAGCATGGCTCAATAAATGTGTTTTTTTTTTTAATTCAGTAATTCAGTGAAGTGTGGGGAGGAGGGATGACAGAACAGAGGCACACTGATAAATGCCCCCTTTCTGAAAGCTTTCCTATTTCCTTCTATTTTTTTTAAATCCTTTTTCTCCCTCTTATTTATTTTTCTTTTTAGGCCCTCAGTTTGATCTTTTCTCACAGTCAGTCTCTCCTATGTGCTCTCTCTTCTACTTGTCCTTGTCCTGCTTTATTCCATCTCTGAGGCTTTCTGGAAAACTCCCACCTTTCTCCTTATTTCCCCCCTATTTCTTTCTCAGACTTTTTCTTTCAAGTTTTCTTTCTTATTTGCTCACTCTCCGAGTTAAAGTCTTATTTAGAAAGTGAATACAGATATGATTGCTTCAAAGTTCAGACGATATGGATAAGCTTTGTCTACAGATAACTGTATCACTGATAAACCTGGATAGGTGTCCTGACTGGCAATTGAACCCTGACCTCCTGGTTCATAGGCTGATGCTCAACCACTGAGCCATGCCGGCCAGACACTGAAGTTTTAAATATACAGTTTTTCACCAACACAAGTTTTACTTCTCTGATGTGGTGATAAGGATCCTGAGGAATGGGCCACAGCATATGCTGACTGCTTCCTGCTCTCAGGCCCTTGCAGAAAATGGCACATCAACCTCGCACTTTCTGGATTCCTTGCGATGCACGATTGAACAGAAATGGACTTGGCAGAGCTGGAACAAATGCAGACAAACTAGACTGACAGATAATGACACAAACCACTGATCCAAGAGGGTACGCCACCATTAACTCCATCCTCTAACCCTCAGCTCCGGATTGCTGTCTGCCTCTTTATGATTTAGGTGTGAAATTTCTGCGGTTAAAGAGAACACTGCTCACAGGTCTTGAACTAGCCATAAAACTAACATCGGCAGTTGCTTGAACTTCAGTTCAGAGGAAAACTCTTTTGGAAATGTGTATTTTGGTCTTCCCGCTAGTATTATTATAGTATATGTTATCCTTATTATTATACATGTTACCATATCTGACCAACACAAGAGGACTTGCCAGCATCTTAATTGTGCACATGAATGAATCTATAAGCCACACCATGGACTTGGCACCTTCTGAAAAGCAAGCGCTGCGTATACATTTTCCATAAAATGGCTGTCGCAGTGCAATTGCAGGGGAAATAAATCTTTCCATCTTAATGACAGCCTGCGAAACCAGAAACCACGCGGGGTGGATTTCTCGGAGAAAATGGAACCTTGTGTTCTTTGACAGTGTAATTATTACACCCTGTCAAATGACTTGGCCCTCTTTCATAAAAATCACTTAATACTTCGTGCGCATATTACTTTTGCCATCAAATATCACTTTGGGGAAAGTTAATAATTTAGAAACTTTCATATTTAAAAATGGCAAATCCAACTGATGAATGAGGGCTGTAAGCAGAGAGCACGCCCACCCTGGAAGTTTTGTGATTGCTTCAGCCTTAAAGGAGGACTCGTGAGAGAACTAGGGGATTGGTCCTTGAGGAGACTCTGCTTAGGAGATTTGGAAGCCCGAGCGCCAACAACAGTATTGGAAATGGTTTAAAATAGGTATGTGGCCGAAACCGGTTTGGCTCAGTGAATAGAGCGTCAGCCTGTGGACTGAAAGGTCCCAGGTTCGATTCCGGTCAAGGGCATGTACCTTGGTTGTGGGCACATCTCCAGTAGGAGGTGTGCAGGAGGCAGCTGATCGATGTCTCTCTCTTGTGGATGTTTCTAACTTTCTATCCCTCTCCCTTCCTCTCTGTAAAAAATCAATAAAATATATTTTAAAAAATAAAATAAAATAGGTATGTGATTTTTACATAAAAGAGAGACATTTCTCTCTAGCAATAGTCTCTTTTTTTTTAATGACATTTTAACGTAAAGCAAAGGTCTCATTTTTGCAAAGTTTACTTACAGTCTCCGAGCCAATGTTTGCTGTAAGTGAAATACATTTTCATTCTCATCACAGCAACTGTAGTAATAATGATAACTTTCACTGATTAATATATGCCTGACACTCTTCTAGATTCTTCATACATCCTATTTTGTTTCACTTCCTTAACAGTGTGAGATACGTTATGCCATTAACCCACTTTCCAGAAATGGAAATGGGAACTTAGCAATGTTAAATAACTTTTGCCAGGTCCCATAACTAATAAAGTGTTCTTTTATGAATTTGTACCTGGACAATCTGAGTCAGAGCCAGTCGTGGCAATGATCACACTTTCCTGGAACAGCTGTCAATTATAGAGTACTTGCTCTTGAGGACATGGTATTTTTTTATTTGAAAGTCACAGCAAACTAGATAAATTTTCAACTCTCATTTTAGAGATGAAGAAACAGAGGCTTATAGAGATTAAGTCATCTGTCCATAGTCACTGTGCTAATATCAATAAATTTTCCAAAAAAAAAAAAAAAACTTGAAATCTCACTCTTAGAGGCAGAGGATGTTTAATTTTTTTAAAACTCAACATTATCCCATTTTCTTCCTGATTTTTATTTTCCTTTAATCTAGCATAAACTCAGCTTTAGCAGTTAGAATGACTTCTGGACTGTAGTAGAAAGAGTTTTCCATACTCAGATAATGAAGGAGACAATGAAACATATTTGGTACAAGAGATTTTGTCTTTATCTTGATTACTTTTTCTACCTTGTTTTTTTTTAAGCATTGAAAACAATATGCACTCAAATCTAATTGCATGGGTTTGACATGTAGAGTGAACTTGTATATACATTTCAATATCAAATTATCACTCAAGAGTCTATATCTTTCTCCAAGGATAAAGGTTTGTGATCACTATAGAATTGAAAGCTTCCACCTGTCTTGGAGAGATGGATAAAGGGAGGATTTGGTTGATTTTTCAAGTGTGTTTGTGTAATGATGGATTTGGCTCCTATTTTCCATAAAATGCCCTGAAACATGAAGTATTTTTACTTAATTCTTGTTGTACTCAGGACACCAATATAAGGTCAATTTTATTGAAGCACAAAATGTGGGAAGCAAATGTCAGGCATTAGGTTCAAATCCATGACCTGGTGGGAATTATTTGTGATTCCACCAGTGTAGAAGTGGGTCTCTGAGGAGATGAAATAGGAAACAACACCCAAGAAAATAACCACCTGGCCAAAACCGGTTTGGCTCGGTGGATAGAGCGTCGGTCTGCGGACTGAAAGGTCCCAGGTTCGATTCCGGTCAAGGGCATGTACCTTGGTTGGGGGCACATCCCCAGTAGGGGGTGTGCAGGGGGCAGCTGATCGATGTCTCTCATCAATGTTTCTAACTCTCTATCCCTCTCCCTTCCTTTCTGTAAAAAATCAATAAAATATATTTTTAAAAAAGAAAATAACCACCTGAAGGGGATGGAGACAATACCTATGAAATACCACAAAGGGCAGGAGTACAATGTTTTGCAGATGCTGAAAAAAGACAAAGACAAAGTGTGGTTGGAGCACAGAGAGTGCACTGTGACATGAGGCTGTAGGGTCTGGCAAAGGAAGGACCAGGCAGAATTTGAAGATTATGCTAAATATCTTTATTTGTATCAGAAGAACAAAGGAATTCACTAGAGAATTTGAATTAAAAGACAATTTCTTCTGCCATGCTCAGATGGTTGGAAAGCACAGGAGTGGAAGCAAGAATCCAGCTAACCAACTAGTTCAGATGAGAGATGAACGGAAGCTTTGACAAGGGTGGTGGTGGAGTCTAGGAGATGCAAACTCTTGACAAAAGGGGAGCATGAGCCGAGACTGGTTTGGCTCAGTGGATAGAGTGTCGGCCTGCGGACTGAAAGGTCCCGGGTTCGATTCCAGTCAAAGGCATGTACCTTGCTTGCAAGCACATCTCCAGTGTGGAGCGTGCAGGAGGCGGCTGATCGATGTCTCTCTCTCATTGATGTTTCTGACTTTCTATCCCTCTCCCTTCCTCTCTGTAAAAAATCAATAAAATATATTTTAAAAAAAGGAGGGGCGAGCATGATTTGGGAGGAGAGGAAGTAGGAAGGGCAAATGCCAGCTTTGTCTAGTCCAATGTTATAACTCCGTGTTGCCCATGATGTCAGTGAGAATGCACCCACATTCCATTCCACACCCCCCCAAAAAAAATTCATCATGTGCCTGTTGAAAGCTAGCACATAAACCCACAAATTGATTCCAGTACATCTTTTTATTCTTTGCCGATAAAACTTGAAACTTTTACTTAATCTCAGAACATTCTGACTCTTTTTTATTTTTCTCATTTAAATGCTATTTTGTACGTTGAAAGTAAAATAAATATTAACTGGCAAAATGTAGTCCTAATTCTATAATTACCTTATTAAAACTTGCCAGTTTAAAAATTCGTAAAGCTTGAGGTCTGTCCAGGAAATAAATTACCTAATTCAGTGTGTATTATAATTTACCCTCAAATAATTACTTTGGGGTTGTGGGTAAAGCGAGTTGGGCTGAGAAGTTCCAGTGTAAAAATTTCTATTTTCTCTCTCTGCCAGAAGTCAGGCAGCGTTAATTGCTATAAAATAAGGTTAAGATACTGTTGTGAATGGTCATACGTCTCTGTATTTACACATGTGCACATACATGTATATATAACTATGGTTTGTCATGAGCAGGGAGGTGTTTTTCACCAACAATAAACTCACTTTAGGTCTCAGTGATTAAAAATTGAAATAGGTGTCTATGTGGCAAACCCCCTTTCCCCCCACCCCTGAAATATTCCTCTCCATATCTCTATTACGACCCCTGACATGCATGTTTGAAAGCTAATACTTCCTAGACAGGTGGCACAGAATACTTTTATCGCCTATTAAATACCCAAAGGGAGTGTAATTACCAAATTATCTGTATTCTCCAACAAGTGAAAATAAATACCAGGGTTAATGGGAACTTTAATGGAGGGCATATTCAAATCATAAACTGGGACCTGGGCACTTCTGAGTACTTGAGAAAATAGAGTCCTGAGCACTACTAGGCCGTGATCTGGGAAACAGATGAATTATACAAATTTCTGGGTACCATTTCTGCCTTCTAAACAAATCATTCATTAAAGTAGGATATGATGCTTGCTCATGCAGAGTCTTCTCCAAGGCTGAGCTTGATTCATCTCACTTTGCAAACTATGACTGTCTGACACCTGGGGCGTGGTGCCCAATTCTGGGCACTATGTATATAGTAGCATCACTGGATGCTTTAGAAATTCCCCAATAATTCTCATTCAGATCTTCCCCGAGGTTTAGTGTAATTTTCTGGGGATGTTTGTTGCATTCCCCACTTCAGACACCTCAGGCTCTATCAGAGGGGCCTGCGCTGTAGATTTATTATGCCCTGCTTCTCTTTACCTTCATTTTCTCTCTCTCCAAACCGTGGCATCCTTTCTCTCTCTTTCAAATCCCCTCCTGCCTTCTGTCTGTGAGAATCTACACATGTCAAAATCTTACCAATTTTTACTCTGCTTACTTCTCCTCATCCTTCAGAGCTCAGCATGGATGTCCTTCTCTCAGGAAAGTTCGCCTCCTCTCAGCAACACATCTCGCCAGTGTCCCATTCCTCACACTGTATTATGCCCTGCTTTTTTTTTTAATATTTTATTGATTTTCCACAGAGAGGAAGGGAGAGGGATAGAAAGCCAGAAACATCGATGAGAGAGAGACATTGATCAGCTGCCTCCTGCACGCCCCACACTGGAGATGTGCCCGCAAGCAAGGTACATGCCCCTGAGCGGAATCGAATATGGGACCTTTCAGTCCGCAGGCCGACGCTCTATCCACTGAGTGAAACCGGTCTCAGCTGCCCTGCTTTTTTATATCATCTCACTTAATGCTTGTATGTATTCTGCACTTAATTGCTGCTTTGCTTATATAACATCACTGTTAGCCAGGGGCCTTCTTGCCTTTTGTAATCCAGCCGTGGCCTGAGAAAGTTCACCCTCTCATAGTTGGCTGCTATTAAAAAAGTTGAGGTGAGAGGGGTTATGCATCTGCATTATTCTCCTGGACAACCCTGGCAGAGGGCTGTTAAGAAAGTTGAGATGTAACTGCCTGCACTACCTGAGCCCTAAGTTGAAACTCACGCCAGCCCTAGCCAATAGCTATATGTTGGTCAGAATATTATCCTGATACACCACACTGGTGGATTCAATCCCTGGTCAGGGCACATACAACCATCAACCAATGAATGCATACATAATTAAAACACCTAAGAGTAAGTGTTGAAAAATTGAAGTTTTATAAAGCAAGGGTTCATGGGAGTATAAAATGAAGAACTATTTTTGAAGAACTGTCTAGTAATTCCCTAGTAAAGCTGACTATGTGTACATCATATGGTTTAACAACGGTTTCGCTCCTAGTGCTATTCCATAGAGAAAACTGCTTATTCATACAATCAAAGACATGTATAAGAATGTATGTAACAGCATTTTATAATAAAAGTAAAAATACTGTGGGGGGCGAACCAAATTACTATCAACAGAAAAACGTATAAATGAAATATGTTAGAGTTGTACAATAAAACCCTACTGAGCAGTTAAAAGAAGTGTATTAGAACCTCTTAAGTGAGTAAAAGTAAACTGCAGAGGGAAGAAAACTATAATAATATTAAAAACATAAACAATAATACTGTGTATTCTTTCGGGACTGATTTATCGGTAGTCATTATAAGATGCACATGAATGATAGTGTGAGGTTCAATAAAAGTGCTTCCCTCTGAAAAAAGTGGTAATTTAAAAAATAAACTTCTCATCCATTTTACCTATCCACATGCCCATTTCTACATGTACGTAAGATATATTTCCAGAGCTTCTTTCTTGTCCTACTCCTGTTCTGAGGACTAGCAGACGAGCAAAAGAAGAGTATAATACAGCCCTCATTCTCCTAAGACAACCTAATTAAAAGTTACACGGGGGAATTTAGACCAGAGCGTCAGCATGTAACAGCGGAGAAAACTGTCAGAAATGAAGATACAGCTTGAAGCAAAAGTATGCACCAAACTTGACTCCCAGACCTTGATGAAGGATGGGGAAACAACGCGTGGGACGAGACCAGCCCTGCAAGCACAGAGTTTAAATCCCCTCACCGGCGTCTTCATTTTTCTTTCCGGGATGCAGAGAAATCCATTGATTTGAAAAATGACCCCGTTCAACCCAGGTATTTCCAACACTTCCTACAACAGCCCGGAGTTCTGCACAGGGGTGATCTTTACCCTATGGGTAGGGGCCTTTGGCTTTTTTTGAAAAATGGTGGGATGGCTCTCCTCGTGAAGTCAGATCAGTCATAGGCGCCATCTAATTAGTCATTTTGTACTTGGAAAGCACACGGTTTTCAATGTTGTCCTTTATTTTATTTATTATTATTTTTAAAATATATTTTATTGATTTTTCACAGAGAGGAAGGGAGAGGGACAGAAAGTCAGAAACATCGATGAGAGAGACATCGATCAGCCACCTCCTGCACGCCCCACAGTGGAGATGTGCCCACAAGCAAGGTACATGCCTTTGACCAGAATCGAACCCGGGACCTTTCAGTCCGCAGGCCGACGCTCTATCCACTGAGCCAAACCGGTCTCGGCAACATCATCCTTTATTAAAGACCATGGTGGGACACACTGGAGCAAATTGTTCTCCTCCAGAAGGGACACAGCTTAAGGGAGGTCTGGGAGTCAGGCGTGGTGCATACTTTTGCGTCAAGCTGTATCTTCATTTCTGACAGTTTTCTCCGCTATCAGATGCTGACGCTCTGGTCTAGATTCCCCCGTGTAACTTTTGATTAGGTTGTCTCAGGAGGATGAGGGCTGTGTTATATGCTTCCTGATTTCATTTGTGTGAGTTGTGTGGAGGACATGGAGAGACAGCTTAGGTTAAGGCAGCTGGGAGGACCTTTTTCAGATCTGACACTCTGCTTGAGCTTTCAAAACTGAGAAACAGCCCGGCTGGGGTGGCTCGGTTATTGAGCATCAACCTATGAACAAAGAGGTCACGGTCCAATTCCTGGTCAGGCATTTGCCCAGGTTGTGAGCTTGATCCCCAGAGTGTGGCGTGCAGGGGGCAACCGGACAAAGATATTCTCTCATCATTGATGTTTCCGTCTCTCTCTTCTTATCCTCTCCTCTCTAAAATAATTTTTATAAAGTGAGAAATACCTTTGAATATTGTGATGTATCTTTAAGAAGCTACTGTGGAGTCATCCTTCAGTACCTGCAACCCCTTGTTTAAAGCTGTGTTTTCACTAGTCATTTTAGTTTTGTTACTGCTTGGATGACTTTGAAAATAACAAGCTTAGTGCAATTACTTCATTTATGTCTGTCCTCAAATTTTCTCTTTTGAAATTCAGCGGACTCCATATGTCCCGTGTTTCAGAAATTAAAAAAAAAAAAGACAGCTCTCATATGAATTTTTCATAATTTTTACAGCTTTATGCTCAGCTCCTCATTCTGCTTTCATTTCTCTAGGATGAGATGCTATCTAATTTTAAGCTCAATTTTACACATTTTATTTTTAACAATTTATAAGCATGACAGGGCAGCTACTATTGAATACATTTTTTTTAAGAAAAGAAAACCAACCCAGGAATAGGTCAATTTGTCTACAGTATCAAGATGACCGCCATAATCTGAAGTAATTCGTTTCTAACCTCATGTTCTTTTCTGCTACCTGGCCTTAAAAATGGAGGAAAGTTTTACACACACACACACACACACACACCCCTCTGAGAGTAGAGTAGGTAGAGGGAAAGCGGATATATATACACATTACTAAACCTGTTTTTTCCCTACAATAAGGAAGAAGTGGGCACAGAAGGCTAGTTCACAATGCAAAGTTATAAATCCTGTTACATAATTGGGCAGTCTTACCTTGCAACTATGCCATAGTTTTTAATAATAAAGAACCTTTGATTTTTTTTTACAGCAGTTCCAAGTTATCAGCAAAATTGAGGGAAAGATATAAGATTTTCCACATAACTTCTATCCCCACACATGCATAGCCTCCCCTTTATCAACATCCCCCACAAGAGTGATATGTTTGTTATAATCAATGAACCTGTATCGATACATCTTACCACCCGAAGTTCACTCTGTTCCAGATCATGTAGAAACTGTTGTAGTTATTCTAGGGTCTGATGACTGGCAATTTCAGTGACACTAAACATGGTGACCTTGCTCACCTTCAACAGTTTCACAACCTTTCAATGGAGCTGTCAGGACAAGTACCACTTTCACCTGGTTAATGAGGTTATCTAACCAGTAATGTACCAAAAAGAAGCCAATCAATCGGCAGATTATCTGATTTCTCCCCATAAACTCTGGTTACATGATTAAAAACTGGGTCTTTTCTGTATCCCTACTCCCTTAAACCTATGAGTCAATTGATCAAAAGCACTGAGATAAACTGTAATTGCTTTTGCCCATCCTAAGTCAGTCTTGAACAAAGCCATTCTGCATGCAGCATACATGCTCAGCACAGTGCTAGAGGACATGGAGTGACGTGCAGACACAATAAAGACCCTCTCTGCTGACGGGCACCTAGGCTGTTTCCAAATTGTAGCTATTGTAAATTGTGCTGCTATGAGCATAGGGGTGCATAAATCCCTTCTGATTGGTGTTTGCAATTTCTTAGGATAAATTCCTAAGAGTGGGATTACAGGGTCAAATGGGAGATCCATTTTTAGTTTTTTGAGGAAACTCCATACTGTTCTCTACAGTGGCAGCCTAGGTGCCTGTCAGCAGATGAGTGGATCAGAAAACTGTGGTACATCTACACAATGGAATTCTATGCTGCCATTAAAAAGAAGGAATTCTTACCATTTGCAGCAACCTGGTTGGAACTGAAGAGCCTTATGCTAAGTGAAATAAGCCAGTCAATGAAGGAGAAGCATCACACGATCTCATTAGTGGATAATAAAGAACATTATAAAGAGGATATATATACATATATATATATACACATATATATATACACATATCCTTTTGATGAACAAAAGGATAGATACAGAGACAGTAAAGCTTTAAACAAACTGATATTACAGCAGGAAGATTAAAGTTAGGTGAGGTAGATAAGAGATCAATCAAAGGACTTGTATGCATATAAGCATAACCAATGAACATAGACACTGGGGAGTTGGGGTATGCCTGGGAGGGAGGGGGGCAATGGGGAGATATGTATAAAAATTAATAAAAAATAAAAAAAATAAAAAAGACCCTCTCTAACTACAGGCGCCTTCTGGTTTAATTGGCGAAACAAGCAAGCCATTCATGAAGGTTATGAGTAGAAGTTATCTTAGAGGCAGCATAAGGACAGATACAAACTTGCATCTACTATGAGAAGAAGGGAATATTGAAAGAACCTGGGTCTTTCACTAGTGCCTAGTTCAGCATGGACTAGATGCCCAACTTTGCATAGTTACAATTTACTTCTTCAGTTTCAAATTTCTCAGAAGGCTTTGGCAAATTCCTTAGTCCTAAAAGTATAACACGCGAGGGTAGTTAAATGGCTTTTCCTGCTTAGATCTTGTCCCAATTTAGGGGAAAAGAGCTTTATCTTAAAATAAACAAGAACATGCAAATGACCGAAGTGAATCTCTTACATAAATAAATAAATACAACTTGGAATAAAAGCGCCAGAATCAAAAACAAAACCAAGTCTTTTTTTTTTTTTTTTTTTTTTAAGTAAAAGCAATAGAAAGCTTGTAATACCATTTAGAGCTGAGATGCCTGATTTACTTCCTGTTAGAAATCCCGGGATTTGATGTTTGGCTTGTTAAGGTGCCTTTGTTTTCCAGTGAGTGTCTATATATCTGTGAAATATTGAAGAGCAGCGTGAACTAAACCTCTGAGAAAATGCCTGTAATATATTTGAAAGATGACATCCCATCAAGGAAACACAACCTATATGAAGGCTCTTGTAGGTTAAGTTGTATTTCTTCCCTCCACCTTCCCCCCCAAAACACACACACACACACACACACACACACACAACATATGTTGATGTCCTAGTCCCCCACTACTTCAGAATGTGACCTTATTTGTCAATAGGGTTGTTGCAGATATAATTAGCAAACATGGGATCATACTGGAGGAAGGTCCGAGGGTCTGTACCCCGATGTGACTGCTGTCCTGTGTAAAGGGGGGATTTAGACAGAGATGCACATGGTAAGAGTGCCATGTAAAGATGAAGGGGCAATGCTTTCACAGCCAATGCCTATCAAAGATGGCTAGCAACTCACCAGTAGCCAGAATTCCATGGCACAGCTTTTTCTGCAAGCACTCCGAAAGAACCAACCCTGGCAAATCTTACTCTTACTTTTCTAGGCCTCAGAACTGTGAGATAATGCATCTTGTTGTTGTCGAAGCCACGGCGTTTATTGTACTTTGTTATGGCAGCTCTAGGAGACTCATGCAAAGGGAAATAGAACTTGTCAGGAATTGTTAAAAGCCACTTATATCATTAGATTCCTTTTCAAAGTAAATTGTTGTGCGTGAGAAGAAAAAAAAATGTTTCAAACCACAACCTCTCACAAACTGGAAAGTGCTAAGTAGATTCATAGCTAGCTCACCCCTTGGGGTTTACGTTTTGCTCGGGAGAAAGTTTCAGAATTTTATTTCAATTTAAAGCCTTTTCCTGATTTGCGATGTATTAAAATTCCAACAGGTAGAACTCATTGAGGAAAATTACTTTCTTCAAAGAGAGATGATTCATTCACCCAATGTCTCAGCTATTTAGAGGAAATTATCTATGGGGATTGTATGATCAATTTAAAAGCTGCTGCAATTGTATTTTTGTGTCAGTGTGATTTTAAGCCATGAAAGAGCATTAGTCTAAAAAGACTGACTCGTTTCATTTTGATAAAAATCTGATTCAAGCATTATTGGGCGCGAGCCAACGCTATTCCTTTGGTTGGATCATCATCCCATACACTAGAAGGTTGTGGTTCAATTCCCAATCAAGGCACATGCCCAGGTTGTGGGTTGAATCCCAGGTCAGGGCAAGTATGGGAGGCAACCAATTGATACTTCTCTCTCACATTTCTCTCTCCTCCTTTTCCTCCTCCTCCTCCTCCTTCTCCTTCTCCTCCTCCTCCTCCTTCTTCTTTTCCTTCTCTCCTCCATCTCTAAAAACTACTACTAATAAAAACCCCAACATTATTTGACTCTTTACCTGTAACTGGTCCCAATAGATGAAGCTGAAAATATAACCCCTCTCCTGATGTTTTCAAAGGCTGTAAATCAGCCTTAATCCTCCATTAGAGATCGTTGCATAGTCAAATACAAATGTCAGCCACAGCTATGAGTGGCTTAGATATTCTGAGAGAAAAAGAGCTTTAAGCTCTTTTCCTGTTAACTGCTCTGAAAACCTGATTATGGCAGTTGAATCTCTGAATTCCACTTGGATCTTAAGATATTTCTTCAAATTCCATATGAAACTCAAGTAATTTCTCTAAGTTGTATAAGGAATTATTTTTCTTCTTGCTACAATTCAAGCATTAAAAGTTGGTAGCTAAGAGGTTTACTATTGAAACCAGAAAAGTACTATCAGTGTCTATCTACTTAACTATCTATCTATATTTATCTGTTATCATAAATTTTTAAAATATATTTTTTATTGATTTCAGAGAGAAAGTAAGAGGGAGAGAGAGATGAAAACACCAATGATGAGAGAGTCATTGATCGGCTGCCTCCTGCA
>PVJN01000626.1:0-185109 GCA_004026805.1 Lasiurus borealis | reverse complement strand
GGGTGGGGAGGCGGGAGGGCGGCGCGGCGGGTGCCAAAGTCGGAACCTGCTTCGCGGCAGCGGCTCCCGGCGCGGCCTTGACTCGCAGCCAGGCCTGGCGCGGCCGCCGGCTGTGGAATGTGTGAGCGCCATGTGTCACCGCCCCAGACTGTGGGAAAAGGCTGCTCCGCTCACCTCCCAGCAGCTGCCCCGCGCCCGCCCTGGCTGAGCCGGGAAACAGGAGCCGCCCGCCGACCTGGCCCCGGGGGCACTTCCGAGCGCGCGCCGCACCCACGCGCTCCCAGCCCGGCCCGGCCCAGCCCACCCCCGGGACCTGGGAGGACCTGCTCCTGCAGGGCGCGGCTCAGCTCGGGGCAGGGCGGGCAGCCGGCAGGGGCAGCCCAGCAGGGCCCTTTCCTGCCCTTCATATTCCCGTGGAGTGTGATCTAGTCTCCCGGGGTTAGTAGGTTAGCCTCGTTAGACGGAGCGGAGAAGGGCATGGGGAGTGAAGGTCGGGAGGGGCTGTGGTTGGAGAGGCCAGACAGACAGGAGCCCCTTCAACCTGGGGGTGTCTGACAGTGGCTGCACCTTCCTGGACTCTGCCAGGCGCCGTCCTGAGGCCAGGCTCAGTGATCCCAGAGCTCTGAGCAGGTGGCCCCAACTGTGCCCACTTCCTCAAATCAGAAGCAGCATCCTCAAATCAGAGGCAGGTCATCAGCACCTCTCTGCGAGTTCAGGCCTCCACCCTCTGGCAGATCCACAACTCCAGCCCGACCCTGTCGTGAGTGGACATCGCATGGAGCCCAGGGAACGCCCAGGCCAAGGCCCTTGGAGTCCCGCCCCGAGTCTGCCTTGCTGGGACACATATCCAAGGTCACCCTGCTGGGTGGAGCAGAGCTAACGTCTCCACTCCAAGTCCTCTCTGCCACACCCTGCACTCCCCTTTTAGGCATGGAGCTCCTCCTCTGCAGCCCTGTGCCCCAAGGAGTTCCCTGCCTGAACTAGAGAAGTCAGGGGTGGGGCACGTGGGAATGGATGGGGGAAACCAGGTGCTGTGAGACCCCAGTAGCTTTGCCAAAAGACAGCCTCATTCTACCAGAGGTCCTACCCCTGGTGCCTCAGCCTGACTTCCCCGGGGGGTCCAGCACCCTACAAACCTTCGGTTCTGGTGAGTGAACCCTCCACAGTTCACTCTACCAGCACCTTCCCACTTCTGCACCTTGCTCCTGCCGTCAGTGTCTGGTCTCTGGGTCAGAGTGCAATGAATACCTGAACACTTGCTTCCTGTTCCTTCTTGTGGCATTCATAGTCACCTACAACCCGTGACCTGCATTACCTCTCCTCTCATCTACAATTCCATGAGGACAGAGACTATGCTGCTCTCCTTCCTACAAATAATAGTTTGGGGGTTCTGCTTATTGTAGCTACTCTGTTCTCAGGCTAAATAAACTAGCAAATGAATGCTCTTCAAGGTCAATCTATCACTGGCTCTCAATTTCACGTACCAGGTGTGTGACCTTGGGCAAGTTACTTTACCTATTTAACTTGCATTTTTCAGCTGTAAAATGGAGATAAGTTTAACTGGTATTGGGTCTGAAGTGACTTATATAGAGGTTGGTACAAACAGGTGCTCAGGAACATATATAATTGAAAATATTTAGTGTTAACAATTGCCTCTTAGTATACACATAAAATGTGCAAATAAGTGACAAATATTTTCAGTGACTATTTCAATATGGGATGTCTGTTTCTCTGTTAGCTAGCCTGGTGGTTTAGGGAACTTTTTGTTACATCCGTGCAGATCATCTTGTGTGTTTGCCTCTTCCCAGCATCCTGCCTTGGGCTGTGGTGCTGGAGCCGAGATTGGACATAGAAAAGCAAATGTCTGGGTCAGGGTAAGTGTGTGCCCCTAAAGGCATCCTCCAGCTACACTGGAAAGACTCCTATCTTCTCAGACCACTGTTCCTCCTCCATCACTGAAGGACTTGTAACCAGAGAGGCACACTTTAAGCAGCTGCTTTGTATAATACTTTGTGCAGGACCCTCATGCTCCTACCTGCAAAAAAAAAGCAAAAAAAAAAAGCATTTATCTCTTTATTGGAGGAGCAAAATAGGCACACATAGGGGAAATTACTCAGTAAGACAGAGTGTCACTGGCTTAGTGCTATCATGAAGGACATATGACAAGTGACATAGGGTTCTGAGGAAGAAGAGAGAAGTGATGGTGGATGTATTAGTCTGCTTGGGCTGCCATAATAAAATACCAAAGGCTGGGTGACTCACACAACAGAAATTTATTTTCTCTCAGTTCTGGAATCTGGGAAGCCCGAGATCAAGGTGCTGGCCAATTTGCTTTTTGGTGAGAGCTCTTTTCCTGGTTTGCAGATGGTTATCTTCTTACTGTGCCTTCACATGGCAGAAAGAGGAGGAGGAGGAAGAGGAGGAGGAGGAGAAAGAGGGGGAGGAAGGGGAGGAGAAAGAGAGAGATTGAGAGAGCAAGCAAGCTCTCAGATGCCTTTTTCTTATAAGGACACAAATGCTGTTGGATTAGGGCCCTACCCTTATAACCCAGTGGCCCGCAAACTGCGGCTCGCAAGCCACGTGCAGCTCACGAGCCTCGGTTTGCCGCTCTGTTGACCAATGAGTTTGCCAACCAGTGTCATATACTACCCTTTACCTCTTTGCACACAATATGCCACAATTGCCTAATCCTCACAGCTTCCAACTATAGTACATGGTAACATTTAGTCTAGTTCAATAGTCGACAAACTCATTAATCAACAGAGCAGCAAACTGTGGCTCTCGAACCACATGTGGCTCACAAGCCACGGTTTGCCGACCACTGTTATAACCTCATTTAGCTTTAACTACTTCCTTAGAGGCCCTGTCTCCAGATACAGTTCACACTAGGGAAGTTAATGAATGTATGATTTGGGGCTGGGGTTACACAATTCAGTGCATAGCAGTGGGGAAAGGATGTGACTCAGTCTTGAAAGAGAGACCTCCTTGGATAGGTGGGCAGAGGGTATGCTGGTAAAGGGAACAGCGTGGGCAGAAATGCAGAAGCCAGGGTAGGTGAGCAGTGAGGAGCCTGGCATGGCTGGTATCAAAAGTGTATTCTGGGTGGGACATAGATTTGAGAAGTTTGGGGTGTAGCCTGATTATGGAGGATTCTAAATGCTGTGTGTTTGAAGGGGTTTGAATTCTGAGTTTGTGCCTGAGATGCCTGAAGATAGGAGCTGAAGAAGATTTAGAAGTTGGAGGAGTGAATGGTTGTTAAATACATGGCAACAATAAGGCTTTGAAAATGCTTCTCATAGGCACCAGATATAGAAAATGTAATCCTGGTTTTTAGAGATGGGCAGTGAGGCTGAGAAAGATCAAGTGACCCGATTAAGGTCAGTAGCAGGTTTGTTGGGGGCAGGATCAGGTATGGCACTTGGCTGGCTTTGCAGAGGACCCACCTTCCACTGTCCTCATTGGCCCCTGAGTACTAGGTGATGAGAGGTGGCTCAAGGGAGGCCCACATGCTGGGCTGGGACAAGTGGGCTAGAGAGAGTGCAGAGGCAAAAGTCCCTGGAACCTACAGCAATGATCTGATGGACCTTCTCTCCTGGCTGGGGCAGGATCAGCCCACAGGGAGCAATAGAGAGTGGATGTGAATGGAGTCTCCAGTAGAATGAGGAGGATTCAGAACAGAAGGGCAGGAATACAGAAGGGCATTTTATATTTTTGGGGATATTTTGGTTGCTATTATCATAGCTGTTTAAGATGGCACTTGGAACCCTACATTTAAGTTAATGCTTTAAATTATAACACATAAGATTTGACCAAAATCCAAACAACGACAAGACAGACAGAATGGCAGAAACATCTGGAAGATGTTAAGTGGTTGTTCTGATAAGCCCAAATCCATGGGTCTAACTTCCAGAGAAACTAACAATTTTCTAGATGAAGAAACTGAGGCTCCGAAAGAATAAAAGCTGCCTAGAGCCACACAGATAGTAAGTGGCAGAGCTGTTGACCCAAGATCCTTCTGGCTCCGAAATCTGTCCTCTTTCACCCCCATGACGCTGACTCTGGGTCTGTTTGACGCTTGGATATCGGGTGTCCATGTGGTAACTATGTTTTCCAAACTGCAAATAGGGACACATGATCTGACAAGTGTGAAGGCACTGCTGGGGACAAGAGGCTAGAATGTTTTAAATTAGGACCATCCCAGCAAATCCAGGACATCTGGTAATCATAGCTATCTAGGGGCTGCCCACACCCTTGGCACAAGGCTGGCTTTGGCCATTTAATACTCTTTCCCAGCCTGAATGTCCAAGGTCTATTTTTCGGTTGGAGCATATGCCACAGGCAAGTGAGAGACATTTAGAAAGATCAAACAGCTGGAGAGAGATGCAACAGGCATTCTTGTCAGGGCATCCTAAGGAGGGAGGAGAGCAGAAGAGCGCAGGGAAGTGGCAGAAGGTCAGAAGAACAGCCCACGGGTTATAAATCTTGGGAGGTGTAAGGCACTGGGAGCTGAGGGCAGATTAAGGTTGATGGCCTTCGGACTTTTCACCAGTATCCGGAATGTAGCTGTCCCCTTCTTCCATCTCTTGCCCTTGCTCTTGTTTCTTCTTGAACTCCAACTGCTCCCTTCCTGCCTCCCACTCAAGAAGCTCCTGCAGCTGCGCCTGTGGCACCTCAGGGAGGGGCAAGTGGCTTCTGTGGGTGGTAACAACTTACTAGTTTGCTCTGAGACTGCATCAAACTCTCTTCTGTAAAATGAGCCCAACAGTAGAAGGTTGTTGTGGAATGTTGTGGGATTGTATATGAAACTGTCCTGTAAAGAATTAGATACATATAGTGCTCAGTTTTGTATTTAGTGGAATTTGGGGCTAATGTCATGTTGGATTTATTAGAATAAAATGCCATACTGAGAGGCCTAAGAGCAATAATTTGAGGTCTGTGTGTTTGAGGTTGTGCGTTTGCCTCGTTTAAAGTGGTCAGTTGCCTGCTAACTCACAAATACAGGGAGAAGAAAGGAGAGGTGAAGTGGGAGGTGGTATATATGGGGAAGAGGGAGGGAAATTTTTTGGTATTTGCTTGAAATCGCATAATCATAGAATGATAGGGACAGGCCTCAGAGAATGTATAACCCATCCTTTTCACTTTATAAAGTTCAGACAGAAAACTTAATTTTCCAAGTTAATAGCTACTCAATGGTCAACCTGGACATGGTCTACAGGTCTTCCAGTCCAAGTCTAAGGCTCTCCCTGACAGGCCATGCTCAGCCCAGACGTACACCCCTCTTCTAGAAGTAGAGGGGGAGTCAGAGAGGAGAGGAAATGAAATCTCTAGTGTCAGGGTCAGAAACTAATTGGGAAGACCACAACCCAGTCAGAGAATAGCTCCAAACTGTACTGAATGAGGTGTGAGATCCAGGGATACAGCCCAGGGAGATGTGAGAATTTTGACAAAGTAACAACCATCGAGGCTAGGATGGTTGGGGAAGACTTGAGGGAATAGCTGAAGAGTTGACATGGACAGTTGGAATGATGTTGCATTTCCTTTTGTTCCAACTCTTGTCTAGAGGATGTTAGTTAGGCTTTAATCAGATCTCTATTTTGAATCAAAATGTACTAGGACTTTACTTTCCCTGAAAAGCTCCTTAAACCTGAAATTGATGGTTCTTAAAACTTCTGCATAGTGTTAAATGTCTGTCAGAGACAGAACCTCACCAGTTAATATCTACTTCTTAATTAGCCAATGTGCTAAAGAAAGATCATTCACTAAGTGGTTGGCAAATCTAATTTGTCATGCCAGTGTTTTAATCTATTGTGCTTTTAAAGTGTTATGCTCCCAAACCATTTCAAAAGTCTCTCTATTTAGTTTCTCTTGGGAGCAACCAATTAGCAAGCAGTCTTTACTTGCAATGACTTGCTCTTAAAGTTACTCAGGTAGTTTTCCTTTTCATCTGAAAACTTGGTTGGGAACCTTAGGAGATGAGGAACCTGGCTTATCCATCCCTACAGCCTCCATCACACCTCCCATGAGTCTTTGCCCAGGTTAGGCTCTGAGGCTTGAACAAATGATCAAAGCTGGTGGCATGCCCAAGTTACCCTCAACTATCTTGACTACCAAGCTTCAAGTTGTGGGCAATGAGATTTATCATCAGTGAACCTGGTTGGACTAATAGCTCATATGAATTTCCACTGTAAGCAATGTCACCTGATGTCTTGAGGAAGGGGACTATCTTACTCATCTTGGCATCTTTATGCTTAGCCCAGTGCCTGGTATATAGTAAGTGCTCAATAAGCATTTATTGGTTTAGATAGATACAAAACACAAGCAACTTTTAAAGTTTCAAAACGCAAGCTACATATCATTATAAACTAGATTTAAAAAAAATAATTTCTTGCTTTGGGAACTGTACTATTAGCTTCTTTTCTTTAAGATCAGTCTTTCTGATCTGGTCCCTGTAGTTTATGCAAGAAGTGACAATTTCCCTGTTACTTCAAAGCCCCTTTCTCTTACCTAGAGTGATTTTTAAATTTAATTTTAAAAGCACAGACCCATCTTTGATCTGTCTCTGGGTTGACAAGATGTTTCCCCCAGTTTCCTTATTTAAGCAGACTTTCATCAGCCTGCTTCTTCCTTATTCTAGTTCTTATTGTTTTGCCCAGAGTTAACCATGAAAATTCACATTAGAGAACATTTCTGTATCTTTCTGTGATTTTCATCTTTAATTACTAGGATAAGCCCCATCCCAACTCCTAATTCCTTGGATGATATCCTTATTTAAGAACATGATCTTGGGCTGCATATTCATTCATGAGACTACTAACTGATGCAAATGAACTTTACTGGAATATAAATACTGTAGCTAGAAGGCAAGATCAAAACTGTTCCCTGTGCAGAAATCTTAATCTTCCATTGTCCAGGGAAGGCAGCTTAACATGTGAGGCAATGCCACTCACTTCCCATTAAGTAGAATTTTGTGTCGATTTTGTATGGTTGAGATTGTTTACAAGTAACAGGTAAAGATCAAAAGCCCAGAATTGCCTGATGTTCCTGTTTCCTGTTTGAATGTCAGTCCCACCAAAGATATTTGGAGAAATCATGGTTCTGACCACAGTTATCAACTAATACTACCTACTAGTATTTCATGCACCTGAACTATGTCACCAGAGATTGGAGGAAAAAACAAACTAGTTTCCGTGTGTGTGTGTGTGTGTGTGTGTGTGTGTGTGTGTGTGTGTGTGATGTGGTGGTAGAATGTTGAATCTTATAGTTTCCCACAAAAGAGAGAGTTTAGAGTTAAGGACCAAATTATAACAGATTAAAAAAAAATAAAACAAACTGTCTCAATGTCTTCTGTGTATCAAGAAATCAGTAGATCCTTCCATAAGAAAAATTAGATCTTTTTTTGATGTATGAGAATGTTTGGACTTTCCCTGGGTACTTGTGTCATTGTGTCACATTTAGATGTAGAGCTTTGGAAAGTTTGCCTCCTTCTAACAGATGCCAAATCAAGAGACTAATCGTACATGAAATAGCCCAGGGCCTTTGGGGATTTAAATGGCTCCAGACTGACCTCTTAGTCAGACACCCAGACTTCTACCACCTCCAGCTCAACCTGGTCTCCCAGGCCAGGTCTACAACAGCCTGTTTCCAAAGAATGGGTATTACTTTATACTGGAGTTACATAAATATTTTGTGTGATCTCTTTCACTTGGCCAATCACTTATTGGATCAGATTGACCTAGAACCTCTGGTTATTGTAACACTCTTCTGTCTCTTCCCTGGAAGAAAAAGTCATCTATTATCTGAGCAACAATAACAACACACACACACACACACACACACACACACACACACGCACACACACACACTTAGAGCATTTTGAAGCTATGATGAGACACTGTAACTTATTTAAGCGAATTACACAAGAGTTCACATCTGTTTTGAGATGGACTCTGGTAGCACTAGTGTTATTGCATTTTATGAAAAGGGATTCCAGTTACACCAGCTACATGTATACTACTAAAAGCACCACTGGGGTGGATGAAATTGGAGTAGTTCACTAGGTTAGATCAATATTCAATCTTGGCTCCACATTCACCTGGGGAGCTTTTGAAAAATACCAATGCCTGTGCCACACATCAGAACAATTCAATTAGAATTTCTGCAGTTGTGGCCTGAGCATCTGCATTTTAAAAAGTTCTTGTGGCAGATTCTACTGTGCAGCCAGTGTTGAGAGCCCCAGAGTTAGATTAACGGAGCCAGGGAATCAAAAGAGCAGTGATAAATATTATGTCATGTCCAATACCAGGCTGATGAATCTGCACCTTTAATTTAGAATAAATCTTCAGGTGACAGAGCTAGATAGGACTGTAGAGATCACGTGTCATTTTAGAGAGGGGAAACTGAGGGTCAGAGCCTTGTTAAGTAGTTGAGTGGCAAGACAATAGAGGCAGCATTAGCTCTAGAAACCAGGGCCTTTCACTGTGTGCCTCTTTCCCTAAAAGTTATGTTGAAAATTGAGAGAAAAGATCAGCTACACTTGTATGTTTCTAACCATCCATTTACTTAGAAGTGCTTAGACACTGGAAATGGTTCATGGTAATGAAAAGAGCATGGCTTTGCAGCTGTCACATGGAGTGGTGTGAGCATCAAGCCTGCATCATTTATTAGCTATCGCTTATTCTCCCTGAGCCTATCTTCTAATCTCTAAAATAGGAATTAAAAATATTCATGCCCGGCCCAGCATGGCTCAGAGGCTGAGCATCGACCTATGAAACAGAAGGTCAGGGTTCGATTTCCGGTCTGGGCACATGCCTGGGTTGTGGGCTCAATCCCCAGTGTGGGGTGTGCAGGAGGCAGCCAATCAATGATTCTCTTTTATCATTGATGTTTCTCCCTCTTCCTTTCTGAAATCAATAATATATATAAGAATACACTATTATCACAAATGAGAGTACAAGTCACATATGTAGAATGTGCTTGGTAAATTAAATGATAATTATAACTATTAGCAGCATTTAAAAACTCTTGGGCTTAATGTTAAAATAGCTGCAGAGGGCATAAAATGATGTCGTGATGTTTCTTTGCACAGAATCCCTAAATCTTGCAAAGGTTGTTTTTGATTTCCACTGGTTGAAAACACAAATAAACCCCGACTAAAGCACTTAGGAAGGAATGAATGGATTTCCAATCTGTGTTTTCTTGTTTACAGTGGAAAATGTGCAATCCAAGGAAAACACAGGTGGTTAAACTGTTCAGTGCCTCTATTTTTATCAGATGTAGAAGGCTCTCAGCGTGCAAAGGTTTTAAGTGATGAAAAATGAAGACTAACTTTCAAGGTCAAATGGCTTTGTGTTTCCTATGGCTAATGTAGGGTTTTCTCTGTATGCCATTTATTTATTTTTTTAAAAAACACACACAAAACCTCTATATCCAACACAAACAAATTACAAAATGACTTTTTTAAAAAAATGCCCCCAATTAGCATTTGTAAAGAAGGCTTTCTTTTCCCTTAGAGTTTTTTTGCTTTGTTTTGTTTTGTTTTGCAAAAAAAATAATATCAATAATATCATAGGAAGAGGAGAGCCACCTGGGAGAGGGGGGGAGGGAGGAAAGGGGAGGCGGGGCGGGGAGGAAGTGTTGCATGATTATGGAATTAAGATGGGAACCAAGACCAGGCCTCACCCCCAGCCCTCATGCCCCCGAGGCCGGGCTTGTGCGGACGTGTCTCGGGCGTGACCTCCCAGCAGCTGTGCCTCCGCCACCGGCTCGGCCCCGCGGCGGGAGAAACCCGAGCTCCCCACAAACAGTCCGTCTTTGGCAGGCCTTCTGGTATTTGAGGCGCTGCCGGCGGGGAGAGCTGCCGCGTGCCTGAGAGGCCCTGGGAACTCGCAAGCCTGGGCTTCCCTGGTTTAGATTTCTGAAGGGTCTGAACATCTGCAGGGGAAGCTCCCGCCGGGGGCTGGGTGGGGGTGGGGATCTTCAGGGAGGCTCCCGGGTGAGGCTTGTTCACTCTCCTCCCTGGCATGGATGGGCCCTGGGTCTTGATTTGACTTTTCTTCTTTATTTCATTTTTATTAAAAAAAATTTTTTTTTGTTGTTGTTGATTTCAGAGGAAGGGAGAAAGAGAGAGAAACATCAATGATGAGAGAGAAGCAGGGATCGGCCGCCACCTGAACACCCCCAACCTGAGCATGTGCCCTGACTGGGAATTGAACTGTGACCTTCTGGATCACAGGTCGGGGGTTCAACCACTGAGCAACACTGGCTGGACTTCTTTATTTTATTTTTATTTTTTTCCCCTTGCAAATATCATGTGGTCAGCAGAGGCCATGAATAAACCCTTAGAAGGCTAGATCTCCTGAAACAGGTTTTCACGGTGTCTCTACCTCCCTCAAGTCCTGGTGGTGCAAAGGTGAGGTTGACGAAAAATAATGAATTCTTTCTAGAGAAGATGTTTCCAGGACTCTTGATAGTAGTTAACATTTATTGGGTGCTTACTTGGTGCTAAGCACTTTAATGCAACACCCATTTAATTCTCACCACAATCCTATGAATCCTATGAAATAGGAGTTCTGATTCCCCAGGGTTTACAGGCAACAAAACAGGCACAGAGAGGTTCAACAATTTGCTCAAGGTCACACAGCGAGTAAATGGTAGGGCTGGAGCTTCAATTTAGGCAGTCTTGCTCCAGACCTCATGTTTGCAGCCACTCGATGAAAGATGCTGCCTTCTAGAATTCCTCTTCTAGCACATCAGCTCTTCACAAAGGTAAAGTTCTAGAAAGTTTGGCTATCAGACACAGCAAGCCAGGAATTTCTTAAATGTTCTGAGATTATCAGAAAGACGTGGGGGGATGGAGGAAGTTTGTAGTCCACATTCACTGGGATTTATGTGCATGCTGTTTGGGACATGCTGGTAGATTGTGGCCACTCATGCTCTCCATCTCAGGAAGGGCTTCCTGCAATTTGGCCAATCGGAAAGGGACAGGACACACAGTGACAGGAGGTGAGCATTGTGGTCTGTCTGCTACAAGTACTAGTCTGAAAAGAAAAGACAGAGGTTTGAGTGCAACATGCCACCTGGCAGCCCAGCGAGCCTTGCCTGAGAGGACCGGGAGGGTCCCGGTCTCACCTTCATTGCCCTTGGAAGTATGCTGACATTTGGAAGCCCTACTGTGAAGCCTGAGGCTGGCAGGCAAGTTTATTGATGGGCAGTGTTTGCTGGACTGTCCCATCCAGGGCACCCCCCTCCTGCTATGGTGGTATGAGGAGTGGGATGAGTCACTGAGGATGCTTTAGGGAAGAGGGCAATTGAAAAAGCCCAGGTTCGGGGATGGTTTGGGGACTCATTTCTTTGGAGCGTGAAAGGGCTAAGTGCACCACCTACTACGTACATACACCACAGAGAGTTCACTTCCCACTGCTCTGATTGTCTCTCCAGGTCAGCAGTTTTCAACTGATGTGCTGAAAGAACCTTGAGAACATGCAATCCCTGACTATTCAGTCAGGGCCACTGACCTCTTTCCCCTTAGATTGCCAAATGAAAAAGAATGACAATTGCCAACATAGCAAGAGCCATCTGGTATGATTGAATCAAAATTATACCCCCTCTTTTTGTGATAGGTTGGCAAAAAATGTAATTTTTGTAATTAGTTTATGTGTGCCATGAGATGAAAAGGTTGAAAATCACTGTTTTAGGTTAATCCTTACTCTCTGATTCCACTACATTTGTGCTAACAACCCCAATGGTACCACTTTATTTTATATTTTAAAAATTTAGTTATATTGATTTCAGAGAGGATGGGGGAGAGAGAGAGAGAGAGAGAGAGACATCAATAACGAGAGAGAATCATTGATCAGCTGCCTCCTTCATGCCCCACACTGGGCACTGAGCCCACAATCTGACCAGGAATTGAACTGTGACCTTCTGGTTCACAGGTTGGCGCTCAACCTGTGAGCCACACAGCTAGGGTGGTGCCATTTTATACCAGTGAAAGTATTAATCACATTTACTGTCAGTCTGGCAGGAAGAGCTTTTCTCTCATAATCCCCTCTCCTGGTACCTGACTTTAGAGTGAGGGCCTGGCAGAGCAGAAGTACAGAAAATACAACTCCACCCACCATCAAAGGACAATGATTAGGACACAAAGCAGTCCTGGGACTATATCTGAGGCACCTGGACTGTATCTGGTGTTTCCAGGCCAATGCTCAGAATACAGTATTTCTTCAGATGGGGAAACTGCTTTGGTGGGGACACGCATAGCTTTTTTGGGTTCCTACATGGCTCTACCACTGACTTGCTGTGTGAGCTTGGGCCAGTTACTTAATTTTTCTGCACTCCGGTTTTGTCATCCACAAATGATCATAATATTAATAACTGCTTCAGAGAATTATAAGAATGAAAATGAGTTCATAAATGTAAAATACCTGGCACATGGGAAGTGCTTAATAAATATTGGCATCTGCTTTTACTATTACTATAAATATTATTATCCTACAACTCTAAGCAGCTTACTGTACCTCTCTGAATCTCATTCTCCCCCTGTGTATGATTGGTATAATACTAGGTACTTTATGGGATGTTGTGAGAGCTAAATAGTGTTAATTACTATTGTAAAGTTTGCAGTAGATGACTATTCTTTATGCATTGTTTTAGCCTAGTTTACTTTCAAGGGGACAATTTTATTTTCAAATATGAGGAGGTTTCTTAGAAGAGCTCCAAAATACTGACCATAGCCAGTGAGGGCACTTGGACACGTTGCTTAACCTCAGCCACATCCCTTTTCCCAGCTGTAAAATTGTATGATGATAACCCTCCCTAGGAATCTCCAGGATAATACGAGGGGAAAACATACAATAATACACAAAGCACTTTGAGCTCCTCTGAAGAGAGACGCACATAAATGGAAGGTGGTATTACAAGGAGGAGTAATCACTGGGTTCTCTCCCACCCCCCTTTTTATTTAATTAGGAGAAAACTAGTCATTAGAAAGCATGGTCTTGTTAAAACAGTGCCCTGAGAAATCCTTCCCTTGGCCCCTAACCAGGTCTGTGACTTGGCAAATTTCTGTCAAATGTGGACAGCAGGGGACCTTCCCCTGGGCTCAGGGACAGGCCTGCAGATTGGGAGGCTTGGCTGTCTGAGGGCCATGGCCCAAAGCGGCTGACACAGAGGTGGCTGGGGAGCATCCCTGGTCTGCTCCTGAGGAGGTTTCCCTCCAGGTCAGCAAGGTGACTCCACCCAGCTCAGTAGCCTTATTTCCCCCAGGGGCCTGAAGTCACCCTGGTCTGCAGGTTTCAGCTGGCTGCACACCTAGATCCAAGCTTTTTCACCACTGGGCTCTCTTGGTCCCACTGGGGTAATTGCAGGGCTCTGGGAATCCATCCTATCTGGCCTTTCTCTCCAATTCAGTGCAGGTAGGGAAGTCTGCCTGCTCTTCTTAAAATGGGCCATGGCGGAGTAGGTGCATGGGTCCACCCAGTGTTGCCTCTGTCCCTGGAGCAGTTCCCAGCTGGACAGACTTACCATCCTCTCTGCGAGGCCCACACTACCCATCTGGATCTTGCTGAAGGGCTGCCTCTGCTGGGTGCCTTCCCCATTCTCCCCAGTTCCCATTACTCTCTTCGTCTTCTAGTCTCTGTTGCTATAGTGTGATTTTTGTGTTAGTCCTTATCTTGTTTTATCTTTGACTCTGGGCCACCAGAAAGAAGGGGGAAAAAATCAGTTAGAGACATGAAGCACACCAGCCAGAATTACTAGCAGAATTGATTCTGCTGATTTCTTCTAATGCATTGATGAGCAAGTGAGACTTTCTGGTAAACCTTGAGATGAGCAGTCCTTTGTAAAATTAAGAATTATTTTAAACTAGAGGCCCAGTGCATGAAAACTCATGCACTGAAGCCGGGGGTCCCTCAGCTTGGCCTGTCCCCTCTCACAGTCCAGGAGCCCTCAGAGTGGGAAACCACCTGGCAATCAGGGGAAGTCAACGCCCCATCATACCTCTGCTGCTGCCACTGCAAGCAGTGCAAGCCTTGGTCAGCCCTGGTTATCTGACCCTTGGGGAGCCATGGGTGGCTGGGCAAGCAGCATCCAGGGCTTGCCTGTGCCTTGGGTAGGCCCTGGGTGGCTGAGGGAACTGGAGGATTCTGGAGGCAGGTACAAGGAGTGGCCAGGCCTCCTGCTGCACACCTGCTGCCTCAGTGGGGCTGAAGGGACTGGGCACTGCCATCTTGTGGTTGTGGGCGTCACCATCTTTAAGGGTATGGCAGTCAATTAGCATATTCCCTCCTTCTTGGGGCTGGGAGCTGCCATCTTTTTAACAGAGTGAGGGTCAATTAACATATTCCCTTTTTATTAGATAGGTTATATTGAAAAAATAAAAGACACTTATGTATCCATCATTCAGATTGCCAGATGCTACACTATACTAATAAAAAGGTAGTATGCTAATAGGACTGGGTCAACTGGCCATCTTCTGGACTTCTGACTTCCTCTGGACAAAGCCATGGTGGTGGGGGCTGAGGCAGAGGCAGTTAGGGGTGATCAGGCTGGCAGGAGAGAGCAGGTAGGGGCAAAATCAGACCGGCAGGGGGTTAGGAGTGATCAGACCAGCAAGGGAAGGCAGTTTGGAGTGACCAGGCCAATGGGGGAGGGCAGTTAGGGGTGACCAGGCTGGCAGGGGAGGGCAATTGGGGCAACCAGGCTGTCAGGGAGGGAAGTTGGGGGCATTAGGCAGGCAGGCAGGTGAGTGGTTAGGGGCCAGTGATCTTGGATTGTGAGAGGGATGTCCCAGATTGGAGAGGGTGTAGGCTGGGCTGAAAGACACCCACCCCAACTCCTGTGCACAAATTTTGTGCACTGGGCCTCTAGCATTTTACCATATTTTCCTGAAACATCTTCTTATGTATTTTTAAAAAGAAGCACACCTTTTAGATACAGCTAAGGCATTCACTCTCCTCTGGAGTCACCACCTTACCCTCCCTCCTTGGGATCACCATTTCTCTTTATCACCTGAATCCATGGAGATAGGTGTTTAGGAGATTGGTAACTGTTGCATTGTGTGTGTGAAATTATAGGTGCATGTCTTTCTTGCACATACCACAGCTATTCAGGAAATCCTCTGACTCAACCAAGTCTTCACTGCTACCACCGAGATCATGTTACCCCTTTGCTCAAATCTCACTAATAGCTCGTGATGTAACGCAGAGTAAAAGTCAAAGTCCTTGTGACCTACAAGGACCTGTGAGATATCTGTCCCTCCACCCCCTTGCCTCCCTGCCCCACTGTGACTGCCTCCAGTCTAGCCACAGTGTTCTCACTTTCCCTCAGACAAAGGGCAAGCCCTGGCCCTCTGGCTGTTCCCTCTGGCTGTGATACTCTTTCCCCACATACCCACATGGTGAAACCTCTTACATTCTCCAGGTCTTTGCTCACATTTCACTTTTTAATGAGGACAACCTGGCACACTTTATTAAAAATACAGCCTTCGTCTCCACTATCCTCTCTCTTGCCCTGCTCAAATTTTTTCTTTTTTCATAGCACTTATTTTCTATTGACTGTATACTTTACTTATTTATCACATTTGTTATTTAATGCCTCCTCTTCCTGCTAGAATGTAAACCCCATGAGAGTAGGAATTTTTGTCTATTTGTCCATTGATCTTTGCTTAGTGCCAAGTAGTGCTTGGCACAGAGGTGCTCCATAAATATTTGTTGAATGATTACATAATTAAATGGAAAAAAATTATGAGTGTTTCTTGCTGGAGAGGGTCCAGAACTTTCATCAGATTTTCAAAGGTGTCTGTGACACTAAAAAGGGTAGGAACCATTGACATAGTAAATCATCAAAAAGTTTGCTGGAAATTTTTTGTTTGCCAGGTGGTTTTCCGAACCAAGTAGAAAATCATGAAGGGTTTTCTCTTTCTCCAATCTATGTCTCCCTGGAGAACTGCTACTGGCAGCGACAGGACCTCCTTCCCCAGGACTGGCAGAGGGTCCTCCCGGATGCAGCCCTGGCCTGACTGAGGGCCAGAGCAGGAGGTATTGGAGAGTGTGGGCAGAAGCTCTGGCTGTGAGCCGGCTCCAGAGAAGCTGTAATTTTCCTCACTCCTGTGTCTGGGGCAGAGACTGAACTGAACGCGACCACAACCTCTGAGTTCCCTTGGGGGAGCCAGGCAAGATGCCCAGACCAACAGGAGCTGCTTCCTGCCTTACAGGCTCCAAGCCTAGGCAAGGAGCAAGTGCAGGGAATCTCAGAGAAGCCTCAGTCGGGGAAACTAGACATTGCCCTGTGATGCACAGAGGAATACTAGGTGTGTAGGGGGAACCTGAAAAGCAGAAAGATATCAAAGACTATCTGGAGGTGATAGTGGGAGTGAATTGGAGGTGAGTCAGCCTGCTCTCAGGGCAGTTAAAAGGCGAGTGGCTAATTGTGGGTGCAGTCTGCAGGGTCACTCAGAAAATGAGGAACAAGTGCCTAATTGGGCCCACAAGCCCAGGATCCTGCCTGTAATTAGCAAATTGCAGGGCTTTGATATTTGCTTTGGTAACAACTTGTGGAGTAAATGGCAGGGAGGAAAAATGCACCCCAGCCTGGAAGGTGACTCAGTGTCTGCTCCTTGAACGACTTTCTCACGAACACCTTAGGCAGTGCATAGGTGAACATACCTCAACATTGCCAGTGGCCTGTGACACTTTCTGTGTTTCCCTTTACCACTTTAAGAACTTGCTTAAGTTCTTGCCAGCTCAGGGCAGAAGCTGAGGCCTAATTTCCTGGCATGTGCTTCTACTGTTCACACTGATTCCCATATTCCCTTAAACTGCAACCTCTGAGGCAAAGCTCCTCCTACCAGATATATGACTTAGGGGTGGCCATAGGGAATTCCCATGCAAGTACCACAGCAGGGTAGAGGGAGAGACCAAGGAGTTCTTTTGCAGTATTGTTGAAATTTTGTCCATGAGGATTGCCTGTGCTGGTTCCTGATCAGACTGGCCTTCACAGGTTTCAGATCTGTTGTCTGTCTCTGCAAACTTCTGAGAGGAGCTAAACAGAAGGATAGAATAATTGCATTGGGATTGTCATGGTAAAATCTTATACATTGTCCCAAATGCAGAGACTGGTGAGCACAGGCAATGGAAAGAGCTCTGTAAAAAAGGATCAAGAGACCTGGGTTTGAATTTGGACTCTCTGAAGACTCATTGTACGGTCTTTTCCAGTTACTAAAATACTTGTACATCATCTCTGCCTGATTTTTCTCTTGGTTATAAGTGACCATTTTCCTGCTGCTTTAAAGTCTAGTAATTTTTTATTAGATGGTAGACATTGTGAAGCTATATTATTAAGAATTTACAATTTGTTATCTTCTGTCGAAGAGAGTTAGATTTTGTTTGGGCAGGCAGTTAATTTACTCATGAAGTAGTCTGATCCCTTTGAGTCTTATCTTTCTGCTTTGCTTGGCAGGTTGAGGTGATCTTCACTCCAGGAAGAGTTTAGTCATTTTACTCAAGTGTGACTCTGAGCTCTTCCTTGAATCCTCCAAGGGATCACCAAGGAATCCTCACTTTGGTTGCTTGGTGCACAACCATTTTTTTTCACCTTCTGAGAGCTCTGGGTTGTTCAACTTAACTACTCTCTAATTATTTCTTTTGTGGAGTTTCACTTTATACACACAGAGCCTAGTACTCAGTAGACTCAAGAGGATATCTCAGCAGACTTACAGTGCTCTTTTACTGTGTATTTTCCTCCTTTCTGGAATGGTGATCTTCAACTCCAAGACTTCTCAGCTCCCCTAATCTCTGGTCTCTGTTTCTTCTACTTGGCAAAGCTGACAGACTGTGCTTGTGATTTCCAGATGGACACTGCCTCCAAGCATAAATCTAAGATTATTTTAAGGCTCACCTCATTGATTCTTCCTCTCAGGGATCACAGTTTTGCACTGCCTATTTCCCAATGTCTTAAAGCAATTGTAATTCTATCAAGACTAGCAATTGATGTCTTCTCAAGCTAATAATACTTTAGTTTTCCCAAGTGTAAAAACAGATCATAATATTTTCTTCAAAAGTTAGTTATGGTAACTAAAATGCGCAATAGATCTGAAAGCATATACAATGATGCATAAAATAAGCAATGGGGCATACAATAAGAGCTGCTAATAAATGCCAATTCTATCTTTTATTTTCTTGGACACCAACAGTATAAAAGAATTTGGCATTTTCATGAAATTATAGAATTTTAGAGCTGTGAGGGATTGACCTCAGGGACGATGGGTTGGTTAGTTCAAATGCCACATTTTACAGAAGCACAGGCTGAGGTTAATGAGAGGAAGTGATTTTCCCAAGGCCTCATGGCCAGTTACTCAGGGGTCCTGGCTTCTAGCCTATGGGGCATCCACTTATTCAGCTCACATTTATTGAATATTTACTAAGTTCAGAGAACTGAACTAACTGCTCTAGTTCCTTTATATAATGTCCTGGTTTGTAGAAATGTTTAAAAATTGATTTTGGAACATTATAGTAAGTTCAGTAAATCAGCATATAATTTTGGGCTTCTCAGGAGTGGGTGGATCTGACTGACATTAATTGGAGCAGCCTACTTTGTACCATGCAAAGATGCAAAATGCTTCCAGCATTCTGATCCCATGGGATGTTCCATTATAGTGCTTCAGACATATGAACATGTCAGGTAATTACTGTGGTTTTATGGCTCTGTCAGTCATGGTTATAGGGAAACTAAGAATTTACTCTGCTTGCAGCCATTCCAGGGACTCAATGCAAAAATGGATGATAAAACTTTAAGGAAAGTGCCCTGCCAAAGTGGCTCAGTTGGTTGAGTGTCATACTGTGTAGTGAAAGGCCACCAGTTCAATTCCTGGTCAGGGCACCTGCCTGAGCTGTGGATTCGATCTCCAGTTGGGTTATATACAGAAGACAACTGATTGATGTTTCTCTTTTACATCAATGTGTCTTAGAAGACACAGGCTTTGGTGACAGTGCTCCATGGACCCTGTCTTTAGCTGCAGAGCTTTGATGGGACAAGCAACACTGACCACTATTTCTCAGGCTTCTGATTTCTGCCTGATTTACACATTGGTCAAACCAGCCAAAACTCTTCCACACTGGCCTCTTCCCTTTTTCTCAGTTCTACGGGACCAGCATCCTGGAGTAGTTAAAACCCTTCACTCAGCTCTTTAGTACTGATTGGTGCTGAGCACACAGTTGTCTGCCAGCCAAGGAAAGCTGGAAGCAGGGAGCACTGTTAGGAGAGCAGGATTTCTGCCATGCCAGTTTCCTCTTTCCCCAGTTTCCTCTCCATCCATGCCCTAGGTCACAAATGCTTTGTCCTGGCAAAGAAGATGCAGATAGAGTCTCAGTCAGAGAAAGCCTATAGGCTCTGACTTCCCTCCTTTGCTTCTAATTCAAATGGGATGCTGTACTTTTATAAATCCTGTCATTGAGGGGTTGGGTCTAAGTCCCTTAACCTTGAATCCAAATGTGCTTATGATTGCTTTGACAAAAAGTTTGGCGGAAGTGACCCTATGTGATTTTAAAGCCAGGTCATAAAAAATCAGGTTACTTCTACCTTGTTCATTGGAGACTTTGTTCTCTGATGAACAGTCCCCACTGAGCCTAGTCTTCTAGCCATGTCCACCCATGAACCTGAGATGTGAAGGAAGCCATCTCAGACCCTTCAGAACAGCCCATCTACCAGCTGAATACCTCCAAGTCCATGTCGTTCAAGCTCAACCTCAATTCCCAACCCACACAAATCAAGAGATACAATAAAATGGTTGTTGAATTCACTAAGTTTGAGGATGGTTTGGTATACAGCAACAGGTAACTAGAACACTAGATATAAATAGAGAAAATTTTGCTGTCAGCTTTTGATAAATTTAGATTGATTTTATGTGATTGACCCTATCCATCTGCTCCTGACCATGATAATTCATTTTGCTTAAAACTTGTATCAAGTTACCTCTTGAATGAGCCAAAATTTGACCTGGGTTCATGGACAGTTCCTTGAGCCACAGCAAAGCTCTCAAGCTTCCCAACTCATTTTGGTTGTCAGTAAACTTGCACATGTAACCACACACACCAGTTATTCCAACACAATGGCTTCCTGCTACCTTGATCCAAATGATTTGCAAAAAAGAGTTATGAAATAGAAGTGTAGCTTTGAAAGCCCTTTTCTACAGATTTGGATAAACAATGTAGAGACAACTTTTTCTCAGTATCTCCACAGACAGAAAGGGTATGGTCCAACTTTTTGGCTTATACCTACCTTGACATGTGGAGTCTAGGATTTCCTTATGGGGGCTTTTCTCCCCTGTAACCATCATTTCTGTTTTCACTTCACACAGAGAGCTGGGACATAAACATTTTTAAATGAATAGGAAGTCAATGAGACCAAGTCATCAGTCTATTTTTCAGTCTTGATTTGGGGAAAGTTCCCAGATTACTGAGTAGGATGAGTGTAGGAATAGGGGTAGTTTGAGTCTCCAAGATCAAGTGATTTCTCAGCATGCTAACAGGACGAATGTGGCCTGGGAGTCAGAAGGATGTTGGTTCAGACCTGAGTGTTACCACATGCTTCTTACGTGATCTTAGTTATTTAATCTCTTTTAGTCTTAGTTTTCTCATTAGTCAGAAGGATACAGTTTTAACAAATTTCATAGGAAATACGATGTTGTCTTAGTTTGGCTTTGGCCAGAAACATACCTTTAGGCAAGGATTTGAGTGCAAATTGTCCAACTGGGAGGGAGCACAGGTAAAGGCATGGGCAGTGATATAGGGAAAGGAAGGCAACCAGGAAAGGTTTTGTGGTCAAACCAGTGACCAATGTGGGCAACTGCAGTTTAATTCCAACAGAGACACACTAGGAAAGTTGTAAGACATATGCCTCAAAAATGGTCCTCCCTAAGCGGGTTGCTGGGTTTAAGCAACAAGTCCTCTCAGCCCTGGGATGCTGGCTGCTCCCTCAGGCTCAGATATGCAGATGCCAGTAGTGAGAAGTTGTCTGGAACATCCTGAAAGGCTGAAGTTGAGGTTCCAATAGCTTTTGTTAGAGAGTGTTAACCAAGATACAAGCATAAGACTGGGATACAGCAGGCACCCCAACTAAGGCCCGCTCATTTCTCTTCTTACCTCTTTTGAATGCCTCAGTACACAGTGACCTCTGCCTTTTATTGTCCTTATTAAATAGCCAGGTTATTTGATACTTGATATACATGGTTGTATCTACTGATAGCTTGTCCCCAGATAAATAGTAAATGCACCAAGTCAGTTTCTCCTATTTTTATGCATTGTTGCATCTCCCACAATGCCCAGCTCAGCAAGAAATATATGGTAGATGCTTAGAAGTAAATACTAAGACAACATGGGCCAAACAACCTTGGTTTATAATCAGAAGGGGTTCGCATAGGTCAGGTGGGGTGACATATGTAAAAGTGAGTTGATGTATCTCAAATATTGTACTAATGTGAGAAGCAATTAATTATACAGTTGATTGTTCCTCTTTTATTTATATTCCTGAGGTTAAAGAGAGCAATAATACTTCGAGGCTACAATGACTCTCAAAGTGAGGCAGAAAGAAAAATACATTTGGGAAAAACAGTTTCCCAGTCTCCCTTTTATTTTCTCCAATTATTGGGAAACAATCAAATTCCCTTTTAAAAACCTCCTGCTTGGTTTGGATGTATTTCATATTTAGACATTGGCTTTGGCCATGCAGTGTATAGGCTGTGGGAGTAATGAGTAATTTACTGCACCCTCGAATAATTTACATGTATTAATGCTTGTCATGACTCTCTGAAGGAAATTCTGTTTTGTTTTTTTCTGTTTTACAGATGAGGTAATTAGGTACAACCTGCACAAGGTCACACAATGGTTAAATTGCAGAGCCAGGATTTAACTGGGTTGTCTGCTCCTGTGGCCATAATAATGAATGCACATAACTGTATTCTAAATGAACTGTAGAGCAGCATCGTGTTTGTGTCCTGAATAATTTTTTTCCCTCTAGCACCAGTATTCAGCGAAGTAACTTCTTATATGTGGCCATTTGCAAATTGGTACTGATGAGTCTAATATTATTGCTTTCTGTATCCTTTCTCCAGTATTGCTAATATGTCCATTGGGATCAGAAATTCACCAACATGCTTCACTGGATAGAGATTGGTTTCCCAGTGTCATATTTGCTCTGAAGAGTCTGATTCTTGGGGAGCAGAGGCTGCAGGTCAGTGAGTCAGAGCCTGAATGGGGAGTCAGGAGGCATGGGTTCCTGTGCAGCTGGAGACTTGCTGAGGGGATGAGGTGGTCTGAACAGTGAGGTGACCAACTGTCACAGTTTGCTCAGGACGGAGAGGTTTCCTGGGATACAGAACTTTTCATGTTAAAAATGGGTTGTCCTGAGAAAATTGAGATGAATGGTCACCCTGACTCATATGCCAAAGTATTAAATAAGGATGCTGTTTTTATGCTTGTGTTTTTTAATCTTCACTTGGGGATATTTTTCCATTGATATTTTAGAGAGAGGGAAAGACAGAGATAAACATTGATGTGAGAGAAACACATCAATTGGTTGTCTCCTGACTAGGTCCTGGACCAAGGAGGAGCCTGCAACTGAAGTATATGCCCTTGACCAGAATTGAACCTGGGACCCTTCAGTCTGCAGGCTGATGTTCTATCTATTGAGCCAGACTGGCTAGGGCAAGAATGCCTTTTTTTTTTTTAACAAACAAACCAGTAAACAAGAAAGAAGAGCTCCATAGATTTTTAAATGACATGGATGTGTTCCTATAGAGATGACCTCTCTGCTATGAGAGGAAAGCTATTAGATACATTTCAAAAGTCTCAAGTTTCTGAGACTTAGGGAAGCTGCATTGGAAGGAAATTTAAGCCAGAAGATCTAAAGTCCCATTTGTGAACTTCATACTGTGTGACTTAGAAAATTATTCTAACTTCTCAGAGTCTCAGTTTACTCAGCTGAGAAAAGGGAAGATAGCCCATCTGGTCTTACTCATAGGGGTTGTGCCTGTGGAATTGGAAAGTTTACTCCTTTGTAGCCACTCACCACATTCCTACAGAATGACTAAGAGCTGCAGGGAACAATCATGGTGGAACACAGTAAGTGCAGGTCACCTGGATACTATGTGGGAGGTGAGCCTCATGAGAAAATGCATCTCCACACACACAATTCTAATACCGTGTATAAGAGTCATAGACTCTTGTCAACTGATTAAGCAACCATGGTTCAGCCAGGTACCTCATTCTGAGGTCTCCAGGATTCAAGATTTCTCCTTAGAAATTCAGAGGAAAATATGTATCGATTAACATGAACTATCCAAGTCATTAGAACTCTTATATAAAAAAATCTGTAATAATCTGTTCTGTCTCCTCTCTTTGCTTCCTCTAACATTGTTCCACGTGACCTGTAGGGTGGGGGCCAGAGCTCTGATACTATTTGCAGGCTCCCTTCAGGACCGAGTGGCCCTATTTATTACTTTAGATTCATGCACCAACTGTCCTTCCTGGTACTAACCTCTGCTGGGGTCTTAACTCAGGTCTAGACTTGGCTCTGGACCCAGTCTTTCCCCTTCCTTTACTAGAATCAGAGCTATGGATATGAGGCCCTAGAGGCCGGGATTACATGACTTATCCTCCGACAGATTTCTTTTTTTAATTGAATTTATTGGGGTGATATTGGTTAATAAAATTATACGTCACCTGTATATTGTATTGTGTGTTCACCACCCCAAGTCAAGTCTTCTTCTATCACCATATATCCCCCCACCCTAACATACACACCCAGTTTCTCTCCTACCTCCCCTGCCTGCCCCTTTCCCTCTGGTAATCATCATGCTGTTGTCTATGTCTATCAGATGTTTTCTTGTTTTGGGTTTTTGCTTAATCCCTTCACTTTTTTTTCACCCAGCCCTGGCTCGCCAATAGATTTCTATGTGTTCTCTCTCCCTCTTCCTTTTTTTTGGGGGGGGGGGGCGTTGGGGGAGAGGTCCTAGGGATTGGCTGCTAGAGGACATATAGAGAAAAGATTTGCGTGACTCTCCTGCAGCACATTATGGGGCTTCCAGATTTGTTGCTTTAAAAATTCAGCATGAAGAAAGGCCACTTAAAGACCACGTTAAGATGTGATTTCCACTCCCTATCCCTGGAGTTGCTGATTCAGTACATGGCAAGAATCTGGGTTTCTAAATAAGCTATTTGGTAGCGTCTGACACCTATGTTCTGTTATATTAAAGAACTACTGCTGGGAATTGGGGCATTTTAGTTAGATATTTGAGCTGAGCTAGAAATATGGATGAAGAACTTTTAGAGACTGACAATGTGACATTTAAATAATTTAATCTTTGGTGCTTTGCCTCAGGGTCCTGTTGTTGGCTGAGGCAGTCATTATTTAGAATTGAAACCTGATTCAGGTATTTTTCATTTTCTGACTGTTTTGATATTGGTAAAATGGAAAATTGACCCAAGATCTTGGATACTTTTGCAAACATTAACTCTTTTGACCTCCTGACTTTCTGGAACGTTCGTTGCAGGGATATTGACCCATTGAGTAAGTGGGAAACTCAGCCAGGCTTAAAAACACCCATCACTGTGCATTCTCTTATGATTTCCAAGCTTTTGTACACGCCTTCCCTTGCTTGACCCTCACAGAAGACTGTTGTGGGTAGTATCATGGTCTCTATTTCGCAGGGGAGGGAGTCTGGGCTCAGAGCAGTGATAGGGCTGCTCAAGGTCATAGAGGGAAGAGCTGAAACCAGGACCCCCTGGCTGCTCTGGCTCTCAAGGTCACTCTTTTCAATGCATCCAACTGCCTCTCTAGAGAAGACAACAGCACAACTGAGAGGGAACCAGGGAACCTGATTTGAGAGTCTTGGATACCTCTGCTCCCCAGACTTCAGATCCGCTGTGACCCTTTGCTAAATCTACCTATTGCATCACCTGCCAAACAGGAAAAACTGTAAGGGTTCCTTTGGGACTTCCTGGGTAAAACAAGGACAGATGGCAAATTAATTTAAAAGAAATGGAGGAAAAACTAGAAAATAAAAGCGACAAATGGACATGGATGTGTTCCTGTAGGGATGGCCTCCCAGCTGTGTACCTGCCTCCTGTCACAGCTCTCTCTGTGTCTGACACCTCTGTCTCACTTCCTCCGGACACCCAGGGAGGTGAGGTGCTGAGCACAGATAGTTGTTGGAATTTACGGGCCCAGCGCAGCCCCTCTCCCCACCCTCCTGGTAGGAAGGGGAAGCATGACCCATTTCCTCCTGGGTAAATATTTTTACAGGAAGCATTTATCAAATGTCCGCAGGGGTGGGGAGCGGTCTGAGATCAGTCAGCTGTTCCTCTCTGGCCCTCCTGGGCAAAGGCTGTGGGATTTCTTCTGCACATTCACATCCTCTCTGTCTTCTGTCTCATCTTCTCTCACCTGGCTGAGCCAAAGGAGAGGAGCACAAATTTGAGAACGCCCCACATCCCTTCCACCCTTTCTAATAAACGGGGTTTCTATCAGACTGGGCCCCTCTAATGAAGCTGAGTGCTTCATTAGATCCTTCCAGAAGAAATGCTGATAAGGAACTCTCCATCACTCTTCACATCTTGGATTCTGAACCCATCCCCACTATTTGGAGCAGGGAGCCTACCACTCAGACTTGATTCTTTCCAGGTTGGGGACGGTTGGTCAAGCAGGACCACTGACTGGCTCAGAGGTTTCTCCTGGGTCTTCAGACTCCTGCCCCCTACTACCAGTGCAGAGGAGAAAAGCCCTCCCTCATGGTGCCTTCGTTTCCCTCACAGTGTCCACGCTGCCATCTTTTCTTTCATGAGAAGCTGTATGAAGCAGGACTGGTAGTTAAACCAGAGCGGTCTGAATCTGAGCTCTGCTGGCTAGTAACTGCTTCACCTTCCTGTGTCCAGTTTCTTCATCTGTCTTTTCTTTTTATGAATTTACTGGGCACCATCTCTGTTCTAGGCACTGTGCTAGATCCTGGATAAAAATGCTATCTTCTTATAGATTCGTTGTGAAGATCAAATGAAACAGTTCAGTAAAACCCTTAGCAAACTGTTATAGAATAAGTATTCAATAAATAAACAGAATAAGTATTCAATACAGTTAGTTCTGTTATTCTTTCCACTTACATTATTTTCATCTCACTATTATGATTTAATCTTTGGAGAGGAGTAGAATTTTTAAGAGATATTTTTATTGATTTTTAGAAAGAGTGAGGAAGGGAGAGGGAGAAAGAGAAATACCCATGTGAGGGCTGCTTCCTGCATGCCCCCCACTGGAGATCAAGCATGAAACCAGGAATCAAACCAGCAACTTTTCAGTGCATGGAACAATGCCCAACCAACTGAGCCACACCAGCTAAGGCAAGAGTAGAATTTGAAATGTCATTTTCAGTCTTTCATGCCTGTGACCCTCAAGCCATCACATAGACCCTCTGACCCTTTTTACTGGGTGAGGGCTGCTGTCTTCCCGATGTCTCTGTGGAACCATAGCCAGTTCACTCACTCACTCCATATTTCCATCATTCAACAAAAACGCAGTGAGTTTGTCATCGTGCGGCAAAGAGGAATAAGAAAGGTACTGCAGCCTTCATGTTAAGGAAGGTGGAAAGGTGAGGGCCAGGGTAAATGACCAACTGAAGCTAAATTAAAGACAGAAAAAATGAGATTCTAGATCTGGGGAAGAAGAATTTATTTCCAGGTGGGGGCTTGGGGAAAGGCTTGGCAGACTTCATGGACAAGGTGGTAGTGGGCTGTACTTTGAAGAAGGAGGAGGATTTGGTGGGTCCTATGGAGATGGGGAGAAGGGACATGCATGAGCTCTGAGCCTTGTTGCCCAGGCAGGGAAAACCACTTTGGCCCAAGAATATGAAGCCCTTGGTCTCTGGGCTGTCAGTTAATTGTGCAGACACTTTAAATCTCCTATTGTACTTGTGGGCCATTTTCCATATATATTATGTTTGAGTTTCACAAAAATTGAGTGAGTCAGACAGAGCAAGAATTATGAGCTCACTTTCCGCATGAGGACATTATGACTCAGAAAGGTAAAGGGATTTGATCAAGTCCACAAAGGTGACCAATGGAAAGGTGGACAGTGATCTACGGCTTCTTGGCTCTAAGTCCAGAGCATTTTCTCTGGCACAAAACTGCTACCTGCCTCTCCCCCAATCCCACCCCTGCCCCTAAGCTGAATAGCCAGAAGACCTTTGAGTTGTTCCCTTGGCCTCAACTGATGTCCCATCAGCACTTGCCAGGACTCTGTAATAGCATCCTTAGAGGTTCCCTGCTTCTTCTGGGTGGCCTCCAATCTATCTTCTATAACCAGACTTTCTACACAGAGTAACCATTCTAAAGCCTGGACCTGATCATGCTTTGCTCTTGCTTAAAAACCTTTAGGACCAGCCCTGGCTGTGGTAGCTCAGTTAGTTAGTGTCATCCCAATCCTCCAAGGTTGCAGGTTAGGTTCCATCTCCAGTCAAGGCACATACAGGAAGCAACCATGAATGTCTAAATAAGTGGAACAATACATTGAGTTTTTCTTTCTCTCTCTCTCTCTTTAAAAAAAAAATAAAAAAAACCCACCAACAAATAAAATAAAAAACAAAACAAAACACAAACCTTCCTACTTGCCTATTACAGGACTAACCCAAACTCCACTTGTTCTTCTAGGCCTTTCAGGGTCCCTCCTGACCTTTTGGCCTCTCAGCCTCCTTTTTTGCTGGCCTCTCTTATGCTTTCTCTGTGTGAAACTCTGCATTTCTTGTAGCTCCTCAAATGCTCCAAGTTGTCCCCTCAGAACTTTGTGCACACAGGAGGTCTGGAGCCAGACTTCCTGGGTTGAAAACTCAGACTCACCACTTCAGTAGCTATGAGATTGAGAAAAGCTCCATAACTTCTCTGTGCCTCGGTTTCCACACCTGTGAAATGGGGTAATAATAGGACCACCCTGTGGGGATGTTGCGCTTACTAATTTTGTAAAGATTAGCTCCTGGTGTGGCATATAGTAGGGGCTTAGGAGATGTCGTGTGGTTATGCCTGAGCAGAAATGCCTTTCCTTGCCTAGTAAACTTGGGCACTGTCTCCCAGGCTCCCTGCTCCTGGTCCCTCTGGGAAGCCGCCCTCACTGCCCCAGGCAGCGCTTCCTCCCAACAGGAGGTGCCCTGCACCCCACACTGTAATTATCTGCCTACACTGGCCTCATCACCGCAGCTGGAGCTCCTTGGGGCAGAGCCTTGTCATTTTTGAAGCCAGGTCCACATCTGAGTCACTGTGGTACTGGCCACACCCAGTGAGGCCCTGTCACATCCTACATCCCAATACAAGTCTGTGAGGGAGTGAATGGCAGGGCTGGCCCTGAGGGCCTTGTGGGTGGCACAGCCGCTGATGTCTTAGGTGACTGACCATGTTTATCTCCTGCTCCTTTGTTTCCCCAGAAATGACATGGACTGGCCTCCCTGGTCTGACAGGTGTCTCAAAGATGGCAGTGCCTACGGGAACACACAGTCACAGCCTGGAAGGTAGGATGGGGTGAGGAGATGAAACGCTCAGGGACCACTGAAGGGCAGCATGCTAACCAGAGCAGATTTCCTGAGAGGTCCTAAAGCTCCCCCCAACCCCCAGCCCCTTCCAACCTCCCCAGGCCTCAGTTAGCAGGCTCCTTGCTGGCCTCATGCTTTGTGTTATACTTGTCATTTATATTCCTTTTCTTCAAGATGCTCTCCCCGAAAAGTGTGCAAGATTCAGGGCCCCCCAATCTTGATAACCCCTGGAGTCAGTCTTTCTCTTCTGGACCTTTCTCATTCTTCAAATGCAGGACTCTGAGTTAGGGAGGAGCACCAGAAGCTGGCCACTGTCACACTCTGCCCTCTCCTAGCACCCACACTTTCACGGGTGCCTGAAGGGCAGTGGTGGGAGTTGCCTGCGATACCAAAACCCATCCCCCACACCTGCCATTTCCCACACCCACTGCCCCTGCCACCAGATTTCTCAGGTCCTCCAACCTCCCGGTCAGTTCTGGCTCTGAACCATGCCACACTGCTCCCTCCACTCCTCCCCCATTCGGGGCCAGCCTCCTTGAGTCAGGCCTGCTTGGACTTTGTGCATTCAAGCCTCTCCCTTCCAGGGCATGGCCTCCAGCCCCATAAACCACAGCAATGGTAAACAGTCCTGCCTCCAACCTGCACTGCCGGCCTGTGGGTCCGAAAGGCCAGTTGACCAGTTCCCTTTTGTGGGGAGGGGGCATGGAGGGAGTGGGGCGATGTCAGACACATTCAAACCATTTCCTTAGGGAGGAAATGTCATTTTCATAAGTACGCTATTTGAAGGCTGCCTACACACACCCTACAGGGTGCAGTTGTCAATCCCTGTTGCACTTTGGGATCAGTTGGGAGCTTTAAATCTTAGTGATGCCTGGGTCCCGCTCCAGAGATGACTGCTTTAATTGGTGTGAGACACAGCCTGCGTGCAAGGGCTTTTTAAAGCTCCCAGATGATTCTAACATGCAGCCAAGCTTGAAAGCAACTGCTTTAGGGAACGTTCTGTAAATGTGAAGGCAAACGAGAAGTGAGGGTTTGGAGCAAAATGAGTTTTAGCGTGAGTGACACAACAGTGCTGGATTCCTGTGCCTCCCTGTTTGACTTGAAGGGATACACCCTTGCCTTTCCCTCCTCCAGCCCACAGGACAGGAGGCAGGTCCCAGGGCTCACACCGGTTCCGTTCAGCTTGCCCCCACCCCCAGGAGGGCAGGAATTTTAGGGCAGAACTATGAGTTTTAGGAAACCAGGGCCAAGTTGGCTTCATTTTGGTGTGGCCTAGGCCTGAGTCAGAGATCATGGGCTTGCTCAGAGATTGAGACAAGGGTTCAGTGTTTCTATCCCAGCTGAGCCTCTGGTGCCGCCCACGTCTACTCCTCCTGGCTCTTCAGCTCATGCACTTTGCTGTTTATCTCCAAAACTCACTCACTCTGGTCTCTACCTCAACTACCCTCCAAATCCAAATGGTCACAGCATTCTGCACTTCTCTACCATTCATTCATCCCACCCCAGTCCCACTGCCCAGCCACACCCCACGCCCCCCAGCTTCTTCTACTAGAAGCCACTGCTTTAGCTTCCGAGTTGCTCTAGACTTCCTGTTTTCTCTCTCTACACTAGTTCGGTGTTCCTGTCCTAGTAAGGCTCGCTCTTTTTCTCTCTCCATGTGATTCAAGACCCAAAACCCAAAACCTTCTGGGGTTTTCCTTGGCTTAGCATATTGGTTCTGAAAGTGTCTTCTGAGGACTAGTAGGATCAGCATCATTTGGGGATTTGTTAGAAATGCAAATTCTCAGGTCCCAGCCCAGACCTGCTGAAGCAGAGCTCTGTGGGTGGGTCCCAGAATCTGTGTTATTAAGACCCCCAGGTGATTCTGATGTGTGGCCTAGACAGTTCGATCCACATTCCTGTGTGTGCATTCACAGTGCCCACACTCTGGTCTCAATTTATCCAATTGTCAACTGTTACATCTCTCTCCCATATCCCCTGCTCAGGGCCTCTGCCCATGCTGCTCCCTCTCTTGGAAGGCCTTTTACCAGTTTCCAGTGTCTAAATCCATTTCTCCTTCAAGATCCAGCTCAAACATCATTTCTTTGGACAAATCTCAAGATTCCTCTTACAGGAACATTCCCTCCCTCCCCCCTCCCCAGTCTCTGACCTCCATAGTTTTGCCTTTAAAGCAAGACTTCTTTCAATTATGACTACATATTAGAATCACTCAAGAAGCTTCGAAAGCTATGTATGCCCAGGCTGTATTCCAGAGCAATTAAAGCAAAATTTCAGGATGGAGCCGGCCATCACATATTTTACAGTTCCAAAGATAACTTTAATGTGTAACTCAGATTAAGACCCTCTCTTTTAAAACAACCAGAGGGAAAACCATGATGGGAAGAGATATGAATTTAATGTCAGGAGACCAAAGTTCTGCTCGGGAGGGACTGTATCACAAATGGCCATTTAACTTTGGGCAAGTTACTTCACCTCCCTCTTGGTTTCTGTGTTCCAAGCTGCCATATATAGCATTGTTTTAGGTCCTTGGTGGGCAAACTGCGGCTCATGAGCCACATGTGGCTCTTTGGCCCCTTGGGTGTGGCTCTTCCACAAAATACCACGGGCTGGGTGAGTCTATTTTGAAGAAGTGGCGTTAGAAGAAGTTTAAGTTTAAAAAATTTGGCTCTCAAAAGAAATTTCAATCATTGAACTATTGATATTTGGCTCTGTTAACTAATGAGTTTGCTGACCACTGTTTTAGGTCAATGGCTCTCAAACGTGATCCATGACTGGATCTCACCCATAGAGATTTCTGTTTATTTGGTCTGGGGGGTGACCTGGACTCCAATATAAAGCCAAGACTGATATCACCTTCTTAGGTCTTATGCAAGGGCCCAGGAAACTGTGTTCAGTGCTTTACTTTTGGGAGCAAGGATGACTGCCTCTTTAAATTCTTGGACTTCTCTGCCCTGCTATTAACCTTTCCTCCCCTGAGGATAAACACCCACACCCAGTGTCAGTAGTGAAGGGCAAGTGAATTTTCCTTATCTGAAAACAAGGAAAGAGGGGATATTCTGCACCCACCACACTTGGCCACATTGAATGTGTTTGGCCATTGAGGCAGGATGTGAATTAAGTATCAGATGAGTATCCTCACAAGGGGCCTGGTGGAGGGTCACTGAGGAGCCTGTCCTTCAGCAACCTCAAGGCTTCGCGCCTCATGCCTCTTGGCTCTCAAATACCTGATCACACCAGCACATGGAGAGACAAGTCTTCTTCATAGTCATCAAGGTCTTATTCAAAGGCAGGTGTAAAAGAGAACTCATAGATAGTAGAAGGCAGGTTCACCAAGGGCGGCTGAGGTCTGAAGCTGGATGAGACAAGTCAGGCTCCAGCCTGAGGAAGGCAAAGTGACCAAGCTGCCTGGGGCGGGGCCAGCAGAGGAAACTGCCTGCTTATTTAGGGGTTGGGGGCAGGGAAGGGAAGTGAATGCTTACATAAGTGCCTCTCTGATGGAGGTGTTACTGTCCCCAGAGACACCCAGCAGCCATCCACAATGAGTCCCTCTATTTATCTGCACATTGGGCTGTCCCCCTGCAAAGGAAACTGGCCCAAGTGCAAAGGAGTCTAGACTAATACTCCCTGCCTCCCCCCTCCCCCCCCCAATCTCAGGGTCAGGATTTCAGAAAAAGTGGAGATGGGAGATATTCCCTGAAATCTCCATCTCTTCACCCTCCCTCCAGCCCCCCTCTCCCCCCACCCCCACCCCCCACTCCCGTACACACTTGCACAAAGAATCCTTTTCTTACTCCCTGCTGTGTTCTTCCACACCCTTTCCCACACTGATTCCTCTCCTGAAGGCTGGCTGGTTCCTAAGTCCGGCTGGGCTGCCGCCTGGAGGGAGGGGCTGTTTTGCCCCGAGAGCAATGCTCGCCTAGGGAGGTCGGAGTTGTTTTGCAGACAAGAAAGCAGTCCTGGGGGTGTGGTGTCTGGCCTGGGCTGGCCCAGGGAGCCAGGACAGAGGTCGGGCTGTCTGTCTGGAGCTTGGAGCACTAGACCATGCTTCCTGATGACTTTACAGTGGGCCATTGAGGAAGAACAGGCTCATGGAAAAGCAGCAATGTTTTGACTCTTTGACAAAGGCTGGGACCAGCCCTCCCTGCGGGTGTATTGGGGGTGGGGGGGATGGGGGATGTTGCAGGGCAGTGGGTGTGACATGTTCCCACTTTACCCATCCCTGTGAAGTGTCTGGTGAAGGCTGAGGGGGTAGCTCCCCAAGATTAAGACTCTTGAGGTTCCTCCAGGCAAACTGGAAGATTTTGGACTTGATTATTGATCAAATAGAGCTTTCTGGGTCCTGAGAGGGAGAGAAATCCTAAGAGTCACCTGCCAGAGGACTCATCATGACTTTGGAGGGATTGGATCACCTTTGCTAGGATCCCCTTTGATTGACCTTTGAGTTAAATGGATCCAAAAGCCTGAATCCATTTCCTTGACATGGGCTGGAGTGGGGACAAAGGAAGAGGGGAGAGCTTGGTGTGGCATCTGTGGTTTGCTATACTAACAGCATGCTATGCAAATGCAAAAAGGCCCAGCGAGTATCTTATACCAGTAATTACCTTAAATAGCAAAGTAGTCAGAGAATCTTAAAGTTGGAAGGAAGCTTAGATCAATTTAGTATCTGTCTACCTCAGAAGGCCCATCCTACCTCCTGGTCTCCAGATAAGGATGCGGAGGCCCTGGGATGCACAGCTCTGAACTCTCCAGGGAGCTGTCAGCAAGAGTCAGGCCCAGAGCATTCTTGCCACGCACTCTCCTTGGCTCCCTGGACATTTTCCGCCTTCTGACTCCACTCTGGGCCCTTTGGCCTGCTCATACTATCCCTGCACTCTGGGAGGGCCATCCCAGCTCTGTGATTTTTGGCAAATCTCTTAACCATGCTGTCACTCAATCCAACCCAGCTGGGAAGCCAGGCATGATCCAGGCTCCTGGGAAACCAGCTGTGGCACCCAACTGGCCCTTCTCTGCCAAACCTCCAAAGAGTTGGAGAGAAGTATTGGGTAAGGAGAGTCGGACGTGGCTTAGCAACACGCTGATAAAGACTTCATCTATGGACCCCTTCCCTCGCCCCAAATGAGAGAGAACCTAAAGAATAAATGTCCTAAACAATGAGCCTTCACAAGATCTTCATTGGTCCCTTCTCACACTAATCCACAGGGTTTGTTTTAAGAAAGAAACAAAAAAGAGGAAAAAGATTAAAATGAGGCCAGACATGGTGACTACCTCCAGAGAGTCCAAGAAACTGCTGCCAACTGCATCAATTACGATTGCCCTCAGAAACCCATGGAAGGGCCTGCAGTTTAAAATGTTATTTGTTTTTAAATCCCTAGAGGGTGTTAAAACTGACAGACCCCTAAGGTCTAGCCCACCATAAAAGGAGAAAAAGTGGGTTTGGAGAAGGGAAAGATGTTGGCTAAGGTCAAGCAGCATGTGATAGAAAAACCCCAGCTCTTTCCTGCCTAGGACTCGACTCCATCACATGGGCTGTTTGCACAGGTGAAGATCAAGGTCACATCTCTGTGTTGCTCAAGCAGTCGCTGATGCTAGATGAAAGTGTGGGCCAGACCCCTGGTCTGATTCTGGGCTAGTAATAAACTTGGTTGATTGATGGATCATACTACTTTTTGAGCTCTTGTGGGAGGTTAGGGGAAGCCACGGTCCTGAGAACTGGGTACAATGCTAAGTCTCATCAAGAGCCACCTGAAGAGAAGTGACCAAGGAGGAGAGAGGAATTATATGGTTAGCTCTGCCTTCTGAGGTTCTGCTTAGCATCCCAGAGACACGCCCTTGAAACAATGGAGTTCAGCAGCTAGTGAGCAGATTTCTGCAGAGCACCTGGGAACTGCAGACGCACCAGGATAGGATTCATGCCGAGAAGAGGCCTGAAAGCCTATTTGAGGGAAAGAGCAGAGCCCAGTGAAGGTGTAGAGATGACAGGGCCACTCTGGTAGGTGGTCAGCATGGATGATCAGCAAGAGAAATAGGCCTAAGCTGTGGAAGAGGAAGGAGGGCACAGGTACAAGAAGGTAGGCAGGTAGCGATTCTCCTCCTCTACCCAACAAGTAACCGACTTTGTCAGAACCACAAAGCTTAGAGGCTAAGGATATGGGCTCAACAATACGAATGAATGTCTGGCCAAAACTGGTTTGGCTCAGTGGATAGAGCGTCGGCCTGCGGACTGAATGGTCCTGAGTTCAATTCAGGTCAAGGACATGTATCTTGGTTGTGGGCAGATCCCCAGTGGGGGGCGTGCAGGAGACGACTGATCGATGTCTCTCTCTCATTGATATTTCTAGCTCTCTGTCCCTCTTTCTTCCTCTCTGTGGAAAATCAATAAAATAAAAAAATAAAAAAAGAATGAATGTTTGGCATCAACCTCTTCCTAGGAGTGTAGACATGATGCAAGTTACTTAACTTCTTTGAGCCTCATTAGTGGGTGGAGATTAGAATACCTACCTCCCAGGTCATTGTGAGAATTTAGTACAATCCATCAGCCTGAATTCCCATGTCAAATGTTTATCACAGGGTCTGCCATTCAATATAAAATTATTATTATTTCTTTTTTTTCAAGGATTTTTTTTTCCAGACCCCATGCAGCTTTCAATTTATAGAACAAGTCTTTTTGGCACCCAGGAGAGATACAGTGAGGGAGGACAGAAGCTATAGTGCCTTTTGGTGGGACATTTTCTGTGTGTGTTGCTCTTTACTTCAGCCAGTGTGCAGGAGCAATGAGGTGATGAGGCTCCTAGGCAGCCTGGGACTACATGATCGCTTCAAATCACAAAGAAGGGCTTCCTCCTTCTTAGAACTTTGGCTGGAGATGCAGTCCCATTATTGCTCAGTCTCATTCAGGCCATTGTTACCCAGAAGTCCCTCTCATATTGTGACATTCCTTTCAGGTTCCTCATAGCTAAAGTTGTATCTGGCTCAAGCCTTGCCTAGCGGGGCATGACCTACCTTTTACTTGCCTCTGGGAGCTGCCAAGATCTCAGTACTCCCTACCTTGAGCTGGGTGTCCTCTGTAGCCTCCCTGTCTGAGGGTGTGGGCTTGCTGAGTCTATGTGGTTTCTCTGGGAGATTTCTTGGTCTCATAGGGGCCTGAGGACTTTCCCTCAACCTTTGGGTAAATGACATCCAAGGACTCTAACCCACAAGAATTAGGAAAATGCTACATTTATAGGCAGCCCTAGAGAGCAGCTGGGAATCTTCATCAGATCTAGATGCAGCTTAGGAACCAGAGCAAGGGTTTAGGCAGAATTTTCTCAGGTCATAGTATAGCTCTTTTCCCCTACCACCACACAGATCTCAGTTTTGCCTCAAAATAAACTTGGAGCAGATATTTAAAGAAGTGAAGGGAGCAAGTTATTAATCTTCATGAGGTGGTCACAGGTCTTGGTATGAACTTTACTCCATGAGTCCTTAAAACAAACAAACAGTGTTAAGAGACTGCTAGCAGATAAGGAAATCTTGTTCTTTTCTTCCTGTTCATCAGATAGACTACATTTCCCAGATTCCCTTGAAGCTAAGTATGACCATATGACTTAGTTCTAGCCAATGGAATATGAATAGAAGTGATGAGTGCCACTTCCATGTCTGGACAATCAAAACATCTCAGATGCATTTATATATGTTCCTTTTCCCTTTGGGCTAAATGAGGAAAGTGCCCAGGTGCCTTTGTGAGATATGTATTGTAACTGCTGTGTCCATCAGCCTGAATTCCTAAAGAACCCAGTGGAGGAGGTTCACTAGGTTGACTCACCAACTGAAAACTGATATGAACTGCCTATGCACAAGATATAAACATCTACTGAATTTGAATTATTACAAATTTTTGGATTTGTTTGCTGAGCAGTACACTTATACAACTTATATAGGAACAAACATTTGAGCTAGAGAAACAACCTCCAGTCCTTGTGATCAATATAGTATCTTTTCCTTACTCATGTACTGTAGGGTTCTATAAAGTTGCTCTGAACTCTGGGTAAGCCTATGCTGAGCTATTGTTCTTAGGATAAATTCAAGGTTCACTTCCTGTAAGCTTCTGGACACAACATTTTTGTCAGTCGATCAATACATAATCTTGTTTTATGTGTGTTTCTGTTGAGAGAAATTTTATTTAAATATATTATTGATTCTTCAACAATAATCTCACAGCCCAGTGCACTATAACGCATTCCTGAATAAAACTTATGCAGCACAAATATTATTTGCTCCATATGGCACACTGACCCTTCTTGTTGTGCTAAGGAACACTGTACAGTACTTTAGCACCATGCCTGGGGATCTTTTTATACAGTGAAATAACTTCAAAAAGCATAAAAAGGCAAACAAAAATAATAACAACAAAACTAAATAGATTGTGCAAAGGACACTTTACCAGTATAAGAGCTGAACAAGAGGGCACAGCATGGACCATAGCTGGGAATGTGTATATCAAGGGACTCAAATATTTCATCCCTCTGCAAATGTCATTGAATGAAAGCCAGAGCACCATGAGTATTCACTTTGGGGTTACAAATAGTTAAATCTGAAAATGATGAAAATAGTCTATGACTAGATAACACCAGAGCCCATGGACCTGATATCTTGGGAAAATCCTGGTTGGTAAGGAGGATTTGAATCAGATGAATTGAGGGAGGTCTTAGGCTAGTACTGGAATTAGGGCAGATGGTGGTGCTCCCAAAGATCTGGTGGGTTTGTACCCGCTGCCTCTGCTTGTACTGTTCATGCAAAGATGCTTTGGGACTGAATATGGCATCAGGGTCTGGCTGTCAGGCTACAGTTAATTTCAAAAGCATAGCAGGATCGCTGGCAGGATCCAGGGTAATCACACTCTCAGTGGCTACTTTTTAAGACAATATCAAATTGTGGGGCCATTTTTAGTTGTGCAAAAGCACCATGTTCTTTCTCACTTTAAATCTTTGCACACATTCTCTCTGTGTTGGAACTCTATAATTTCCCTCCCCACCTTTTTTTCTTCTTTCCCTCATATTGCCTGCCTAATGCTATCTACTTACCAAATCTTGGTCAATTCTTTCAAATTTGGATTCCACATTTGGATTAGGTGGTTCAGCTCTCTGTCTCTCAGTATCTTATTATAATATTTTTAGATTAATATTCATTATGTTATGTACTTTTCTCTTCCCTTGATTGGATTGCAAACTCATCAAGGGCAGAATTATTTCTTAAGTCAAACTTAATAATGAAGATGGTTATAGGCTCTTGGAAATAAACATTGCAGAGCGTAGGCCTCAACATGACTTTAATTCAGTGGCTCAAGGATGTAACCAAGGACCTAGTTTCTTTCACCATCTCTTCTCTGCCTTCTATGTATCAGCTTCATTCTAAGGTGGACTCCTATTCTGGTTATACGGAGTCTGCCAAGAGCCCCCAGGATACCTGCATTCTTGTGCAGAGAAAGAAAGAAAGCAGAGATTCTTTCTCCTCCAACACTGAACTAAAGTCCTGGGCTTCCTCTGATTGGGTGATCTGAAGTCATATTCCCATGCCTGAACTGTGTTAAGCGGAAGAGGATTACCATGATTGATTTAAATCTTGCAGTTAGGTTGGGATCAAAACTGCAGGACTGTTACAAATTAGAGGAAGGGGTGGAATGGTTATTGAGAGGTCAACAATAGTGTCCAAAGGAGTAAGAATTGGTGGCAGGTAGATCTCTGAAAGAGCAAGTCCTAGATGAGTGTGTTCCTAGGCAACCCAATTAGAGAAGAGCCTAGAATCACACACACCAAGAGTGGAACCATTTCCTTCTTATTGAAGTAGGGGGATTTGCAGCAAGGCAGGTGCTACTTTGAGAATTGGAAGCTCAGTTAAGGCCAAAGCGAGAATGCAGTGAGCAGAGAAAAACAGAATTGTGAGATGAGGTAGAAGGGTTAGGAAGGGGCCAGATCATGCAGAGCTTTGCAGCCATTTTAAGATTTGAGAAGTTAAGCATAAGCAGATCAGGTTTCCCTAGCTTCCTTCAAAAGGACAATAAGGATAGAGCCAGGCACACCACCATTGGCAAAAACTCCTTCTTTGCATTGAGTTATAAGACTGTTGCTCATCTACCAAAAACCTTTCTTGGTGACAACTAAAAATAAAGTGACTGCTCAAATGTGTTTCCAGAATAATTGGCCAGACCTACTTAAGACTGTGCTCCTCAAACCAAAGGAAATATAGCCTTCTTTTGGGGTGGTAAACCAGCAAAACATATTCTTCCATAAGATGACTTGGTGTAGCTTCATGGAATGTAAGTCCATTTGGTGGTAAGTTATTTGAATGTTTTAAATAATAAAACAAAGATATATTATGGAATAGTTGCATGCAAATTCTGCATGAATTTTTAAGCTTAACCACAAACATTAGGTTAAGTTTGGGCTTGAGCATAGGTGGGAGCGAAGTTGGGGATGAGTATACAGAGTACCCAAGACTCTTGTTAGCAAGCCTCCAGGGGTATATTCCCATTTTTCTCCCATGTCTGGGGTACATTAGGGGAGAAATGAGAAGCTACTAATGCCTGTGCTTCAGGGCTGGGCACTAACACCACAGAGCCAGGTGAGGGACCAAGGTACCGTCTCCCCCACCACATTACAACAAGATCCTTCAAGGACTTTTGGCAGGTAATGACCCTTGTTTTCATCCAGGACGGGAGAATATGCATTAGAGTGAAATCTCTGCTTGAACTAGTTATCTTAAAGTTAGGTAGGAGCTAGAGTCTGCTGAAGCTTATATGTATGCCATTGGAAGTCCTGGCTGTGACCCAAAGAAAAGGCGGGGTGGGGACGGGATGTGGGCACATTATAAACCTTCTGCCTGTCATTAGCCTCAGTGCAGCAAAGGTCATGTTTGTGTAAGGTTATTGCTTTATGTCTTTTCTCTCTCTCTTTTCTTTTTGAGAAATCTCAGTTCTTGGCACCCTACTTTCCCTCTCCCAGTACAATTGCTGCTCTCTGGATTACTTCTGGACAATGGGTACTAAACTTTTTAATCTTTGTGATTTTTCTGAGTGCCCACTCAGAGCAGAAGCCAAGCGTCTATTTGGTTACTCAAGGAGTTTTTGTTCCTGAGGGCTATAAGGAGGTGAAAGTATTTGGAATTCTTTTTCTTTATTATGAAGAACTTTCTCTGTTCTTCCAGTGGTAGTTCTTGAATGATCAAGTCCTGGGGCCGATTAACCTCCACTATCTGCGCGTGTTTGAAATTTCCTGTGTGTGCCTCAGCAACAGCCTCCCTGGAATGTGTTCTTGAAGTTCTGCAGGGTGGCCTCTCTCCCACAAAGTGGGGCCTGTTCTATGTGGGATGGAGAGGAAGGAAATGTCAAGCAGGTGGAGTTATGAGAACTACATGGAGGAAACAGTCAGAATGTCACTCTATAACTAATTCAAGTGCAACAGAAATTTAATAATGTATAGTGACCCATTCTGCATTTACATACCATCCTACAGCTGACCATGAAAATATTAATCTTTTCACTGCTCTGGTCTGGGTTATGTGAGGAGTCCCATCTGTGTTTTGTTTTGTTTTTTTCCCCCCTCCTCCCCAAGGCAAAGAAAGAGTAACTGACTCATTCAAGTTCGCACAATAGCTCCTCAGATTTGAGAGAAGTTGGTGCTGGTGTGCTTTTCAGACCCTGGGGACAGGAGAGGGGTTGGAAAACAAAGATGGCTTTGCTTTGGCCAAACGGTCACCCAGTGAAATCCTTTCGGGACATTCTTTCAGGTGAGCACACCAGTTCAGTTAAAAAAATAGGAAAACAAAACAAGAGCAGTGTGTCCTATATTTTCCACACAGTTCTAGTGAGAGGTGAGGGTGTGGCCTGGCCCTTGGCCTCTGGGATCGCTGACTGGTGGTGTAGGAATTTGTCTGGTTTATTTTGTGAATGCTGCTGAACACATGGCAGGACATGTTTCAGGGGTCTAAGGCAGGTCTTTGAAGGTAATGGTATCCGAGTTTGATGATAACATGAACACGTCAGCAACATCAGGAAGACGAGGTGAGGCATGTTTTATTTTCTGTCCCAGTTGATCTTCCCCATACCAGTTAAGCTATGTCTGGGGAACAAACAAATGCTTCTGAAAGCTAAATTTAGGTCACTTATGGATCTCGCTTGGTAAGATTATGAAAATCATTTGATGCATGTGTCTATTTATTTGTTTTCATCTCACCCATTTCCACAAGAGACATTAAGTGTCTCACAACAAATATTTGAAGTGAAAAGCAAAGATCAAAAACAATGGAAAAGGGGGCAGTGTAGAAAAATGTACTTCCAGTTGTCAACTAATATAGGCACTGTGATCAGGTAGTAGCTTTAACTCTGAACCAAAAGGCACATGTGGAGAGAAGGGAAACTCAGCCGGTTCTGTGATGCGTTTCGTCTGGTAGAAAGAAACATGATGGCTGTTCAGATGAGAGGACCTTCATCTAGCCCTGTATTGACTTTTGAAATAAATGTATGTAAGAGATCTGTTTACCAGGCCCTTTGAAAGCCATGATGACTATATTTTTAGCAGCACTTTTGCAACAGATGCAGCTGTGTGTGTATGTGGGGAGGGCAATTGTGACATTTCATCAGATACTCCCAGGAATTCCCTTCTGTCCTCCTTCTCCCTTTGAGGACAGGAAGATTTAGGGTAGCTGGATGCAGGCAGGTGTCTCTATTACAGTTTTGGGTTGGAGGCAATAAAATTGCTTCTGGCCAAGTCAACAGAAGAGGAAGCCTTTTAGAGGTGGGAATAGTAGAACCGGTCCTGGTTACCTCCTGGTATCCAGACAGCAGGTTCTGATGGATGGTCCCTTTGCAGCCCAACAGCTGGATGAACAACGTGCAGCTATTTCTTTCTGGCAACACTGTGCTTGGGACAAAAATCCCGAGGAGAGTCCAAGGGGCAAAGTGTGAGTCATATGGTGGCTCCCTGTGAAGGGATGTCAAGGAATTTTGACAGCCCCACCAACACTGCATACAGCGTGGGCAGAGGACAGATCTCTAAGGGAAACTGGAATGCTGTTATCCAGCAGGGTACTCCTACTTCACCCCCCACTCCCCGTGCTGGATTTGTTTAAGGAAATTTCCTTATTCAAAATAAAATTTCTTTTTACTGTTTTCCATTATCTGAGCTCATCCTAGAGATGCTACCTTGCTTAACTGACCTGATGATGATCCATTGGTCAACCTGAAGGTCAGCAGAGTATGGATTGTCTACCATCAAGAAAGGGACCTGCTGGGTAGTTTCCGACTGCTGCTGGGTGGCTTCAAGCCACAGGAATAGTTTCTATCATAGTTCTGGAGGCCAGGAGTCTGAAATCAAGCTGTCAGCAGGGCCATGCTCCCTCTGAGGCTCTAGGGAAGAACCCTTTCTTGCCTTTTCCTAGCTTCTTGTGGTGGCTGACAATCATTGGCATTCCTTGACTTGCCCCTGCCTCACTCTAGTCCCTGCCTCCATTGTCACACGCTCTTCTTCCCCATGTGTCTATATATTCACAGGGTATTTCCCTCTCAGTGTGTCTCCTCTTCTTTAAGAACATCAGTGATTGGATTTATAGTCCACTCTAACCCACTCTGACCTTATCTGTTATGTCCTGAATGTTTGTGTCCCACCAAAATTCATTATGTTGAAATCATACCCAACAGTTGTGACTGTATTAGTAGGTAGAGCCTTTGGAGGTGACTAGGTCATGAGGGTGCAGCCTCATCAACTGGATTCTGCCCTTAGAAAAGAGACCCCCAAAAGCTCTCTTCCTTCATGTAAAGATACTGGCTAGGAACCCAAAAGTGGGCCCTCACTTGACCAAGAGGATCTTTTATATTTCACAAGTTTCCAGAACTGTGAGGTATAAATTCCTATTGTTTCTAAGCCACCCATCTTATTTTTGTTATAGTAGTCAGTACAAATTCATATTTTAATTTCATCTATTTCCACATTCACAGATTTCTAATAGTCTTGCATTTGGGGTAGGGTGAGGGGTCGGGGGAGAGCACTATTCAACAATACTATTCAAACCAGTACAGGCAGAGAATGGAGTTTGCTCCTCTGGTGATTGATGAAGTCAATTTCAGATATAGAAAAGTACTTGGATTTTATAACTGGGGAAAACAGGTAAAAATCAAGTTCTTGGACTAATATGTTAAGACTTACTTTTTAAGGGAGACTAATATCAAATCAGTTTAAGTTATTGTGCCAGGAAATAAAAAAATACATTTTTTCCTTTAGATGATCTCATGGTTTGGAGCATGGGCACTCCTAGTCCCCAATGCTTTCATATCTCTGTGTGTTGTCTCCTTAGCTTCAGGCCTACTTTTGTCTCTATTCTGCCCCTTCTCACCTTCCTTTCCCCAACTTTAGAACTGACAATTCCTTGAGTTACTTTCAGAAAAGAAGGGGTCTGGTCTCTAAGGGAGACTCAGAAAGAGAACAGGAACTAAGACCCACGATGTGTTTTGTCCCCGTCAGCTTTTAAGCTCACCCTGGGCTAAGTCATGGAGATGTGGTTCCCATGGTGACCCACCGGCATGACCATCGAGATTTTGCTGGTTGTCAACTCAGCTATTTTTTTCTAATCTCATATAACACAGCAGTCATATGGAGAAATGCAATTGAGCTTGACTTTAACATGGCTTTTTATTTTTCCTGACGCAAGCCTGGCTCGCAGGATTAGGGGTGGGGTTTTGAGCAGTGAGGCTAGAATGGTGGACAAGGGCCAGAGGACCAGGGTCACTGAAAGCCGGGCTAAAAAAAATGGACCTTATCCCAGAGGCCTCTTTTTCTCGATTTTGCTCTCAGACCACCTACAAAAGAATCCCTTGTGGGAACACCTTAAGTTATGTGGATTCCTGAGCTCCACCCAGACTTCCTAAACTAGGGAGTGGCTCAGCAGTTTGCATTTCTCACAAGCACCCCAGGGAATTCCTGTGCAGACTGCAGTTTGAGCTTTAGGGCTATAGATAGTGTGGATCCAGGCAGGTGGTGAGCAGATTTGGGTTTTAGCGAGAGGCTTTTGATATTGTCGGAAGAGGGGAGCTGTTTAATAATCCAGCCTTTTATGAAACACTTACATACTGTGCTTACTATGTGCCATGCACTATTTTAGCTGCTTTAGAAACATTGAGTTATTTAATTCTCATAATAAACCCAGGAATAAGCCCTGTTATCATCTCCACATTTGGGAAGAGGAAACTGAAGCACAGAAATTTGCCCAAGGTCATACAGCAGTGTGACTTTGGAGCACGTGTCCTCAACTTCTACACTCTGCTCAGATGTCAGTGTGGCGACCTTGTGGAGGAGGGAACTTAGGGAAGGAGAAGTCAAATACAACCAGGAGGCTGAGGGAACCATTAGCACGAACCTGAAGGGGCAGATGTGCTGGGGTTTATGCGTTTGTGTGACTAGTACCTCCTGAATTCATTGTGAGCTCTTTAAAGGTGGGGATACTGAAATCACTGACAGCTTCCAAAAGTAGCACGTGCCTAACTGCACAGGCACCAGACTCAACTGTAGAGGGTCAAGATCCTAGAGTCTGTTCTGCCAATAACCTGCTGTGTTGGTGAGTAGCTGGATATGTGATGTTTCTTCCACTGTAGAATGCGCAAAGCTGCAGCATTGCACGACTCCAAGTCTGGCATTCACTTGGTGCTCTCGAAGATAATGTGAACGGTAGTACCTGGGATTGGACAAGGTGGGGTTACTGAGAAGGGGATGAGGAGTGCCTGCTGAGGATTGAATGAGTTAATACAGGTAAAGTGTTTAGAATATGCCTGGGATAAGTGTTAGTTAGTATTCTTATTTTCTTTTAAAAAATATTTTTATTGATTTCAGAGTGGAAGGGAAAGGGAAAGAGAGATAGGAACATTAATGAGGGAATCATTGATCAGCTGCCTTCTTCCCCCCACCACTGGGGATGGAACTAGCAACCTGGGCTTGTGCTCTTGACTGGAATCTAACTGGGACCTTTCAGTCCACAGGCCGGCGCTCTATCCACTGAGCCAAACCAACTAGGGAGGGCTATTCTTATTTTCTTTACATTCCTTCCAGCTTGAACGTTCTTTGTCTGAGACCCTTTAAGTGATTTTTTTTCTTCCAGAGAAAGGGAGAGTGGATTTGAATTTGAAGGACAAAAATAGCTTATAGGCGGATGACTTTTTTCTCTTAATTGATTTGTCTCTGCTACCCAGTTACCTCTATTGAATTTCTTTAGTTCTCTTTCTAGCATCTTCTTCCCGGGAAATGTCCATTTCCAGGTAAATGAGGGAAGCACAGGCTGTGGCCGAGGCTGACTTGACCTGCTCCTCCTCTGTCTGGCTGGCTCGGTCTCTGGACCTGATCAAAGTCATCTGTGCACAATACACTTCCCCAGTGAAGGCTGCTTTGCCTCATGTTAAAAGGGCTGCAGGGCTGTCTGTACACTGTTGCAAAAAGCCTAGAGAAAGAGAGATCTGAGTTCTCAAACTACTTCTATATAATGATTTTATGAAGAAATCTAGACTAAAGGAAGTGCATCCCGCTGTTCCTAAACAATATTAATCAGGCAAGTGCACTTTCCTGAGGGCATTTCCCTGAGGATGTGTGATCTCAGACTTACATTTGGAAATGGTGTTTCCTGAGGAATTTCAAGAAATTCAGTTTCTTCTTATTCATTCATTCACTTATTCATTGCTCATTCAACCAACTTTTATTGTTTATTGTCTTCATGCCAAACACACATTACCTGCCAATTATCCTGTGTATTACTTATTTAGACTTGGGGTGAGAACAGTGGTTGGCAAACTCATTAGTCAACAGAACAACAATTGAAATTTCTTTTGAGAGCCAAATTTTTAAAATTTAATCTTCTAATGCCACTTCTTCAAAATAGACTCGCCCAGACCGTGGCATTTTGTGGAAGAGCCACACTCAAGGAGCCAAAGATCTGAATGTGGCTCACGAGCCGAAGTTTGCCGACCACAGGGTCAGAAGACTGATTTTAAAATCCTCTACAGCCCCACTAACTCTGCCAATTCTGTGAGCCTCTGTTTTCTATTCTTCCTCTCAGGGACATCGTTGAGGTCAAATGACTTTATATACATTATAGGTGTAATCTGTAAATGACAGATGTCAATAGTAGAAATATAAGGAATGTGTTGTTGGGGCAAGCCTTAACTTTGTAGATAACCATGGAGTTCTTTCTGATTAACCACACACTTTAATGGTTTCTCTTTGGACAGCCAGCAGGAGAGCTTCTGTGTTGTTATAGCAGGAAAGCAGTCATTAGGCCACTTGCTTTATTTTTGGCATGAATTAAACCTTTAAAACCTTAGGAGAGTTGGGAATGCCCCACTTCCCAACAATTTTCCAAAGTTGGTAATCCTCTAAGGCAGTGGTTCTCAACCTTCCTAATGCCTCGACCCTTTAAGACAGCTCCTCATGTGGTGGTGACCCCCAACCATAAAATTATTTCCATTGCTACTTCATAACTGTAATTTTGCTACTGTTATGAATTGTAATGCAAATATCTGATATGCAGGATGTATTTTTGTTGTTACAAATTGAACATAATTAAAGCATAGTGATTAATCACAAAAACAATATGTAATTATATATTGTGAAATATTTATTTCTAATTACAAGTAAATGAAAATTTTGTCTTGAATCGTGGTGTAGCATGGGTAACATTCTTCATATAACAACAGTAAACCATATTGCTACACTTTGCTACACTGAGGAGCGGTCTGGTGGCTCCTAAGACCATAGGAAATATGTGTTTTCTGATGGTCTTAAGCGACCCCCATGAAAGGGTTGTTCGACCCCCAAAGGGGTCGCGACCCACAGGTTGAGAACCACTGCTCTAAGGCCATGTGACTTTCAAAATTTTTCACCAACCATTTATTGCTTCCTCCTTTTTCTGTCTCAAGCATTATTTCCTTATATTTCATCACCATAATACACCTGCCAGTCTGCAGGAAAAATCCTTCTTTCGCCTCCTAGATGATGGACTCCTAGAAACGCCACATGAAAGAGAAGAGAGGCAAGGGCAGGTGGCCTAACATTTCTTATTAGGCCTCGGTGATTCCTGTTAGATGTGGGCTTAGGTGACTTGGCCAAAATTCTAGCCAGTTAGTAGCAGAAGAGAAGGCGGAGTCTAGTGCTCTGTCTTGGTCCTATTTACGGAATCAGAGCTGAGTGATGTGAGGAAGGTCAATGTCCCTCTTGAGTTGCTCTGCTCCTGAGTCAAGCCCTTGGTCAGTTCATACAGTCCTAAGTTTGGAAAGGCACTGGCTGACAGGGCCCCATTCATAAGTCCCTGAGAGTTCCAGGTAGCATTAACTGCTCTTGAGGATCTCATGAAAATCTCTTTAATTTTTGGCCCATTCTGTTCAAGCATTAAATTCTCAGACGTTTGTTTAGAGCATAAGACCGGTGTGTTTCCTAGATACTGTGAACCTGACCACTCTCTAGATCTGTACTGTCTAGTATGATAGCCACCAGGCCACGTGAGTATTGAGCACTAGAAATGTGACTGTCTGTATTGACAGGTGCTGTTAGTCTTAAATAGTTACCAGAGTCTGAAGACTTAACACAATAATAAGAATCTCATCGACAATTGTTAAATAGTGATTACATTTTTGAAATACTAATATTTTGAATATTGAGTTAGATAAAGTATGCTTTAAAAACAATTCCATGGGTATGTGTGTGTTTGTTAATTGTCACCCAAGGATATTTTTCCCATTAGTTTTTAGAGAGAGTGGAAGGGAAGGAGGAGACACAGAGAAAGAGAAACATCAATGTGAGAAAGACACATCAATTAGTTGCCTTCTGCATGCGCCCTGACTGGGCTAGGGATTGAGCCTGCAACGGAGGTACATTCCATTGACCAGAACAGAACCTGTGACTCTTCAGTCCACAGGCTGCCACTATAACCACTGAGCCAAATAGGTTAGGGTGTGTGGAGTTTTTATTTTTTAATGTGACTACTAGAAAATTAAAAATTGCCCATGTAGCTCACATTGTTTTTCTATTGCTGAGTGCTAGTCTCAGTTCCAAGGATCTTATCTGAAGAGGGTTTGGCTGGAAGAGACAAGACATATGTTTACTGCAAGACATACACCATCTTCCCCTTGCTATTAGCACAGGCCCTCTCAGTCTGGGACAACATTATGACCTCAATTACATTTCTTATTTGACTAGTTTTTAAAACTCTGAAATCCTACTACTTGTTTGGTACCCTACTTTGCAAGTACTCTTTCTAACTATTACGGGCTGAATTGTATCCCCTCAAAATTCATATATTGAAGTCTAAACTTGAGTGCCTCAAAATGTGACTGTACCAGTATATGGAAATAAGGCCTTTAAAGAGATGATTAAGTTAAAATAAGGCTGTTAGGGTGGGTCTTAACCCAATCTGATTGGTTTCCTTGTAAGAAGAGGAAAGTTATACACAAAAGGAGACATCAGGATGCACATGCCCAGAGAAAAGACTATGTGAAGACACAGTGGGAAAGCAGCTGTTTGCAAGCTATGAAGTGAGGCCTCATCAACTCCTTAACCTGCCAACACCTTAATCTTGTCCTTCCAGCCTCCAGAACCACTAGAAAATTAATTTCTGTTGTTTAAGCAACTCAGTCTCTGATACTTTCTTAGGGCAGCCCAAGAACGTGAATACACTAATAAATATTTCTTGGTAGAGTTGGAAAAAGCTTAGTGACAAAAGAAAACAATTTCTCCAAGGCCAGCAATCTGGCTCTCTGCAACAATCTGTCCAGACCTCAAAGAGAGCTGCAAACATTTCTCTCTCATGTTGCCTCTGCCGAGATCAGCGTCTGTTTTCCAGTCCCAATGTCCCAATTGTATAGTTCTCTGTCTCCTCTTCTATTAACAGTCCTCTTTATTCTCTGACAGGTGATGAAGATTTAAGAAGCATTAGGGTCAGAGAACTGGCATTTTGAAGATTTAAGGAAAGGTTTGACCTCAAAGTTTTATATCTAGGTCTATGTAAACACACAGAATCCTTTATTCTCTATCTAAAATTCTTTCAATAAACTCATTTGAATGAAAGATAAAGTCACATATATTAAAATATCTGTGAGATTCTGAACATATTTATTGGTAGAAATAATTTCATTTTCTAGAAAAACTTTTTGCTAAACAGTAGGGGTATAACCTAGCTGGTTTGGTTCAGTGGGTAGAGCATCGGCCTGCAGACTGAAGGTCCTAGGTTCAATTCTAGTCAAGGGCCCCTGCCCAGGTTGAGGGTTCAATCCTCAATAGGGGCATACAGGAGGCAGCTGATCAATGATTCTCTCTCATCATTAATGTTTCTACCTCTTTCTTTCCCTCTCCCTTCCTCTCTGAAATCAATAAACATATATTGAGGAAAAATAAATAAACAGTGGCGGTAACCAACAGTTCAAAAAGAAGGATGCTCGTCCAAATGAGTTTTTTTCGAGCTCTTAGATCAACAAGCTTGTAACTCCTTATCCAACCTTGTACTCTGGGTAGGTGTCAAGGATGGAGAGAGAATACTTAGACCAGGTACATCTCAGAGCTGGTGAACTTGAGTGGTAGCTTTATCTTCATAGTCATTTGCCCTCTAGGATGGAGTTAAGGTCAATCCCTTTGTTCAAAACTCAACCAACTGCCTTCTCAACTAGGTCAAAAGAATAGGTATAAAGGCCTCAAGGAACATCAAGTCTCCTTAGAGAGACTCTGAACTTTCGGAACATGCGTCTGTAAACTGGCTTGGGCCCAGAATTCACTGAAGGAAGAAAAAAGACTAGATAGACGCAGGGATTATCTTCTTGGCAGTCCCTAGGACAGCTGTCTGGCAAATGTTACGCCATGTCTGAGATTATTTTAGAAACTTAGTCTTGAAGAAGAACATTTAGGGAGAATACCAGACAGAATTGCCCTAAATTTTTGTCACAAAGTAAGAATTTCAAGGGCATTTGTGTTTTTAATGAGATAATTTGAGACTTACCATTTTAAAAAACTTAAATCATATCACATCTAATAAAATTATTGTGAGCTGCAGAAATAGCTATGAGTTGATACCATTAGACAGTATGTAGGTCTTCTTTCTCCTCTTCTTGTTCTTTCTCCTCATTATTATGATACATAGACTATTAAAAAATGTTTTAAATAAGAGGATGCCACCAAGTAGCAATAGAAGGCCATTCTAAATGAAATACTTATTTAGTAATAAAATGATAAATGATACCTGCTTTCCTAAATTTCCTTTCAAGCTTCATTGTCTGCTCAAATGTCATATTTTGTATGCTCAGTGAAATAAATTATGAAAGAGAGAGAGACAAATGGAATAAAATATAGCAAGACAACGATGAGAGTATCTCTTGGGGTCCAAACCTGTGGAGTTGAGTGAGAGATTGGGCTAACATGAACCTCTCACCACGTTCTTGTTCACATCAGAATCCAAAGTGAAGGAGCCATTTGTCAACATGGATAACTTAGACCAAGGTAGTATATGAGCTAAGAGCATTTGACTCATAACCATTACCTGAAAATACCATCTTAGCAGTTCCGGTAAAGTGTGTGTGTGTGTGTGTGTGTGTGTGTGTGTGTGTGTGTGTGTGTGTCTTGCTAACTTTACACACTAAAATTATGGGGAGTTTTTGTGGCTAATCTTGAAATCAAATACTTATTTGTAACATTATTTCTGAGCTCCAAAAAATAATTTTAAAAAGAACTATTGGAATGCAGCAGGACTGTGAATTGGGGACAGGCTGTTCCACTTGGAGAGAATAGAGGGTCAGTGCAGCTCCCTATGGAAAATAGTCTAAGCACTTCCCAGCATGTCATAGCTTTGACCAAAAAAAAAGTTGAAATAGTTAGAGATCTGAGTTAGACCCAGCACATGAAGAACTCTTGATGTTTGCAGACTTTAGTTACCTTTTCACAAAGGAAATGGGTATATGCTAACTGCATCTCTCCTCATATTCACAGCGTTCATTTTCCTTCTTTCCTGCCTTCCCCAGGTTATATTAAGTTTAATTATGGGTTCACTAGGTATTGTAGACTTCCTAAGGTCTGCAAGAAAAATAGACTTTCTGATCGACCCAGACAATGCTGAGTGCATTAAGACAATGAGGAAGGAAGGAAGGGAAGAAGGTGGGGGGAGGGCAAGCCAATCATTGGTAGACAAGAAGACACATACACTGTTTAATAGTTCACTGGAAATTCATCATTCAGCAACAAGGCAGTAGGGGGCATAGGAGAATCCAGTGCGAAAAGATAGCTTTTTCTGGGTGCAGTGAGTTGGTGTTGCTCATCCTGCAGTCTAATGAGATCACACTCATTTCTGGTGGTCCCCTCTTTGAAGAAAGTAAGAAATTACATTACAAAATTAGGCTTAAAAACATTTATTAAAGTGTCCCAATAGATGGGAACCATTTTACTACCCTTAAGTATTTTGTTTTTCAGAATTTTTTTTTTTTTCATTAAATGGGTCAGAGCCATTGCTAACTAAAGATTGACTGTAAAAGATGATCAGATATCATGAATTTAAACTGGTGAGGATACAGGACTGGTTTGTAGACACTTTGTACACCGTCTTTGTAGAAGTGCACCAGGCCACCTCAGCTGGCAGGTTACTACCCTGTGCTTGAGTGAAGCAGCCGATCTCCTCAAAAAAGTGACAAAAATGCCACTTTGATTTGTTTGTGCCTAAATTTCTTCTGTAAATTTGTTTTTATAAATTTTAGAGAGAGAGGAAGAGAGAGAGAGAGAGAGAGAGAGAGAGAGAGAGAGAGAGAAACATCCACGTGAGAAAGAAAGAAACATCAATTGATTGCCTCTTGTAGATGCCCTGACCAAGGATCCAACAGGCTACCTTTTGGTGTATGAGATAATGCTCTAACCAAATGAGCCACCTGGCCAGGGCTCTTCTGTAAATTTTTTATTATAAAATCTATATAATAAAAGCCTAAGCAACCATTATGGCAGAATGACCAGAATGACCGGTCGCCTTGATGCACACTGACCACCAAGGGGCAGACACTCAACACAGGAGCTGCCCCTTGGTGGTCAGTGGGCTCCCACAGAGGGAGTGCCACTCAACCAGAAGCTGGGCTCACAGCTGGTGAGCACAGCAGCAGTAGCAGGAGCCTCTTCTGCCTCTTGGCAGTACTAAGGAGCAGCAAGCTGAGCAGTAAGGAGCAGTGAGCAGGCGGGAGGTAAGGAGCAAGGGGTCCCGGACTGTGAGAGGGATGTCTTTCAGCTGGTTTAGGCCTATGTTGGCAGTTGGACATCCCCCAGGCCTCCCAGACTGCTAGAGGGCTCAGGCCAGGCTGAGGGACTCCTCCCTCCAGTGCATGAATTTTGTGTACCCGGCTTCTAGTAACTACATATTTACACAAAAGTTGCAAAAATACCATAAAGAACTTTTTTCCCTTGAACCTGAATACTGTAGTGTGTAATTCCTACAAAAAAAAAATCTTCTACATAATTATAATGTAGTCATCAAAATAAGGAAATGAACAAATGCCATTCAAGTTCTGACATTTGATCAAATAATGTTTGTTATGACAAAAGGATACAATTCAGGATCATGTTTCATTTTGTTGTATCTTTGGTTTCCTTCTCTCAGAATTATCCTCTCAATCTTTCTTGGGCTTTCAGAACTTTGATATTTTTGAATAAAATAAAAAATGCGGAATATTTTATAAAATTCCCCTCAATTTGCATTGGTCGGATATTTCCTCCTGATGGTATCCAGGTAATGCATCTTTGGCAGGAATACCAGGGAAATGATTGTGTGCTTGTATTGCATCCTATCAAGTTGCATATAATTTCAGTTGTGTGTTGGTGAGGCTCACTTTAATCATGCAGTTGAGGTGGTCTCAGAATTTTTCTTTGTAAAATTACTCTTTTTTTTGTAATTAATAAGGATGTTGTGTGGAGATATTCTGAAACTGTGAATTTCCCATTTTTTTTAAAAACTTTTACCCACTAGTTATAATATTTACTGATGTTTCTTGGCTGAATTAATGATTACTATGATGGTTGCTAAATGGTGATTTTTCTAATTCCATTATTTCTCCATTTATTAGTTGGCATTTTATTGTAAGGAAAAGCTTTCTCTTCTCTTCATTTACTAGTATTTCTTTGTATCAATATGGATTTATAGATTCTTATCTTACTCAGTGATTACAATCTATTACTATCATTATTTATGTTGATAAATAAACTGTCCTATATTTGACCTGTGGAGGAGCTTTCAAACTCACTTCTGTCTGTGCCTTTGACATTTTTCTATCATTCTTTGACAGTTCATTTTCTAAATGATAGTTCTTCTGGGCTCCAGGTAAGAGGGTCTCTTCTTAGGGTCTTAAAACCTGAGTTGCCATCTTCTTGGCTGCTTTCATTCCTAGTTGGGTATCCTTGGGAGAGTGGCCTTTCGGCTTTAAGGCTAAATATGGGGACAATTAGTCCTTCCTACCATCTGGAGCAGTTGCTGTGAAATTCGTGCTAAAGGGGGGAGATTATAATACAGGCTGATTTCCCTTCCGAGAGAATTTCCAGATCCTTCTGTGCATTGATGGCCTAATGAGTTGCAGAGGCACCATTTGAAAAATCTGTTTGACTGTTCTGTTTGTAGCCTGTGAGAGTTATGTTTCAGTTAAATCAATATATCCTTGAGTGGCTTTTTCCTCGGCTGAATATTTGATACCATGCAGGCTGGAATCTTTTCCACAAGTCTGGCCTGGCCTGGGTGACATATAGTCAGTACAGCAAAGTCATTTTCTGGGAGGGTAAGCCCAGCCACTCTGTGATGCCTGTCTTATCTTCCACCCCCAGCAAGGCCCCATCTCAGCTGGCTTTGGGCCATACACGAGATGGAAACGGGTGTGGCGGGCATGAGACTCTACTCATTTCTGGTGAGTTATTTGGAGCCAGGAATCCAGAATCTGGAGTGACCTCCATGGCTGTCCAGGGTGCAGGGGCAGATAGGAATGGCATGTGAAGTCATTTACAATCTGGCCGCAGCTTGGTTTTTAAATCTTAGAGGCGATTATGGATATGAAAGCGCCTGGCATGGTCTCTGACCTAGGGTAGATACTGAAAGTGTCGTCTCCAGCTACCTTTCTCCCCTACACTCAGTCCCAGCCACATGCCATGCGCCCTATGTTTCATGCACTGCCACCCCTCCTGACTACCTTACCTACTGTTTACTGTGCCTCATGTGAAGGCTTCTCTGAATGCTTCGCAACCCAAAAACGAAAAGGCAAGCTGGAAATTAATATCAGCACTGATTGAATTAAATCTGTATAACGGGAAGCATGGTATCAGTTGTATTAATCATGACATTTAGTCTTTATAAAAATTTCATTGCACTAGAAAACAATCTATGACTAAATTTTCCTAGGTCTGTATGAGGATTGCTAAGCACCTTGTAATAGTCCTCAAATCAAAGAAGTATATGCAATTACTTTCAAAAACAAAAATAATGAAAGAACCATAACATTTTTAAATAAAAATGACATTTGATGTGGGATGACCATACATTTTAAGACTTTTAAAATGATATGGAGCAGCACCCCCAAGTTAGGAGACCTGATGCCTTACGAGGGCCCTAAGCCAGTCAGACCAATGAAGGGTAGGGGGAGAAAGTATTTGGAGAACACTACAGAGGCTGGACAGCCAGTGTTTTGTGGAGAACAGAGCACAATCCTGTGCTGGATGATGGAATGGGAATCAGTCCCTAATTAGTTTATGACGCTGGGGCAGATTATGCTCATCGCTGGGCATTGGGATCTTCAATAAAAACAAAAAAGTAAACAAATATGTGAAAAGCCCTAAAGCTCTCTTATTTCTCCAAAAACTCCTCTATCTGAAGATGCTGGATTACATGATCGCTTGAAACTCTGAAATTCTATACACTGTCTGTCCCCTGAGCTTTGATTCCAAGAGCTATTTATTTTGAGCATCGTTTTCTGCCTAGCCCATAATCAAGGACTGGACCTCTCTCACTAATGGTGTCTCCTCTGAAGAGGAATGCTAGAAGACCAGTTGAGTTTTGTGAGCTGGCATTCTCTCCTCTTGAGACATAATTGAGGCCCTGCCCTGGGGACTGGGTAGAGAATAAAAGAGGCTTTCTTCCTAATCCATTAGTATACTGCATTGTAGTTCTTGCCTTTAAAAATTATATGAGCCCGCCCGGCATGGCTCAGTGGTTGAACGTCAACCTATGAACCAAGAGGTCCCAGTTTGATTCCCTGTCAGGGCACATGCTCAGGTTATGGGCTTGATCCCCAAGGTGGGGCTGCAGGAGACAGCCAATCAATTCTCTCGTCATTGATACTTCTACCTCTCTCTGTCTCTCTCCTTTCATCTCGAAAATCAATAACAATATATTTTTTAAAAGAATTATACTAAAGGAAGGAACTCATGGAGAAAAGATATTCTGTAAGGTGGAGTATTAGTTTTCTATGGTTGCTGCAAGCTGGGTGGCTTACGACAACAGATAAATGTACTCTCACAGCTCTGGAGGTCAGCACTCTGAAGTCAGGCTCCCTCTCAGAGCTCTCCGGGAGAATCATCCAGGGCCTCTTTCAGCTTCTGTGACGCCTGGTGTCTTTGGTTTGTGGCCGCAGCTTTCTAACCTCTGCCTTGTCTTCTCCTCTTCATCTTTTTGAGGGCACTTGTCAGTGGATTTAGACTGCTCTTGAGTGATCCAGAATGATTCATTTAGAGATCTGATATCTGCAAAGATCTTTTGTTTTACAAATAAAGTCACAGTCACAGTTTCTGGGAGTTAGGATATAGATATCTTTGGGGACGGGGCGGGAGCTACCATTCACCCTCACCACAGGTGGCATGACCAATGGGCTACTGGCTCTCGGCTGAACTCTAGGATACTTGGGTGATGGTGGAGAAGGAGAGAGAGTGTCAGGGAAAAGCAAGGAGTGGAGTGTGCACATGGCCCCTGCTGACCCTGCAGGTTAATGAGGGCCCTTCTGTGTAACCATCTCTTTTCCTTTCCTAAGGAGGATGCTGTGTCAGTAAGTTGGGCTTGGCTCTGCTACAGTCAAAAAACAACTGCAAAATCTCAAGGGTTCACACACCAAACGTTTTCCCCTGCACTTGCCTGAGGTCTATGACAGGTTGACTGCAGAAGTGCTCCAGGTCATCTTCACTCTGGGACCAAACAGACCAATTTTACTTAATATATTAGCTTAGTACTTCATCCAAAGCTTTTTCCTAAACCTTGGTTTTGTTTCATTGAGTTAATTTCTCTAATATTGCAACCTACTCTGGGGGAAAGGAAGACTCTGAGAAGTTGCATTAACTTTTACAGTCACCAGGGTATCATTTGGTACATTCCTACCCCAGCAATTATTAGCCTTTGAGTGCCTGCAGAGCTATCTCGAGCCTTCCCTTTGGGCTCCGTGGGGATTTATTACATTTCTAACAGGCACGTCTGAAGACTTCCAGTGCTGGCTTACCAGAAGGGTTTGCTTCGGGGATTTCACAGACAGGGCTGCTCTGTCTTGTAAGGAAATTTACATCCCGAGAAGCAGACTAGGGAATGACTATGGCAGATGATGGTAATAGGGTTGCATCAATATTACATGTCTACCAGGCATAGAACCAATATGCTTTAATAGCACAGGTCTATTTATCCCCCTCTTCTTCCTTTATGAAGCTGGTTGGAGGTGAGTAGTATTTCCTTTTTACAGATAAGGAAGCAGAGGGTCAATATTTTATAGCCTCTGGAGCAGAGATCTTTAACATGGTCCTTGAAATAATCTGTAAAGACAAATATGTATTTGTATGTGCATTTGGGGGTGAGGGGAGAAGGAAGAGAATGTGATTTTCATCAAACTCCACAAAGTTCTGTGACTATAAAATACTTACCCCAGGGCTTTTATTATTATACAATAATTGGTGGATTAGCCCAATTTGCTGGTCAGCCCTTTTTTTGATGAGTTATCTCATTTTAATTTTTTAAATTGAGGTAACAGTGGTTTATAATATATTTCGGCCTCCGTATATACTACATCATGCTCACTGCCAAAAGTCTCATTTCCAGCCCTCACTATGGTATTGATTCCCATTATCCCTGTCATCCTCTCTCCTTCCAGTTCTCTCCTTTTTTCCTTGGTTGCTGACCTCCATCCACAGCAGCAGACAAAGTAGAAAGCAAGAACAGTTGTGGAAGAGTCACATTAACATAATTTTTCTATCCTGTCTCTGTCCTGGAAAGTTAAAATCTTACTTCTCCTCATGATGCTTCCACATATGTTAGAGTCCCATTATCACAGAGCAGGAAAAACAAACAACAAAAAACAAGCATCTTGAAAATGCTTAGGATCCATGGATGGGAGAACGGAGGCCTAAAGTGTTGATCACATTCACGTAATAAATCCCTGATGGAGTAAGTGTTCATTCATTTTGAGAAGTGGACTCCAATCTCAGTTGGGAACCTCTTGCCAATATTTTTTAACAAACGACAATTCAGTATGAGTCATTTTTCTTGACATTATGCAAATGAGTGAACAAGACTGAGTGGGTTTCTGTCCAGAGCACAGGAAATGAAGCCAGTCTGGGGCCACATGTTCCCTTGGGACACATTGTGGTGTCAGAAATGGGTTCTGGAAGAAGCAGGCCTTTGTTCCTTTCTGATTCATGAGTGAGCTCCTCCCCTTGGCCATGGCCGGAGTGTGGCTCCCCACCCACATTCCCTGGAGGGAGTCTCTTTAGACTCCCATCAGGCTCCACTGCCTCTAGAACTTCCCTTCCCCAGCCTTTAAGTTAAGTTTTCCAGATTAGATGTTCTGAGCCAACCTGACCCTCCCACATGAGACCGAAACCTCAGTCAAAAGGCAGCGTATACCTGGGGACCCAAGAGGCACTGAACTAATGCTGTCAGTTTGCTGGATTTTACTTGTAAATGTGTGTTTTGCCTTACAGGTGGACTTCATTCTGCCTGGAGGGACCCTGGACTTGTGTCGCCTCCATGAGGGGTAAAACTAGTGTTACTCTCACTCATGAGTGGTCAGTTACAGAAACTGGCCATGGCCCAGTTTCTGCCAAAGGGACATAACTACTTCTCCAGAGGGGTTTGTGATAAGACACATCAGAAAGGGAGTGATTTATAGGAAGGACACGAATTCCTACATAATAGAAAAGCTGGGGGATCCTTTGAGATATCTGTCAGTCATTAGACAGATTAAAAAAACTGAGGACCAGGGAGGGGCAGTGGCTGCACCAGGGCCAGAGCCAGGTGGTAGCAGAATTGGACTAAGGACCTGGGTCTTGTGACTGAGCTAAGGTGCTTTGGGCTGCTCTGCACACCCTGTCTTTCCACATTTCAGTCTCCAAATTGTACCACAGGTTAATGTGAGTGTCCCCAAGTCAAAATCACTACCAAATAACATCTGAGGGACTTCCTTATTTTATATATATATATATATATATATATATATATATATATATATATATATATATATATATTATTGATTTCAGAGAGGAAGGGAGAGAAATACAGAAACATCAGTGATGGGAGAGAATCATTGATCCTGCATGCCCCATACTGGGGATTGAACTGCAACCCAGGCATGTACCCGATCGAGAATCCAACTGTGACCTCCTGGTCAACACATTCAACCACTGAGCCAAGCCAGCTGGGCCCTGAGGGACTTTTGAACACACATTCAAGTGGAGAGTAAGTCCCTCCCTTCTTTTGCAATCAGGGCAATGCATGCTCTCTCTGCCTCTGAGTACCTGGTTGCTGGCCAAGCCCAGAGCCGGGAGGTCCCACTATGGCTTGGCTTCGGTAAGCTGTCCATCCACACAAGTCCAAAGCCACTACTGGGGGAACCAGTTCTCATCACCTGCCCCTGTAGACTTCAAATCACTCTTCCCCTCCCTCCCCCTACCCGGCTCCAGCCCCTCTCAGGTTGTGCAAGAGCCAAAGATTGTGATAAGAAAGCCACAGGCACAGACCCAACCCAGGCCAGAGGAGCTGGACCAGAGGAAGCTGGACCAGAGGCCAGAGCATAACCCAGAACAATGCACTCAGCGTCCTGGGAGAGGAGGGGTGGCCGGGCAGCCAGAAGGAAACCCCAGAGCTGGGTCTTGAATCGATAGAAGAAAAGGTGAAGGGTCTCTGGGAGGAGAAGAATGCAGGATTATTTATGACGAGGTTTGCAAAGAGAGAGAACGAGGAACTCTTTTCCAACCGGGAGTGTGATTCATTACCACCAACCATCCCCCACACCCCCCACCCCTGTCCCCGGAGAGGGAGGGGGCGGCTGGGCCGGGCGGGCGAGCGCGGACAGCCTCGGGCCAGCGGGCACTCCCGCCGCCAGTTTATTTACCGAGGGTTATCAGCGGCTGTGCTGCGAGATAAAGTTCATGAAAGCAGGCAGCGTCTCCGGCGGGCGGGCGGGCCGGCCGCGCTCCTTTCTCACACTGATTAGGATCAGCCAGGGCTCTGCAAGCCGCAGTTAAGGATCTCTGGTGCCCGGAGCCGCGTCTCCCCCTTCCCGCTCGCCCGCCCGCCCGCCCGCCGGCCGGCCGCCCGGCCGGCTGGCTGGCCGCCTGCTGCCCGCGTGGGAGCCGAGGTCAGGGCTGCAGCCGCAGTGGGTCAGGGGCGGGGAGGCGGCCCGTGGGGAGCGGCAGCCCTGCGGGGGAGGGTGCGCCTCGGCCCAGGGAGCCGGAGAGGAGCTGTCATCCGAATAAAATGCGCAGTCTCCAGGCTAAGAGCTGGAAGCCGGGTGATAGGAATGTTTTCTCCGCTGAAGGAGTGTCCAAGTCGCATTCCTGCGTTTACGTTTCTACATTCCTTTCCCATCCTTTCACCTGTGTTTCCTTTGCTTTGCATTTGGCCTTGACTCATTTTCTCTCTCTCTCTCTCTCTCTCTTTTTTTTTTCCTTTTCATGACCATGTTTTGTTTATCCCGTCAGAAGATAGTAATGGAACACCTAGTTTCCAGGACACTTCTCTGTGGGGCGCAGCTCAGAGATGAGCCAGAGAGGAGACCTGGTCCTGGCCCTCAAGGTTCTGTGGGTCACAAGGACAGGCCCTGGAGCAGGGTCCCTGCAGCCTATTCTCCTCCCCTTTCCCCCACCCCAAAGCCATAGGGAGCCAGAAGCTTAGGCGGGCACTAACTTGCTTAATCCTCACAGTCACTTAGGAAGGGGCCATTATCATGCCATTTTGCAGATGGTAAAACTGAGAGGGTTAGTGGCTGGGAGGCGGGAAAACCACAGAGATGGACGAGGTGACTAACTTCTAGTGGAATAAGGAGGACCCAAAGGCGCTCATGACGTTGCAATAAAGGGCACCTTCCATAGCCTGGTTGACCAAACTGGCATCATTTTATCTAGAGGAGAAAAGGACCCAAAAAAGCTTCTTCTGTAAGTGCATGACAGCGTCAACTGAGTGCCCCCATTCTCCCACCCGAGGACAGAACCTTCCTGGGGACTGCGGGGACGGCTGCCTGGAGAAAAGGCTTCCTTGCCTCTGCACAGACTCTCTGGGTTGCCCCAGGAGCCCTTGGGGCTGTTCCTCCTGGGCACTGCAGTCACCCACCGGACACCCCAAGGGAGCCTGTGGGACAAGGGAGACTCGGAGTTCATTGCCCTTCTCCCCAGGGCAGGACTGTCTTCCCGGGTCAGCCAGGCCTCTCAGTCTGCTTTCCCACAGAGCGAACTTCTCCCAGGAGCACCTTGTTAGACATGCTCAGACGCGTCAGACTCCCGCTCAGGTTCAGGCGAGGACCTTGGTTCCCCTAATAACTAGCAAGAGCTCGGACATTTTAACGAGAGCTTCTGATCCATTGGAAGGCCAAAGCGAGGCTGCGGATACAAACGATGGAATGATTGTGCTGAGTGAAAGGAAAGATTTCTTACACGGGGATTCTAGCAAGAAAGTTATTTCAATCTTAGGAAAAGCCCGCCGCCTTTCCTGAACAGTTCACGTCTTGCGAAGCTGAGCTCTTGGTGCGCCTGAGGTGGACTGAGATGGTCTACCTTTAACATTAAGCAGTAGTGGCCTTTTCTGAATTCAGGTAATGTAATTTTTCCATGTACATTTTTTCCATGCTTTTTGAAAAGTCTTAAACCTTTAACACCTGCAGGCAACGAAACTAATGAACAAGTAGTAAACAGATCTGAATGGGGAAGCTTGAAAACCACCGATCATGCTGAGTTTGTTGCCTTTTTTTAGAGAACATGTGTGCTTGTGGTTTTATACTGCCTGCCCATAATGTAGCCATATTTTCTGCTATTAAAATTGTTCCTAGTTCATGGGTGGAATGAAACAGACCATTATTTCCAGGTGTTCCCGGAAGAGCCTCATGTTTCAGGAAGCGCACTCACGATTTTCAGTTCTCGGCCACCTGAGTACACTTGAGCACAGCTATTGTAGACTCTCAGGTATTAATTCCCCTTTCCTCCTCCCTGCTCCCTCTGCTCTTTCCCGTCATGGCCCAGACTGACTCCCAACCTCTGCCAGGCTAAAGATAACCTCTCCATGTGGGATATCACCCACAGGCTAAATTTATTCTCAGGGGTGAGTTGGGGTTACCCTGACTGGTGACTCCAGGCAAGCACTTGAACACTCGTGGCTTTATGTCCTCCCAAGAGACGGAAGGGGCTTGGGAGGAGGGGGAAGGACCCACAGGGGTAAGTGGGGAGGGGTAGGAATGAAAGAAACAGACTGAGATTGACAGGAAGCTGGCGAAGGGGCTGGAGAACAATGGTGACACACTGTGCGTGCGGCATAAGCTGAGTTAGTCTGAAGGAACTGACTGCTTCCAGCAAGGATTCCTTTTCTGTCAGTTATAATGTTACTGTTATACAACCCCCAGAGGGAAAAGCCCAGTGCTAATCAGGGATCTAGAAGTCAGTGGACTTGATGTGCAGAATGGGGTGTTTAATTTTATGATGTGGCTATGGGTTACAGGAGAGACTAATAAAAAAATAAAAAAAACCTCCATAAAATGTGGCTTGGAGCAATGGGGTTGCAGCCTCTGCCAGACAGTCAGCCCTGCTCAGAAGTGGTTTCAGAGCAGGGCTGATGTTGAGCTGGTACGCACTGGTATGGCCATACTGGTTCTTAAAACATTGAAAGCCCTCTGGGCCGGCTGTTAACTAGTGCTGCTTCTAGCTTCGTGAGGGCTGCCCTGCTGCCCTGGCTGCTCAGCCCCCACTGTGGGACTTCCCCAGGATCCAGCACCCACACACATAGAGATCCTCAGATCCTGCTTATGCCCTGTCTCCAGCAGCAACACACTGCTTCAGAGTGGCTGGTGCCCATGCAGGATAAGCTGTTAAATACTCGAAATATCACCCATCCCACAATATGTCTGCCTGGGAACAGGCCCGTCAGATGCCTGTGGAACAGACCAGGGGCACATTCCGTAAGAATAAGACTCTCCTTCGTGGATCCCAGGCAAGTCCAGTCCAGGGGCCCCAAGGAAGTTTTCTTCCGAGATGCTTCTCGCTTCCCTGTTGTTGCAAGAACACACCCAGCATCCCCTTGGATCATATTTGGGCGCAGCAATGACTTTAGGGTTGAAGAATACCATATTTTTCCGGCATATAAGACTACTGGGTGTATAAGACGACCCCCAACTTTTCCAGTTAAAATATAGAGTTTGGGGTAGACTTGCCCTATAAGATGACATTGTATAAGACAACCCCTGACTTTTAAGAAGATTTTCCTGGGTTACAAAGTCATCTTATATGCTGGAAAATACGGTATTTTGGGGAGAAAGGGACACATTTGCATAAGGTTTTCCAACCAGGAATTACATTTGCCAGAGTCTAAATTATAAGGTTACTTAGAGGACATGTGGACTGTCTTCACAGCCAGCCTGGACCCTTTCAGATCCACCTTTCTCAGGAAACAGCCAGCCCCTTCCAGGTCATGCCCATTGACAGGCAGCTCAGCATGCTGAAGCACACTGTATGAACCAACAGGAGTGGAAATCTTCCTCAAGTCCAAGCGTGAACCCCATTTGTTTCCTATACATCTCAAATGTTGGTCCCTCACTTAAATGGAATTGCAACAGTGCCACCTACTAACATGTCCTATAGTAGTATCAAGTGAGCCAAGAGCTCTTGCGATCCTTCATTCACTCAACCAACATTTACTGAGCAAACACTAAGTGCCAGAGAGTGTTTCTGGTGCTGTAGATTCAGTGGGGAACTAGACATGGCTCTTCTCTAAGAGCCTGATCAACTTGGGGCAACACCGGAGAGCCGGAGAGACCAGGGACATCCGGGATGGCTGAACTTTGCTTCTGAACCTGATGTCAGGCCTGGATCCATCCTAGATAGGGGCTGTCTTGTGTGACTCGGGGCAAGAAGCTTCTTCTGTCCAGGGGCCTCCTTTGGCCCCATAGGTTACCGGTGATGCCACGAGAGCATGGCGTTCTCCAGACACATTCTCTTTGTGCAGATATTGAGATGGATAGAGCAGCGGCTCTGTGCCCTCTTTCCTCATACTCTCTAAAAGTGCTGTGACATCAAACTACATCTTCTACTGTATTTTGCTGAATTAACAACTGGACAGAACAATTCTTATATCGTTATCAAGGATATTTCTTTATCAGGAAATATCAGACAATAAAACGATTGATAAATCCATTATTGTATATCTATGGATGTGAAAAATTTCATGCATATACATGCACACATATATGCATTTTTGAAATTTGCCTTTCTCATCCAGTTATTTCCCCAGTGAGCAAAATTTCAAAGTAAATTTTGTTATTTAAAAATACTTTGCCCTGGCCACTGTGACTCAGTGGGTTAGCGTGTTGGCCAATGCATCAAAAGATCACAGGTTTGATTCCCAGTCAAAGGCACATACCTGGGTTGTAGGTCTGATCCCCAGCCCTGGTCAGGGTGCTTATGAGTATATTCACTTTTATCCCCCTCTCTTCTCCACCCCTCCCTGTTACTCTCCCTGAAAAATCAATGGAAAAAGTATTCTCAAGTGAAGATTAACAAAAATAATAAATATTTTGTTAAGTCTTGGCCAGTGTGGTTGGGCATTGTCCTGTACACCGAAAGGTTGCTGGTTTGATTCCCATTTAGGGCTTGATCCCTCCATCGGGAGCATGCAAGAGGCAACTGATAGATGTTTTACTCTCACAAATGGTCTCTCTCTCTCTCTCTCTCTCTCTCTCTCTCTTCCTCTCTTCCTCTCCCCCCCCTCTCTAAAAATCTTTTTTAAAATTTCATAAATGCACACAACTCTGAAGGACTTCTCTAAAGAAACCAGTGGGGAATAAAGAGTTTCATCATCTTATAAGTAAATGAGGCAAAGCCAGGGTTAGCAGATCAAGTCTGTCCTTTATTTATATTAAGAGGTTGGGAGTGGGGTAGAGATTTTCATAAGCTGGTGCCCTGGCTGCCCTTGACTCCCAGCTCCAATTTGATAGTTCTCCTGATGAGGCATCTGGGAATGAAGGAGGTGGAGCCTGAAGGAGCAAGAGCAAGCCAGGCTCCGTTAGAGACCTGGAGGGAACTGGCACAGGACTTTTATCCTTTGAGCCAATGGATGGGGGGTGTGGGAATGTGTGGGCGTTAGGCTATCTCAGCATGAAAGAGTGAGTTCCCCTGGCCGAGAAGAAGCTGAACCTGGGAGACATCAGAGCAGAGAGGCTTCCTTTCTCCTGGAACCTTGATTGGGACAGACTCCCTATGTGCAGCTTCTTATAGGACTGTTAGCACTTAAGGAATGCCCAGGTGCTGGTCCTGGGCTTCAAAGAGCAAGAGAAAACTGTGCACCCCACAGGCTCAGCTGGCAAAGAGAGGGAAAAGGAGAATAAAAATAAAAAGAGATGGAAATCATGAGAGCAAAATAAGAGACTAGGAAGTCAGACACAGGAGACTTAAGATGTCAATAATAGGAGTTCCAGGAGGAGGAGGAAAACAAACCAATGAAAGAGAGGGGATAATTAGACAGGTGACAAAAAGAGTTGGGTCTGAGGTTTAAAGAGAACTCATGCGGTCACCAGGAAGGAAAGCCACATACCAAGTCCTTCCCCAATAAAATTCTTGAACAGCAGGTATAAAGAGAACCTCTTACCCATTTCAATACAAAGAGAAAAACATTAATTACACAGGAAAGGGAAAGAGATGGGTGTCATGTTTCACACCTATATTAATGGGAACTTAAAGACATCTATAAAATCCCAGAGCTAGCCAAAATACTTCTTGCTGGTCAAGAGAGGAAAGAAGTATTGCCCAAGTATCCAGCACCTGTCTGAGAAAAACTTTAGAAAGAAACTCAAGCAAATGAAAAAAAAAAAGAACTAAAATAGATAACTCAAAATAGGAGAAGGTGATGATGAAAAAAAAAAGTTGGTGGTGGGCAAGTGGGCCTCTCTATCTATCTATCTATCTATCTATCTATCTATCTATCTATCTATTTGGAGCTGGTGTTGTTCTGAATTGAGATGCACCTGGCTTTCTTGCCCCAGCATTGACTAGCAGTTGCATGGAAGGTGCCAGGGAAGGGAGCAAACCTGAGGTGTGACAGTTCCCTTCACCTTCGGGCAATTGCTAAGGAGAAAGAGTCTTAGCTGGGATCTGAGCTGTCAGTAGCCAACACTCCTTCAGTTGGAGGGGAGAAGGGGAGAAGGCAGGGGGTGCGGCATACAGGCTCTATACCCAGCATCCTGTACAATGCATGCCTGGTACCATTTATGTGAAATTGTCCAGCCATATTTACATATGTATATGCCATGCTATGCTGGGAAGTGTTTAACAATCAGCTCTGGTGAGTGGTGGTGGTGGTGGTGGGGGATCGCACTGATTTGTAGCTCCTTTTAATTTTTGGTATAGATGCTCCTATCATGGCTGATATCAAACTCCCAGTGTTTGGCCGCTGCACTGGAGCTGGGACAAGATGCACACAACTGCCTCTCCTAAGCTGGGGCAGGCTGGCTCCTCCCCACCACTGTGTGCACAGGAGATTTAGGGGATGCAGATGCAGAAGGGGGATCGTGAGGAGCAGCAGTGGGAGCATCTGGGAGTTTTGTTCATTGGGAGTTCTGTGACACTGGGAGTTTTTTCTTCTTGGAATCCTTTTCTCCCTTTTTTGGTCACTTCCTAACCCTTGTCCCTACAGCCCCTGTCTCCCCCTGCACGCCCCCCCCCCACTCCAGTACTTGGTATTCTTTGTAGGTAGTATGCCAGAAGGAATCTCAAAACCTTGTTCATACTCACATCCATGTGACCATCACATCAGGAGGCTGCTTTTTGGCAGGCGGTTGTGAGGATCAAGGAGAGTGTGTGGAGGGCTGGCAAACCTCTGGAAGGGGCCAGTGGGTACTCGCTTTGGCTTTGCTCCACATATGGTCTCTGTTGCAACTACGAATCCCCCGCAGGACATAGTTTGCTGACTTGCTGTAAATAATACCATTGTATCATAAACCTCGGTGTAAGTGTTAATTATGGCTATTTCAAAGGGCCCAGAGGAAAGAACCCCTTAACTCCAGACAATCAGACCAACCAACTCAGAGGAGGGATTTAGGCCTTGGGGGAGGCTTTGTGGTTCAGCAGGCTTTGTGAATTAGCCTTGATCAGGAATGTGTTTTTAACTTCTTTTTCTCCAGGGCTTAAGTAAGAGAGGGAAAGAGAACCCCAGGACTAAAGAAAAGTCTCCTCCCCCTTAAAGAAACCCCATTTCTACTAAAAACCCCTTTATATTTTATCTCGGTTATAGATCTGGCAGAGGTGGGCACTCACCTTTGCACCAGCTCTGAAGAAAAGAGCAGATGAACAGCCCAGATGGTGTGGCTCAGCGGTTGATTGAGCGTCCACCCAGGAACCAAGAGGTCGCTGGTTCTATTCCCGATGATGTTTCTTTCTCATCAATGTTTCTATCTCTCTATCCCTCTCCCTTCCTCTCTTTAAAAATCAATAAAAGTATATTTAGAAGAGCAAAATAGATGAACAGAGTAAACCAGGTCAGGCAGGCAGAGCCTTTCTATGGCTGAAAGATTAAACACTTCTTCAGCTTTCTATCAAGTGAACTATTTGAATGTTAATATGAAATCCATGAGTTTTCTATTTATAAGAATGGATCATGTAGGACCTTTAGCAACACTTGATGAATACTTTTAGCATGTGTGTGCAGAGCCTGAGCTTTCTGAGCTACAGGTCTTGCCTTTTAACTCCTCAAGGTTGAGGGGCCAATTCTAATTTGGCTTCCAGTGTGTGTGTGTGTGTGTGTGTGTGTGTGTGTGTGTGTATGAGAGAGAGAGAGAGAGCACCATCATTACTTTGTTGATTTCCCCCCTGGTGACCAGGAAGCTCAGAGCTGAATTTAGTGTCCAGACAAGCCCAACCTGGTTATGTTGCAATTACCTTTCAGTCATTCTCAATTTTCTGGTTTGTTGATGCCTATGGGAATTGGATGGAAGCAAAGAGGAACCCCCCAGGAAGCTTTCATATACTAGTATTCTCACAGAGTACAGGCATAGTGTGGATGCTGATCACTTATTTTGGAAAATTTCAACTATCCTATTTTATGTTTTATTTGTGTTACTTTCTGGTGTTCAAAATGCTGATGTACATAATGACTTCAAGACAAAAGAGACTGGACTGTGTGGACGGTTTGTTTATTTTTAGGCAAAGGGGAAGAGCTAGTCTACAATCCCTGAGAAAGAGCATTTCTCTGGGAGGTATCACAGCTTAGTCCTATGGCATTGGGGAAGAGCATTGGGCTAAATGGAAGCCCTGATATCACTAGCAAATTCTGAACAGAAACTGACTAAGCCCTTCTCTTCATGCGGGGTGGTGTGAGATTAAGTGAAAGATTCAGTATGGGCGGTGCTGGCTACTCAGTAACGCGTGTGCAGATGAAGGCACCTGGAGAGAGAGATTGGTTCCTCAGGATCCACCACCGTTAGCACTCAGGTTAAACCATGACCAAGGGATGGACATACCAAGACTAACACCTTGCCTTGCACAGCAATTGCCGCTTGCTAATGATCCAACAATGTGGTGCCACCATTTGTTTCTTGTTGTTCCAAGAGAAAGGACTACGTTTCGATAAGGCCCCAACCATGGCCTCCCAACAAAGACCAATCCCATATAAGAAAGGCAGTTCCTTCAATATAACATTGGTTATTTTGGTTATTAAATCCTTTCTTCTTTGCATAAAGAATTCATGAGAAAATGTGAGTGCAGTTTTTTCCTCTGCACACTTGCTTTCCATTAAGTGGATCTTTCATGCTGGAACAGATTTGCAGCCCCACCAAAGCAGATAGTGCTGCTGGTGGAGAGATGTGCATGGTCTGGTGTTAATGCAAAAATGAGAAGACCCATGGCACTGTTGCAGGTCAGACCATCCATAGAATTTTACATTCCCTCCCTCCCCCCTTGTTCCCTCCTTTCCTTGTTCCCTCCCTGCCTCCCTCCCTCCCTTCATCTCTTTTTTTCTTTTACTTTCTGTAAATCTAAAGTCAAGATTGGCTTGATTCTTTAGCCAATATATATTTTTCAGAAAGTCTCCATTTTATGCATTTTCCCCAGGTAATATAGATTTCTGAAAGCATTGAAAGAATACAGACTTTTTTTTTGGAAATCCATTCATAAGATTCTCAAGAAGGATTCATCACAGAAACTTCCACCAATCTTTAAAAAAACAAAAACAAACAAAGAAAAACAGGCTTCAGCAACTCCCTTGAGCTGGGTGTTAGCATTATTTGATTTTCTAGATGAGGCTTAGAGAAGTTAAGCAACTTGCTCAAAGTCAATAGCCAGTAAAGCAACAGCACCAAAACTTGGACGCAGTTCTGCTGATGCCTAAGTGCTTGCTCCAGTCTATTCCACCCGGCCAGTCTAATTAGTTATAGTTCTTAATTAGGTGTGATCAGAAAGCCCATAGCAGAGCCATGGTGCAGGCCCTGCAGGGGACAGTACACAGTGGTGGGACGCTGGCCAGAGTATGGGAGAAAACTACTGGGTGAGAGGAAGATGGTGGCTGGCAGGATGGAGGTGAGGGAGAGGAAGTGAGTGAGTGAGGGGATGAAATGAGAGTGTGTGGATGTGTGGGGTGTGTGTGTGAGTGAGTAAGGGACAGTTAAATCCCTGTAGGAGAATCAGGGGCTGACAGACGAGGCTCTCTTGGGCAAGGAGAGACTACCACCCGCTGCAAGCACTCTCTGGACTGCGGGACCCTGGCGCAGAGGCCACTCTATCTTGAAAGGGAAAAAGGCCTTTTTTAGGAATTCATCAGCACCACCAACCAGACAGGCCTTGGAACGGCCACACGACACAGCAGCCACTCCAGCCAAAATCCTGCTGCCCCACCTGAAGACCCACAGACCCTGGGACCTCCACCTCCAAAGGTGCACCACTGGGCAGCAGTAAGTGCAACCTTTCCTTCCCCAGCAGCAGAACTCTGGACAAAACATTTGCACACATAGACATCCAGGGCACACCACTTCATGGACAGCACCTGGGAGCCACTGGGAACCCCCGTGGGTGTGATTTTGTGCAGACAAGGGTGCATGGCCCTGCAATAGAAATTCTGAACTTCCTTTTCCTGAATAACTGCTCATAGACACCCCAGCTGTGTAACTTCAATGCCAGGGCTCCTCAGAGTGCGTCAGAGCTCTGCGCAGGTAAACACACCTCCACAGGGGCGCATTTCCAAGGAGCGGAACCTCTGAGCCCATTTATCCATGGCATGCTCTGGGGAGCAACTGTGAGACTCTGCTGGGTGTGATTCTGCACAGACTAGGGCATGTGGCCCTGCAGTAGAAATTCTGAATTCCCTCTTCCTAAATAACTGCCCACATTTACCCCAGCTGCTCAACCTCAATGCCAGGACCCCTCAGAGTGCATCAGAGCTCTATGCCAGCAAACACACCTTCACAGATGTGAATTTCTAACAGGCAGGCACCCTGAGCCCATCTACCCACAGGCCACTCATGGGAGCCACTGTGAGCTCTCCCTGGGTGTGATCTTGGACAAACAGGAGTGCACTTCCCGCCAGCAGTAGAAATTTTGAATTCACTCATCCTGGATACCTGCCCACAGGCACCTCAATTATGCGGCTACACTGCCAGGGCCCTGCAGAGTTCTTCAGTGTGCCTCACAGGCAAACGTACTGCAGGTGTCCCTGTGAGCCACCACTGGGAGTAAACGCCTATCCACCACAGGTGCAGCAGCAAAATCAAAATCTGCCTACACCACAACTACAGAATTCTGGACACCACAGTCATGCCTTTCCAGAGTGCAGGCCCTCTGAGCCCAATCACCCCAACAGATGGTTCCTGGGTGCCACTGTGAGTTCCTGCTGGGCACGTATGATTTCAATTAAGGGTGCAAGACAGCAAAAATTGGGACACTCCCCTCCATGGCTGCTGACTTCTAGACACTGCAGTTGTGCCTTTCAAGCTCCCAGGCCTACATCAAGAGAACTCAAATAGCTCAAGTAGGGAGCTACACTAGATTACCAAGCTCAGGAGAACTGAGAGATTATACCAGTAGCACTATCCCCAAAAGAACCTGGGTAGAGAAGCAATTGGATATACAATTAAAACATTACAGGAAAACATGGGAAGACATAAAAGTAGTCCTCCAAGGAAAGAAAAAGAAGAATCACCAGAAAGGGAGTTAAATGAAATTGAGGCTAGATCTTAACAGAAAAAGAATTCAGAGTAATGATTATAAGGATGTTTACAAGGCTGGATGACAAATAACAACTCAATGAGAATTATAAGGAGCTGAATGAGAATGTCACCAACATGAAAAGGAACCAAGAGATAATGAAGAATGACATAGCGACAATAAAGAACACAATGGAAGACTTAGCCAGTAGACTAGAAGAGGCTGAGTACCGAATTATTGAATTAGAAGACAAGGTAGGAAAAAACACACAAACACAGCAGTAACTGGAAAGGAGACTTAAAAAGCAAAAGGAGAGCCTAAGGGAGCTTTGGGACAACACGAAATGAAACAACATTCGCATAATAGGGCAACCAGAAGAAGAGGAAGAGAAGCAAGGAATAGAAAATTTATTTGAAGATATAATAACAGAGAACTTCCCTGATATTGGCAAGAAAAAAATTATGCAAGTCCAAGAAGCACATAAAAGACTGAAACCAAGACACATCATAATTAAATTGGTAAACACCAATGACAAAGCAAGAATCTTAAAGGCTGCCAGAGAAACAGAATGTTACCTACAAGGGTTCTCCTATTAAAATATCAATGGATTTCTCAACAAAAACATTCCAAGCCAGAAGGGAATGGAATGAAATTTACAAAGTGATACAAAGCAAGGGACTGAACCCAAGAATACTATACCCAGCAAGGCTATCATTCAAAATTGAAGATGGTATCAGGATCTTCACAGACAAGAAATGGCTAAGAGAGTTTATCACTACCAAGCCAGCAATGCAAAAAATGCTAAAGGGACTGCTGTAAAAAGAAGAAATAAAAAGGCAAGAAGAAACCCAAACATTAAGGAAAAATATGACAATAAACATGTACTTGTCAATAATAACATTAAACATAAATGGATTAAATGTACCAACCAAAAGACATAGGGTAACTGAATGGATAAGGAAACATGACCCATATATTTGCTATCTACAAGAAACCCACTTCAGAACAAAGGATTCACACAGAAAGGATGGAAAAAATTTTTCAGGAAAATGGAAATGAGAAAAAAGCTGGAGTTGTGATACTCATATCTGATAAAATAGACCTCAAAGTAAAGGCCATAACAAGAGAAAAGGAAGGCCACTTAATACTAAAGGGCACAATTCAACAAGAAGATATAACGCTGGTAAACATATATGAACCCAATATAAGAGCACCCAAATACATTAAACAACTTCTGGAAGATATCAAAGGAAAGATTGATAGCAGTTCAGTCATAGTAGGGGACTTTAATACCCCATGACACCACTAGATAAATCAACTAAACAAAAAATCAGCAAACAGCATTCCTAAATGACACACTAGATCAGTGGACTTAATTGACATATTTAGAACATTTCACCCCAAAGCTACATAATATACACTCTTCTCCAGTGCACATGGAACATTTTCAAGGACAAACTACGTATTAGAATACAGGCAAAGTCTATTGAAATTCAAGAAGATAGAAATCATAACAAGCATCTCCTCAGATCACAATGGCATAAAACTGGAAATCAACTACAATAAAAACAATCCAAAAACGAAAGTCAAACACTTGAAGACTAAATAGCATGCTATTAAACAATGACTGGGTTTCCAGAGAGATCAAAGAAGAAATAAAAACATCATGGCAACAAATGACAATGAAAACACAACAATCTAAAATCTATGGGACACAGCAAAAGCAGTCTCGAGAGGGAAGTTCATAGCTCTACAAGCCTACTGCAAAAAAAACAAGAAACAATGGTCATAAATTACCTAACCCTGCAACTCAGAGTTAGAACAAGAGAGCAACAAGAAAAGCCTAGTGTAAGAAGAAGGAAGGAAATAATAATGATCAGAGTGGAGATAAATGATATAGAGACCAAAAAAAAAAAATACAAAAGATAAACAAAATCAAGAGTTGATTTTTTGAAAGAATAAACAAGATTGATGAACCTCTCACAAGGCTCACAAAGAAGCAAAGAGAGGATCCAAATAAACAAAATCAGAAATGAAAGAAAAGAAATAACAACAGACCCCACAGAAATACAAAGGATTATTAAAAAATATTATGAACAACTCTATTCCAACAAACTGAATATGTCCTACAGGAAATGGACATATTCCTAGAAAAATACAACCTTCCAAAACTCAATCTGAACATCTCAATAGGCCAATAACTATGGAAGAAATTGAAGCAATTATTAAAAAGCTTCCAGCAAACAAAAGCCTTAGCCACATGGCTTCACAGGAGAGTTTTACCAAACATTCAAGGAAGAACTCAAACTTATCCTCCCCAGACTATTCCAAAAAATTCAAGAGGAAGGAACACTTCCAAGCTCATTCTATGAAGCCAATATCACCCTAATATCAAAACCAGATAAAGACAACATGATGAAAGAGAATTACAGGCCAATATCCCTCATGGACATAGATGCCAAAGTCCTCAACAAAATTCTAGCAAATCAGATACAGCAGTACATCAGAAAGATCCAACACCATGACCAAGTAGTATTTAACCCAGGAATGCAAGGATGGTACAATATCTGCAAATCAATAAAGATGATACATCACATAAACAAATTGAGAGATAAAAACCACACAGTCAGATCAATTGATGCAGAAAAAGCATTTGACAAAATTCAACACCCATTTTTGATAAAAACTCTCAGTAAGGTGTGAATAGAACGATCATACCTCAACTAATAAAAGCCATAATGACAAACTCACTGCTAATATCATACTCAATGTGCAAAAACTAAAAACATTTCCCCTAAGAACAGGAACAAGACAGGGATGTCCACTTTCACCACTCCTGTTCATCATAGTACTGGAAGTAATAGCCGTTGCGATTAGACAATAAGAAGAAATAAAAAGCATCCAAATTGCAAAAGAAGTAAAGCTGTCCTTATTTGCAGATGACATGATACTGTACATAGAAAACCCTAAAGACTCCATAAAAAAATTATTAGATTTAATAAATGAATTCAGCAACGTAGTAGGATACAAAATTAATACCAAGAAATCTATGGCATTCCTATTCACCAATAGTGAAATTACAGAAAGAGAGACTAAGAAAACAATCCCATTTATTATTGCACCAAAAAAATTAAGATACCTAGGAATAAACTTAACTAAGGAGGTGAAAGACCTCTACTCAGAAAACTACAGGACATTGAAAAAGGAGATAGAGTAAGACATAAATAGATGGAAGAGCATACTGTGTTCATGGATTGGTAGAATCAACATCATTAAAATGTCCCTACTACCCAAAGCAATCTATGAATTCAATGCACTCCCCATTAAAATACCAATGGCATATTTCACAGACCTAGAAAGAACTCTCCAAGAATTCATCTGGAATGAAATAAAGATCCTGAATAGCCACAGCAATCTTGAGAAAGAAGAATAAAGTAGATGGGATTTCAATACCAGATTTCAAGCTGTATTACAAAGCCACTGTTCTCAAAACAGCCTGGTACTGGCACAAGGACAGACATATCGACGAATGGAATAGAATAAGAGAATCCAGATATTGACCCAAACCACTATGCTCAATTAATATTTGACAAAGGAGGCATGAACATACAGTGTACTCAGGACAGTCTCTTCAGTAAATGGTATTGGGAAAATTGGACAGATACATGCAAAAAATGAAACTACTACTACGTTATATCATACACAAAAATAAACTCAAAATAGATACAGAACTTAAACATAAGATGGGAAACCATAAAAATACTAGAAGAATCTATAGGCAGACAAATCTCAGACATATGCCAAAGCAATTTCTTCACTGATACCACTTGTAGGGCAATGTAAAGAGAAAATAAACAAATGGGACTACATCAAAATAAAAAGCTTTTGCAGAACAAAAGAAACCATTAACAAAACAACAAAAAAGCCCACTGTATGGGAGAGCATATTTGCAAATGTTATCACTGATAAAGGTTTCATCTCCAACATTTACAGGGAACTCATACAACTCAATAAAAGGAAGATAAACAACTCAATAAAAAAATGGGCAATGCTCCTAAACAGATTCTTTTTGAAAGAAGACAGAAGGAAGGCCAAGAGACATATGAAAGCATGCTCAAAGTCACTAATTATCTGAGAGATGAAAATCAAAATGACAATGTGATACCATCTCACACCTGTCAGAATGGCAATCATCAACAAATCAATAAACAACAAGTGTTGGTGAGGATGCAGAGAAAAAGGAACTCTCATGCACTGCTGGTGGGAATGCAGACTGGTGCAGCCACTGTGGAGAACAGTATGGAATTTCTTCAAAAAACTAAAAATGGAATTCCTATTTGACCCAGTATTCCCACTTCTAGGAATATATCCCAAGAAACTAGAAACACCAATCAGAAAGGATATATGCACCTCTATGTTCATAGCAGCACAATTTACAATAGCTTAGATTTGGAAATACTCTAGGTGCCCGTCAGCAGATGACTGGATTAGAAAACTATGGTACATCTACATAATGGAATACTATCCTATCAAATAAAAGAGTAATATGCAAATTAACCATCACTCCATGACAAAAATGGCAGCACCCAAAGCCATAAGATGCAGCACCCAGTCCTCTCAGCCCCACCAGAGTCCCCCAGGCTCAGGGAGGGCTGCCACTGAGAGCCTGCAGAGTAAGCAGCCTGGCGGAATGCTGCCCAGATGCCCTTCTGGCCCTTTATAAAAAATGAAACCAAATTCACTCCCCACAGTGCCATCCCCTCCCCGTTACAGCAGCCTAGGCTAGGGTCTCAGCCTGGCAGGGGCACCACACCCCTATGGCACGATCCCTTGCCAGTGGCAGAAGCCTGGGCTGGAGTCTCAGTTACCCCTACGGTGTAATCCCCTGTCAGTGCTGGCAGCCTGGGCTGGGGGTCTCAGCCTGGCAGGGGTGTGCACCTCCCCTGCATGATCCCCTCCCAGCTGTGTCAGCCTAGGGTCTCAACCATTGAGTCACACCTGCTAGGCAGATATGGAGGAATCTTAAATGTTTCTTTTTAAAAAATATATATTTTATTGATTTTTTTTTACAGAGAGGAAGGGAAAGAAATAGAGAACTAGAAACATCTATGAGAGAGAAACATTGATCAGCTGCCTTCTGCACACTCCCTACTGGGTATTTGCCCCCAACCAAAGTACATGCCATTGACTGGAATCCAACCTGGGACCCTTGAATCTACAGGCCAATGCTCCATCCACTTAGCCAAACCAGTTAGGGCTGTTCAATATGTTAAAGAAAAAAAAAACTATCTAATAAAGAGGGACTATGCAGGGGAGGGCATTTGGGGGTGATCAGGTTGTCAGGGGAGGGCAGTTGGGGACAATTGGGCTGGCAGGGGAGTGGTTAGGGGGTGATCATGCAGGCAGGCGAGCAGTTTGGAACAAGCAGTCCTGGATTGTGAAAGGGATGTCTGACTGCCCGTTTAGGCCCGATCCCACGGACAGTCAGACATCCCCCGAGGGGTCCCAGATTGAAGAGGGTGCAGGTTGGGCTGAGGGACACCCTGCCCAGAGCATGAATTTCATGTACTTGGTATCTAGTGTTACTATAAAAAAGAAGAAATTCTTACCATTTGCAGCAGCCTGGATGGAACTGGAGAGCATCATGCTAAGTGAAATAAGCCTATCAATGAAAGAAAAATACCATGTGATCTCATTCATTTATGGATAATAAATAACATTATAAATGATGAACAAAAAGAGAAACAGAGGCAGTAAAGCATGAAATAGACTGTCAAATTACATCGGGAAGGTTGGGGAGGGGTAGGGGAGATATGAGATCAACTAAAGGACTTATATGCATGCATATAAGTATAATGCAAGACACTGGGGGCGGTGAGGGCATGTATGGGAGTGGGGTAGGGGGGTAATGGGAAGATATGTACATATATAATACCTTAATCAATAAAAAATTTAAAAAATTAAAAACAAACAAAAAAACCTTGTGGGTGAGAGAGAGTCCTTGATGAAGGCCAGAGTGATTGTTTACCTGGCAAAAATTGAACACGTTGATCTAGAAAAAGATGGTTCGTGAAGGAGCTAAGGTGGTTCCTTTTTCTCCTCAAAGACTTCAGGAGCTCTGTTTGTGAGTCTGTTTCAGAGTAACTTGAAAGGCTGTGGAGTTTCTAGGACTTCAGAAGAAGAACATGGGCCCCAGGAAGATGGAGGTAAATAGGGTAAAGTTCTAACAAGTTGTAGAAATAAGGACCCGGGAGGCAGGGGCCCAGCCCCACGCAGGAACAATCCACTCCGTGAATTGACGGGAAAGGATGGTCGTTGGTTTCCGATGGCCACTTGTCTCAGGAGGCGTGTGAGGAATTGTTCTCACTTGCCGAGCTCCCCTTCATCGCTGCAGACAGGGCTCGCAAGAGCTGGGCCATGGGCAAGAGGAAGCAGTGCTTTGGGTTTGGTGGCATAGATTTTTCTAAGACTGAGGCTTCTATACTTTTTCAGATAAGGACTCAAAATGAGGAGTCAGAGACACATATATACATATGAAGTTAAAGCAACATTTCATAGTACAGCACTTACCCTTAGTACGCAAGATACAGTCTGGTATTTTATATTATCTTCTATCTCATTTCAGCAAAAGTGCTGGCTCCTCTCGCAAAATTGATTTCTGACTTACTGAGTGAAAAATTATGGTTCTGAGTTGTACTATGTCTCAACAAAACAGAATGTCCCCAGAATCATTATTTGGGCGCTTAGTAGACACAATCAACAATATGGATGTTGCATATAGAATTTTTTTCCAAGAAGAGATTTTAAAGAAAGGGGGGTGGGTGGTAATCATGATCACCTCTGCCCTTATAGCCTATAAATAACTTCCACTGTGGCAGGTTTGGGATCGTCCAGGATGTGATTGGAAGCCTGTGCCAAGTAAGTGCAGGAGTTTCCTGAGTATCATGCAAGTTCAGTCTTGCTAAGCCTGAGATAGGTCGGCATCTCTCCCAAGCTTCCCAGGACCCCTTGGCTGTGCACACAAAGAGAACCAGGCTTTTCTTGTTTGGGCCTTTTCTCCTTCCTATTTGATTGAATTTGAAGAGGAACTGTTTGCCTTTAGCCGCACATCCTGAATCGTAATCAGGATGCTGCTGGCACAGAAAACCTGCTCCCACCCTCGCCTGAAATAACTGAACAGGGAAGTAGAGTTCCTCCCCTTCCCAACCTTAAAGAAAGAGGCTCATAATTTATGGTGTGTTGGTGATACATCAAAAGTCAATTCGGTCACTTACAGTAAAATCGAGGAGGGCAGAACAATGAATATAAAGTGAGATTCAAACACCTCATTAAAGGAACAAATGGCTCAGTTGACAGCAGAATAATGATGCTTACATATTTGTCAGCCAGAGTCCAGTGGCCTCCAGAGATGCTTCCTTGTCTGTAGGATATGCAAAAGGCACAAGCCACCCCCTCAGCCTTTTCCATGCTTAAGCAAGTGTGCCTTGCTCAAATTATCCACCAGGGATGGTGCTGCTAGGATAAGTCAGAGTCCTAGGGCTGCTGTAACAAGTTACTATAAAACAACAGGACACTGTGGAGGCCAGAAGCATGAAATCAAGGTGTTGGCAGGGCCTTGATCTCTCAGAATTTCCTGGAGGAGAATCCTCCCTAGCCTCTTCCAGCTTCTGGTGGCTGCAGGCATTCCTTGGCTTGTGGATGCATTACTCCACTCTCTGCCTCCGGCTTTACATGGCCCTCTTCTTCCAGAGTGTTTCTCTTCTGTGTGTCTCTTATAAGGGTGCTTGTCATAGAATTGAGGGCCCACCTGGATCATCCAAACTGACCTCATCTGGGGATTCTTAATTACATTCACAGACCCTTTTCCCAAATAAAGTCACATTCATAGTAATGAGGGTTAAGAGTTGACCCATTTTTGGGGGGCACCTCCTTGATACAGAGGACAGGAAATAGGAAAGGACAGGGTTGCTGTTCTCAAAGAGCTCAGGCTAGTGGGGGAGCAAACATCAAATCACTATGTCAAAGGAATAGCCACACGCAGAGCTGCCTGCCATGAGCTGAGTTTGTATTGTGAGTTCCTGTGGAGGAGATGGTGAGGCAGGGATGAGGTGTATATTTTTTAAGCCTGTTAGCGACCCACAGGTTGAGAACCGCTGCTGTAGAGCCGCTGCTGTAGAGCCTAAGACCATCGGAAATTGCAAATATTTACATTACAATTCATTAACAGTAGCAACATTACAGTTATGAAGTAGCAATGAAAATAATTTTATGGTTGGGGGTCACCACAACATGAGGAACTATATTAAAGAGTTGTGGCATTAGAAAGGTTGAGAATCACTGTTTTAGAGTCATTAAATAATTTCTGAATTGCTTCTTTTTCTATTTTAGTTAAATTCTTAGACTTTTCACAGGCTGGGTTGCTCATATGAAAAAACTGTTTTCTCTTGAAGTAATAATTTTGATTATCCTTCTAGATTATAAAAATAACAGACTCATTATATACAACTTGCACAATATAGAAATGTATAAAGAAGAAAATAAAATCACCATTAACCCATGCTCCAGTATGCTTTTGGTAGGTATGCATTTGTGTGTTTGCATATATATGAAGCAAAATTGAATAAGACTGAAGGTGCAAGTTTATGTTATTACAAAAAAAAAAAAAAAGAAAAAGAGCATTTCAAACTTCTTGACCTTTTAATGCTGATCCAGTTTTCTTGAAGAAGCGTTTGAATGGGTTTCTCCAGCCTTTGTGATAGAGTTATTAAAATCATTTTTTTCTAGGTTGTAGTGAAGACATCTTCCTCTTGAAATCTCCCATCTCGCTATAACCGGTTTGGCTCAGTTCATAGAGCATTGGCCTGCAGACTGAAAGGTCCCAGGTTTAATTCTGGTCAAGGGCATGTACTTTGGTTGCAGGTACTTCCCCAGGAGGGGGTGTGCACGAGGCAGCTGATTGATGATTCTCTCTCATTGATGTTTTTAACTCTCCATCCCTCTCCCTTCCTCTCTGTAAAAAAAATCAATAAAATATATTTTTTTAAAAAAGAAATCTCCCATCTCTTCTGAGTGCTTAGTACCCTGAATGATATTATTTATGTTAAATGCATAGAATTACAATTTATTTCTCCCTTTGGGATGGGTAAGGAAAAAATTTTACTAGTAAGTCTGTATTTGTTATTGAGGATAGAACCAGGGCACAGCTAAGACCAGAGTGCTGAAAATCTGGGGGGTTAGGGATGGACGTGGAAAAACCTAAATAAAACATTTATTTATATGTAGCTTGGTTTTATAGGTTTGCTGTTTGGTGAAATCACAATAATGCAAAGGAAGCATGCTAAGGCTGTCTGCTTGAGCCTACTTCCATTAGGGCCAGTAGGTTGCCACAGAAACTCATAGGAGCAAAGAAGAGAAGAGGGGCCCCAGGAGGGACAGCAAGGTGGGTGGTGCCTTCAGAGATGGGCAGAGGGATACTTGCCCTCTGACTTTCAGTGGCCCTTGGTAAGGCCCTAATCACATTTTGATTTGAAGGAGAGTTATTTGTTTGCTTACGTTAATCTATGTAAAGCCCCAGCAAAGTGTCTTGCACTCAATAGGCACAAAACAAATACTAATTCTCTCCTGTTGTATAAGACAATGAGTTCTTGGGAGGTATCTGCATTGTTCTGAGCAGTAACTAAGAGCATGGGGCTTGGATCCATACAAACTTGCTTAGAGTCTTGAGTTAGCCTCTTATTAGTGTTGTAACCTTGGAAACTTGCTTAAGACCTCTGACCCCATTTCCTCACCTGTGAAATGGGGATAGTAATAGCTCCCATATCTTAGGGGTATTAAAAGAATCAAGTAAGAATATTCCTGTAATAATAGCTGCACTCTGATCACTGTTTATACACACACACATATATGTATATACATGTGTGTGTGTGTGTGTGTGTGTGTGTGTGTGTGTGTATATATATATATATATATATATATATAATTGATTTCAGAGAGGAAGAGAGAAATACCAATGATGAGAAAGAATCATTTATCAGCTGCCTCCTGCATGCCCCCTACTGAGGACCAAGCCCACAACCCAGGAATCTGCCCTGACCAGGAATCAAACTGTGACCTCCTGGTTCATAGGTCAATGCTCAACTACTGAGCCATATGCCCAAGTTTTTTTATTTAGTTTTTTAAGTGCTTGAGTTATAACCATCTTAAGCCAGGTACTAGCATCCCCATTTTGCAGATAAGAAAACTGAGACACAGAGAAGTTGAGTAACAATCCCAAGGTCACACAGCTATTAAATAGGTAGACTTGGGATTTGAACTGAGGAAGCTTAGTCCTCTCTCTGGTATCTTTTTATTCCACTTTGCACATGGCCAACCCCTTATTACAAGTTTGTGTGATGGCACATCTGGTAAACGGTTGCTGAATAACATCTACAGAAATGCCTTTCCAGGTTGGTAATCAGAAGAGCACTAAATGTATTCCTGTTGTGGATGAGAACACGCTCTGTTGTTCAGTCCTTTGCAATAGTAACCTCACATCTGAATAAGCTCATGGAAGAAGGGCTGGTCTGGTGAAGATCTCTGCCGTTCCCTGTCCCAATCAGCTGCTGAGTTGGGCTGCTGCCAGACTGATGACTCTTCTCCCAAATGCAAGAGGGTGAAGCATGAGGGTGTTACCAGGAACTGTGAGACCTGGACAGGCTTGCAGGGCTGGGCACCCAGCCGAGTCACACCCAAGCGGTGGGCGCCTGCCAGCTTCAGGGCTAAGCTATTGCCCCTGAGAGGCTGGGCAGGGCAGGCAGCTCTTTGCTTGCTGATTCTCTCGTCTCCCTGGGCAACAGCCTGGAGCAGACTGTGGTCACCCGTGGGAATGCTTCTCCTGAGTCAGCGGGGGCCTGCAATGCTTCAGGGTGTGGCTGACTGTGCTCCTATGGGCCCTACACTGATGGCTTTTATCTCAAGGATGTCACTGCGCCATCATGGGTTTGGGGCTGGAGCTGCAGGACAGAAACTGCTTGTTTTGAGCCCAATTAAGTCCCCAGAAAGTGTCAACTTTAAGGGCTTTTTCTTGGGCTGCTGCTGTACCCATGAGGTGTCTAAGATAGGTACATTTTAAGACAGAATATCAGTACACAGTAATCAGAAAGAGACTAGAGACTTTCATTCTAGAATCAACTCATTCTCTGATTTGTTGTATAAATTTGGAAGATCACTTCCTTTCCTCCAGACCTCAGTTTCTTCATCTGAAAACAACTCCTGCTCTACCTACCTATATCACTGGGTTACGCTGAGAACTAAGTGAGATGATGAACCTAAAAATGGTCAATAAAGCGGTAAGGTGTTTCCCAAAAGCAAGGAACCATTTGTTTTCATGTGGTTGGATCTTACAGCCCTGACTCCTGGTGGCGCTTTTCGTTTGAAGAGTATCTGGCCATAGCCAGCTTTGAAGGACTGGGGTCTGGTTTTACTAAGAGACATGGCTGGATTCCTGACCCTAAATTCCAGCAAGGATTTCTAAGATGAAGGAAGGTCTCAGGGAGCTGGAGGCCATGGGATCCAGCCCCTCCTGCCTGGTCTGGGAGGCTACCTGTTTCCAATTTCAGTAGATTGGGCTCTCGTGTTATTAAGGTTTGCTTACTCATACCTCTCACTCTTCTGTGGTACTCTTTGGGGAATTCTTCTGTTTTAGGGGCGCGTATTGGTGGTGAAGGCCACTCTCAGAGTAAAGATTTCCTTGGGAGAGTGAACAGTTGGGTTGATAGAGAACTGAAGAGGCGGAGACTCCCAAACAAACTTAAATCTCAGTAGAGTAATGACCAAAGTTGGGGGGTGGTGAAAGAGGGGAGAAAAGTGATGCTTGTCTAAGAGTAGCTATGCTGGCTTTGATACCCTCACCATAGATTTGTGGCAAGAACAACACAAACTTCTCAGCTGATTTTTTTTTTGGAAGGGGGGGGAGAACTCTTTTTTTTTTTATGCATCTAGATATGGCTGCTATTGTACCAGAATAGCCTCTGATGGCTGCACAATGGTAGAAAGAGCTAGGCCTGGCTCCCAGGACTTCTGCACTCAGTTCTAACCAGGGCATGTCTCAGGACATTGGAAAGGAGAGTGACAGACCGGGGCTTACATTATAGAAAACAAAGGGGTATTTATTGTGGACATTAGACATAACTTCTTCCACCTGAGAGTCCCTCATGGGAAGAGTAGCCTATTTGGTTAGCTTCCATCTTTCCCTCCTCCTCCCCTCTCGTCAGGGGAAAAATTTGGCTCATTAGGAGGAAGAATTTCCTATAAAGTCAAAGTACCTGAAAGTGGTGAAGTAGAAGCCATCTGATCACACGAAGGAGCCGTGTGAAGGGGATGTAGAGACAGAATGGGTTGACCTAGAAAGTGTCCCTGCAAGTCCTGGGGGCTGTGCCTTAAGAGGCTGATTCTGCAGCTGTGACCCTGATCTACCCACACTCAGCACTCTGGAGTGTCCCCCAGGATGAAAATACCCTTCAGGGCTGTTGTGCTGGATCTTTCTCCATAGTGATGAGCCTCTAAGGTGCTAAGTTCCACTTCCCTCTGGTTTTGCCCACATCTGTCATTCAGGTTTCCAGCTAGCCCCCTTTTTCATGCTTCCTGTTCCTTCTTTATTCTCAATGTGTTGCTCTTGGCATAAGCATTTGTGTGGATTTGTTCATAACAATTACCCACTGCCTTGGGGAACATGTGGAATGTTTTAGAGAGATTTTTACAGAGTTTTTGGGCTATATTTTGGTGGCTGGAAATTAACCAGAGAACTACCGAAATCCAGGCTTGCTTACTGAGCTGTACAGCCTGAGGGTGAGCCTTGCCGCCTCCAGCTCTAGGTTGTGGGCCCCATGGACTTCTTGGACTGGACCCTTCCTCTCTGAAGAGATTGCAGGGTTGCTTTCAGCTCTGGGTGTTTTTATTTTCAAGTCCTCTGGTCCTCTTCTCACCTCCCAGATCCTGTCATTCTCTTTGGTTTCCTTTTTTCTCTCACTTCAGTCCTTACCTCCTTCCCACGCCCTGTATTTCCTCCATTGGGGAAATTGCTCCTCCTTGAGCTCAAAGTGTCTGTTCAGCCCACTGTTTGCACCACTTCCTGGAAGGACTCCTGGGTGGGGGTTCAGGTGGGTGCGTTTTGGTTTCCTTTGAAATGGCCTCAGTCATTCTGACTATCATTTCTCTTGGTTTTAAATTGACAGGATGGTAAACTGCAGCAAATATCCTTTTGCTCAGCCATGGTTGTAAAGACCTGGCCCATTTCCACATTTTAAACATTTTGATCATTCTTTTCAGATCATAAAGCCATGCTTCTGGCGTCTTTTACTTTTAAATTTAAAATGTAAAGGCCTGAGGAAAACAGTTTGAATTCTGATTATGGTTCTATAGACTTCTGTTTGCTGCTCCAAGTGACCCCATTTTAACGGGCATTGGCACTGCATGTGACGCCACATTAACGGGCATTAACACTAAACAGTGTGACCCCACATTACCTGGCATTGACACTGCAGTGTGACCCCCACAGTAATCAGGTATTGACCCTGCAGTAGGCGTTGGGGTGGGCACTGAAGACAAAGGGATTGAAGTGACAGCTGCCTGCCTTCAGGCATTCAGAGTTAGTCAAGAAGACCCTCCTAGGGTGTGTGATAAGGTGAAGCGGATGCACAGATGAGGAAGGCTTAAATTCTGATTGAGTAGAGATGGCCGAGGGGCAGTAGGGAAGCCTGTTCATCTACACAGGTGGAATCTCAGATGGATCTTAAAGTACATGAGTAAGCCTTTTCTAGAGAGACAAAAAATATTATTGGCAAGGAACAGCATTAGGAAAAGCAAAGGATCGTGAGAGCATGATATTGTAACAGATTAATTGATAGGTCTGACCTGCCTGTCACTATTTGAGCCAATTCAGCAGACAGGGTTGAATCATAGATGATCATTTATTCTAATACTGCCGGCAGTGTAGGAGAGCAGCAGGTCATCCACAAAAAATTTGCTCTGCCCCCACCACAAACTAGCTGCTTTTATTGGATAGAGAGACAAAGATTACATGGGACATAGGCAAAAGGGTATGACAAATGGGAAGTTTACAGGTAATGCAGGCTGGAGATTTGCAAAGGCCTGTAGATATGCAAAGTCTGGGGATCTTCAAAGGGCTCGCAGCTCTGGTTTTTGCAACAAGATTGTTAATCTTTCCATGATAATTGCTTCTTGATGGAGAGGATGGGCTGCATTTCCAGGTGAGCTCTCAGGTCCCAGGTGTAACTCCCAGCCAGGTTAGAATGTGACTTCTTAACAACCATGGTTAACAGAGCAGGATTAATATTTCTTACAATCATAACTGGTCCCCAATATTCGATTTCTGCCTCTATCAGTATGTTTAGGGATGAAAGAGAAGCTGAATCTGAGTAGATGCAGTAGAGGGCGGAGGAGAGAATGGGGAGTCATCTCAGAGAGCACCAGGAAAGGCCTTGGGCACAATGCAAAGACCTCTGGGCATTGGTGATGGGATTCCTTGATCTCCACCTTCCATCATGATGACCATTTTATGGGGTTTTCATGTCCACCAATTCACTGTGAGATGCTCTGAGAGATCTGTGAGTTGGTGTGTTTCCAGTTGCTGAATGAAGGACAGACAGGGATAGCAGAACCCACCCACAAAGAGATACCCTGAGGGGATTTTAGTGCCTATGAAATCAGCAACCCTACCTCAGGGACTGAGTCAGGGGTGGAAAACTTTCCCTTTCCCTCTTTAGTTCTTCCAGTTGGTTAAATAATTCAAAGGACATGCAGCAGTAGACTAAGAGGAGAAAATCTAATTTTAATACATGTGCACAGGGAATTCACAGAAACATGAAAATTCCAAAGATAGTGAGACAAAAGAAGATATCGATGTCATTTTGGACTAAGAAGGGGGAAATAGGCAATTTACAGGTAGAAAAGAAAGAGCAAATATTTGGTAAACAAATACTTGCAGGGCCACCCAGAAACAATGGGACACAGAGGAATGTGGCGAGAATTTTGCTCGGATCCACCCTGTCTGCCACACTTCATTCATATGTGCTAAGGTGAATATAAAGTAGGGAATTTGTTAAGGTTCCCTTCCTGAGGCAGGTTTTTCTATATGAATTTCCTTTAAAAATATTTTTATTAATTTTGGAGTGGAAGGGAGAGGGAGAGAGAGATAGAAACATCAATGATGAGAGAGAATCATTGATGGGCTGCCTCTTTCATGCCCCACATTGGGGATCGAGCAAGCAACCCCTGAGCATATGTCCTGACTGGGAATGGAACCATGACCTCCTGGATCATAGGTAGATGCTTAACCACTGAGCTACACTAGCTGGGCTCTCTGAATCTTGTTATGCAGATGGGTTTTGTTTCTGGCTGGCACTATCCAGGGAGACTCATCCGACCTCAATAGTGCTGGGCCTCACCTAGCGACAAGTGCTTTACCTAGTGCCCAGGCGAGGTCTGGTTTGACTCCTAGCCTCTGCGGTCGCCCATCACCTCCCTTACCAGAACTCATCCTCTCATTCAAGCATAGCCCTGAGTGAGGCTGCAGCACCACACCCTCGCAGGCACTCCTCCAGGGCATGCATGCCAGGGACAGGGCAGGATGGATGAGGTAGAGCCCCAGGCCTACTCCTCTCCCCCTGCCAGCCCCTCCCTTCTCCCCCCTCATCCCCCCATCCCTGCCCTCCACCATGCGCCCCAAGAAAATGCTTACAGGAACACAAAGGCTCTGTCTTAGCTGAGTTTGGGTCAGGCTCACCCTTTCCTTAATATCGAGCGCAGGCCTTGTTACCATCCTTGCCTGAGGAAAGGGATGAACGTGGGCTCAGGACGCCTGCCTATGTTAATGTGAACTCAGAGGCTTCCTGCTCATGGCGTGGGATGGCTTCAGACTTGTCTCTGCAGGCCATTTGGCTGCGCCTAAGTAGGTTCTTGCATTACCTCACCCAGCTGAACACTACTTGGCGTCCTCCTCAGGGGCACTGGCAGCCTTGGATACTCTGCCAGCTTCCATCTCCCGGAGAAAAGGGCCTGGGATTCCAGCCTCCCCTCTACATTTTGCCTCCAAAAGTTTAGAGCAGGCTCTGCCTGAATATTCTAGGTGTTGGGCAGATAAGCGATCTCCTGCTGGTCACACACCTTTGGGGAACAATGCTAAGTAGTTTAACTCACTATGGGCCTTCTGAAGAGCAAATTTGCTAACATAGATAATTTGAGTCTCCCAGAGGACAGAAGAGTCAGGACCAGTGGTTCTCAACCTGTGGGTTGCGACCCCTTTGAGGGTCGAATGACCCTTTCACAGGGGTTGCCTAAGACCATCAGAAAATGCAGATATTTACACCACGATGCATAACAGTAGCAAAATTTCATGGTTGGGGGTCACTACCACATGAGGAACTGTATGCAAGGGTCTCCGCCTTAGGGAGGTTGAGAACCACTGTTCAGGACAGTCCATTTCCCACCACATTTAGTTGACTGAGGTGCACCTTCTTTGCCCTTGTAGAGACTATTCACCTCTACAACAAAGGAGGGTAAAGGAGCTTACCTGGGGCCCCAGCCTTCCCTGGAGTGGATTGTGAGGGCAGCTAGATGTTAGCTCCTAGACTCTAAAGAGGTTCCTAGGGTCAGCAAAGCCCAGGTTGCATAGGGTAGCCCTGGCTTATATGAGTTGTTGCCCCATTATAATTCTATTAGCCCCGATTTGGGGGTGTAGGTTGTGTGGTCATTGTGACCATAGACCACTGCAGAGCCCAGCCACTTGGCATTTGGAGCCCAAAGGGCAGCTCATTGTCAGGCTTGCTTCTGCTCATAACACAGTCTGATGTCACCCTTTGACTCACCACTTGCTCTCCGGCAACCTCTGGTATTTGCCAGTGGGTCCCAAATTCCTTTCCCTTTATTCAGCCACCATAGTCAGGCTGGCGGAGTGCCTCACCTTCTCAAAAGCGGTTCTGCAAGGGAGTTGTGCTGGATGTCCCTTCACAATGGGTGACTTCAGTCAAGGCAAAACTGTCCCTCTTCAGTTCTCAAACTTGGTTACTCTGCGGGGACTCTGACTGCTGGTCTGTTGCTGAGTTGTTTGTATCATTTTTTCTCCTCCTTCTCTCTGCTCCTTTTATTCTTGCTTTTAAAACAGCCACCTTCCTGAAGTCAGATGCCCTGAATGAATCTTGTGTTAGAAAATTATCAAGAACTATTCTCCTTCAGGGGCTGAGAGAAATCTAAGGGAAATGGCCAAGTGGGCAAAGCAGCAACCAAACAGTATGATTAACTAGGAAGCTCATAGGAGTCAACGAGAGAAATGAAAGAATTCAAAATGTTCTCAATTCTTTTGAAGGGGCAATTAATGGCCTACAGGTTTCAATTTTTAACTTTTGCTTACTTTTCTTTCTGTTTTGTTACTTTGGTTTTCAAAATGTCAGACATCTGGCTTTCAAAAAACCCTTTAGTTGGAAAGATGAGGATTTGTTGAAGAAATGCTTTCCTTTTTTATTTGACAAAGTAAATGGTGATGAGCACCTTTAATATTTACAAAAGCCTCAAAAAAGTATCAGCAGTTAGAAACACAAAAGGAAACCAGCGATCAAGTGTTTGGGGTTTCTCTCTCTCTCCCTCTCTCTCTCTCTCTCTTTTTTTATGGGATGTTTTTAGATTAAATCTGAGTTTTATCTGGTTGTAAATGCCCTAAGTAATAGGGTTCCCATGGCTTCTTCATGAATATTTTGTTTAATGTTCTGTTGTACAGACTCTTAAAACCCTGTGTTCTCAAAGAAAAAAAATAGGAAACTTTTTGTCTTTAAATTTAATCCTTTTAAAATTTCTCAAGTTATAGATCTGAAAAATTAACTTCTCTTTTTTTAGGGAATCATTGTGGCATTTTTTTCTCTGCCCTCCCCCAACTGCATAGTTTGGCTTTGCCTTCTTTAAGCATGTAAAGTATTTTTTCCCTCTTAATTCTTTTCAAAGTATGATTTTCTTTTTCTGGTTTGAATATCGTCGTCTAGGCTTTTCTTGTATGTGTGTGTTTACAGCAGCTTTTAATTGGGCTAAATACCATGCTTTTCAGCTCATATGCCTGTTTTAGAGTCTTCATGATAATTTTCTCTGGCCAACCCAAACAAAAATCAAATCAGAGCTCACTTTCCAAAATACAACAAAACTGTCCCTCTGGTTTTCAGAAGATAACAGACCAGGGTTACTTTCTTCCTGTTTTATTTTATTTGCTAATATACCAGTGTACATACGAGTATGTGTCTAGGATGCTTCGACGCCGTTATAAATCCTGACTGAAAAATTTAAAAGAAATATTTGTACCTAGACATTAAAATCAAAGCTTGACTCCATAAGTTCCACCTTATTTTGTTGACTTTACTTTTCAGAGAGGAGGTCATTTCATTTTTTTTTTTTAAATTGTCCTTTTCTTTCTTTTCTTCCCTGCTCCCCTCCCCCACCCCTGGGTTGTCTCCTAGGACCAGGAAGTTTATATGTAAACAGAACCTGTAAACAGAGGCCTTAATCAGACCCCTGACCTCCTCTGGGCTTTCAACCCAGTGTTTCCACAGAGGGATTAACCCCAAATACTAACTTGCTTTCAGAGGCAAAATTGTTCCCAAGGCGGGCATCACCAAAGGGTTTTCTTCTCTTGAGGCTTTCACATTCACCCTGCAAATCAGGTCTTCTCAAAGGGAGGCTTAAAGGCAGCCACTGGAAAGCAAATTGCCGGGCAGGCTGGAGCCAGGAGGGATGCTAAGCATTCTCTGGGCTCTCAAGCCCCTTAGTCTGTCCTCCTCCGCCCCTCGAAGTGGTCTTAACCTTCCGGGTCCTCTGGTGATATGGAAACTGCCAGGTTGCTTGGTCTAATGATAGATCGCTGTGTGTGTGTGTGTGTGTGTGTGTGTGTGTGTGTGTGTACATACACACATGCACGTGCACCCCACCTTTGGATTAATGCTCAGAGAGTCTTGTGGTGCCGGTTGGGTTGGGGCATGTCAGGGACACTGGCAGGGAGAGGTGTGGGGTGGGTGGGGAGCAGGATTTCCTTCTCCGGGGACATGAGCAATAGCACTATCCTGTTGTCCAGGACCTACAGCTGTGTGCCTACAAGGGGAATGTTTGCTAGCCGTTCTGCTTTATTCTTTACTGCAGGTTTTAGAATGTCCACTCAGGAGGGAACGCTTTGAACCGGGCATCCAGCTCTGGGCCGAATTCCAAGGCAGCTTTCAAAACAGTCAGGGCTCCTCCCGTCTCCGCCTGGCTGGGCAGAAGGGCTGCAAAGGCGAGGTCTCACTTCTGCATGGCCTCCACCCCAGGCCTGTTCCCCACGTGGTCTGAACGGCCCTGCTCTGAGCCAAGACACTGACAAGACAGGGGTTTCTTATGGCAGAACATCGTCTCCACCCTGACCCCCAGCAAGGCCTCACCAGAGAGACGAAGTATCTTCAGTTTAAAGGCTCCTGTCCAGAAATTTCTCCTGTTATTAAGAAGCGGGTGGGGGTGGGGTGGGGAAAAGGCCCAATGAGGCTACTTAATAGCTCCTAACAGCTGTGGAAAGTTTGATGCAGCAGGAGCACCCAGACAGAAAATTAAAAAACTAATAAAGTCCTCAGTGTGGGGGCGCTGGCATCAGGACAGCTTTACTTCTCCAGACACCTAATAAAGAGACATTCCCGGACACTCGCTCATAAGGGGAGTCTGCAGGGGTCACCGAGAACAGTGGAAAGCGAGCCATGGAAACATTGCAGTCACTCACATCACTGCAGGGAAGGTGCGTTTGCTTCTTCTATTCCCTCCTCTCCCCCACCCTCCTTTTCTCCTTTTTAGAAAAATAGCATTAAAGGGAAAAAGAAAGAAAGAAAGAAAAAAAAGTTCTGGGTGGACTTCAGGAACTCTCAATGCAGAAACCTCACTTTGGTGGACAGACCTAGCATGAGGCTGATGTTTGACCGTTTGGCATCAGGGGACAGGAGGGGACCGGCACCACAAGGGGAGCATGGAGACTGGGAGGTGCTTTGGCTTCTGGAGGTAGCAGAGAAAGCGGGTTTTGAGGATGGAGGTTTATTCAGATGGATTTTATGAAGCCCCCTCCTTGCCCTAGGTTTTCTCACACAGGTTTCCCCGCTGCTGTTGCTTTGTCATTTGGATCTGAGACTCTTGGGGTCTGATGAGTTATGGGGTTTCTGGTTGAGATTTTTGGTTTTAAGGGAAATTTTTGTTATTCTATCTGGGCTCTACAATTGGGCTGTGTGTTGCTGAGGGGAAAAAATGGTGACTTTGGACAACCAAACCATCAGTCAGTTGTGGAAATTCCATTGAGCTGGTGGTATCAATCTTCTCATACAACATTCAAGTGCCGAAGGTGGAACGAAGCAGCCGTTAAAAAAAAGAGAGAGCAAACTAAGTCAGAGAAGGCCAAATACTGTATGATCCCACTGAGATGCAGAATCTTTAAAAACTGAACTTATGAGAACACTTTGGTGATTGCCAGAGGCAAGTGGGGAGTATGAGTGGTGTGTGTGTGTGTGTGTGTGTGTGTGTGTGTGTGTGTTGCGGGCAGGGGGGTGGGGCAGTTGGTGAAAAAAGAGTAAAAAGAAAGTTGGTTCCATGTCCTAATCTGAAGTCGGGTTCGGTTCAAGTTTCTGCGAATGGCTGGGGTTACTTCTCACTTTCTGCGTCACTCTGGCTGGTTTGTAATCTAGAGACCCGCAGTTTAGGCAGTTCCTCGGGATTACTTCTCCTCAGCAGCGGTTACAGTTTGCTTTAGAAGAATACAGTTTCCCGTTGTGCAAATTTGTGAAATGGCCTTTGCACACTGGCCTCCGAGTAGTCCCTGTACGAATTTCCCCGAGAGCTTTCGGTGCGATGGCCAGAGGACCAGAGAACGGGAGACAAGGGACCTGGGCGCCATCCCAGCTTCTAACAAGCATGAGTTGCTTGAATAACTCACGTGTCCCCTGGGCGCCTTCATGTCTAGTTCTGGGGGATGAGGGGTGGGGAATGACTTCTCAGGCCCCTGCCTGCCCCCACACACTGTGATTCTGTGGGGTTAGGAGGCTGGTCTCTGTAGTGGTGTTCCTGGCCCCTGTGGGTCAGAGAGAGTGTTTTCCTTCTGGCTTTTCATTTCCTTGTGGCTTGGCAGAGTGGCGCTGCAGCTCTTGGGTGTGATGCAGGACAAATCTGTGGTTACGTGAATAAAATAAAATATGGGCTTTTAAACTTCTCAAGTCCAGAAACCCTTTCTTGATCTTTTCTGTTTCTTGTTTATTTCTTGTTGTTGTTGTTGTTGTTGTTTTTTCCAAAAAGTTCTCTTTTTAAAGTTTTTTGTCTCATGAGAATATTTAAGAAAAGAGAAATGCTGCTACTGAGTGGACATAGACTGGCTTCTAGTATGGGGGTCTCTCTGAGGGAGGACTGGGAGATTCTGAGTTATACTGGAAGGAGCTAGAGCTTCTCAAATTCCAGTGTAAAGACCACTCGAGGGTCTTATTCAATCCAGATTCTGATTCAATAGATTTGGGGTGGGGCCTGGGATTCCAATGAGCTTCGAGGGGGTGCTGCTGATGCAGACCCTTGGGTTATACCTGTAGTAAGAAGGCTGGATGAACCCAAGTTAGGCCTTTCCTGGGCACCTCTGGGAGCAGCAGGGCACACAGACTGGGGACATAATAACCAGGGCCTCTGAATGGGGCTTTAGGCTTCTAGGTTCAGCGTAAGTACAAGGGCAGCTCTGAATGTAGGGGTTTCGTCTGTGACAAGCTGGCTCGGAGTCAGTCTTTATGCAGGTTCTTCCTTTCGCCATCCAACTCTTGAGTGGTTCTCCCTCTCCCTCTACCTATTTCTCTCCCGCTCCTTCCAGCATTGGGAGAAGAAAAATTGGACAATGAGGGTGAGAAAGAACAATGCATCCATCAGTTAGAAAGCTACAGTAGAGAATTAAATGACATTATATTACTTAGCAAGGCAAGAACTCTCATTTCAGCTAAATAAAGACATGTAAATCATTTAATACACCCATCTTAATTGAGCCACACACCAGGGGCACCTTTCTATCGGTATTATGGCACCACGTACCTCACTAGGAGGGAAGAGTGGCTTTTATGACAGGTTTTGGAAATTAAAGTGACAGAGGGATGTCCTTCAGGAGTACTACTTCTGGGCTGGGTGGGGCTGAGCCGAGAGCAGGGGCCAGAAGGGCAGATGGCCTGGGACCGAAGTCAGGATGATGATTCCTGTTTGGTCGGATCCCTGTCTTGGGGACAGATCAAGACTCACTTTCCACCTGCTGTTTTTTATCATGATTATAAACCCCAGTGGCTCTTGTACTTGAGTCTGTATAAGATCCACGGGGGAGGCTTGTCAGGAATTCCGATTCCAGGACCCCTCCCTGAGATTCTGCCCCAGGAAGTCTGGCAGGGGCTCCAGCCAAACCAGATTTGTAAGGGGTCCCTGGGCAGCAATCCTGTAGGATGTGTGCAGATGCTGTCTATTTTGTAGAAATTAGAGAGAGCCCTAGTGACTTCACCCAAAACCCAGCTGAGTGTGCAGGCTCCTCCATCCCCCGGGGGTTTCATCTTTCCAATGAGACACCTGGGCCTGATCCTTCAAACATCACACAGCTGATTTTATCCGCTTCTCTCCATCCAGCGTGCTTTGGTTGGTTTGTGTGGTTGAGTAGCAAGGCAAACTGGGTTTCACTATTAGGTCAGATGCTTGCCTGCTGTGTGACATTGGACAGGTCATTGCGCCCTTGGAGCTATGGTTTCCTCAACTCAAAATGGGCACAGTCATGTGGGAATTGTAAAGTGCGTTGCACATGTTATTGGTCAAGCCACTATCTTTTGGCAACTCAGTCTCCTTCTCTGTAAAATGAGAAAGTAAAATGAGTATGAATTTGGTGAGTGTAGGTAGCAAGTGGGCTTCTATTTCTGGCAGCTTTTTTATGTTTTCCTTCCCTGTAGAAATAAGAACTTCAACCTCCAGATTTTGTGTAAATATTGAATTTATAGCAATGGTCTTGTAGCGTGTTCCAGTTTCCTGGGTTGATGATTAATGTGGTTTTCTCAGAGTGCACTGTGCCTTCTCAAAAGGCTTTTCCTGCTGGTCTCGCCAACTGCAGGATGGCTGAATGTCGTTTCTGCTCTTCTCTCTTTTGTCATGTGGAAGGGGGAGCATATGCATTCTGTGTTACCTCAGAGGCAGACGAAGCATCAGCTGACAGACACAGAGGGAGGGAGTGAAATTGAGTTAAAAAGCTGGAATTCCTTAATCAGTAGAAGGACCTCCCTGATCCAAAAACCTTTGCTGGCTGTACATTGCGTACCCCGTTATGCACGTATTTGTCTGGCTTTCAATATCCCTATCATCTGGCTTTTGCAGGCTTTGCTAATTCTATATCTTCTCCCTAAGTAACTTGAATCGTGTGATTTTAGCGCACTTTTGTGATGGTTACTCTTGAATCCACATTTCCATCCCAGATTCTGACAGCCTGCAAAGCATTTTCTGTGGGCTAGCTTGTCAATTCAAAATGACTCCATGGACACACAACAGCTTTCCCTGAACCACAGGGCTCTTCCCATCTTTCTTGTTTTCATATGCAAAGCATGATCTAGTCTCAGGGAATAAACACTAGATGGGGAGATCCCCAGCCTCCTTGTTCTATCACCTGGTCTTTTACTAGAACCCATTGCTTTAAAACATCTTATAGTTGAATAGTTATATAAGAAATCTTTTCCAGCCGAGACTGGTTTGAGTGGAGAGAGTGTCAGCTTGCGGACTGAAAGGTCCCAGGTTCGATTCCGGTCGGGGGCATGTACCTTGCTTGCGGGCACATCTCCACTGTGGGGTGTGCAGGAGGTGGATGATCGATGTCTCTCTCTCATCAATGTTTCTGACTTTCTATCTCTCTCCTTTCCTCTCTGTAAAAAAATCAAAATATTAAAAAAAGAAAAGAAATATTTTCCAGTTCTTATAGCCCAATTTCTTCTTCCTCCAAATCAACAGTGAAAACTCTCTGGGTTGTATAGCTCATGGGTCTAGTTAGACCTCATGTGTAGAGGAGCAGCTTTATTAGTAGCACATGTGCAAGCGGGTTGATAGACAGCATAAGCCAATGTAAAGCTACATCATGTGGATGCCAAAGAAGTTCACATACCATCTGCTTTATTAAGAAGAAAACAGACTCACCCTAACTGGTTTGGCTCAGTGAATAGAGCATCAGCCTGTGGACTGAGGGGTCCAAGGTTCGATTTGGTCAAGGGCATGTACCTTGGTTGCAGGCACATCCCCAGTAGGGGTGTGCAGGAGGCAGCTGATTGATGTTTCTCTCTCATCAATGTTTCTAACTCTCTATCCCTCTCCCTTCCTTTCTGTAAAACAAACAAACAAACAAACAAACAAACAAACATTTTTTTAAAAAGAAGAAAACAGACTCTAGAATGAGCAAAGTTATTGTCATCATCATCCTTGCACTGATGGAGACACTCTTGGAGTATTATTTTTCTGAGCTGTCAGAGATGTTGTCTTAAAGTCTCTCATCATGTTATATTTCTATCAATAATTTACCCTGAATTCCCCTAAGAATCTTTTGCTTTATTTTTATTCTATATTATTAGAGGCCTGATGTACAAAATTTGTGCATGGTGGGGGTGGGTGAGGAGCTGTCCCTTAGCCCAGCCTGCAACCTCTCTAATCTAGGACCCCTTGAGGGATGTCCTGGTGGAATCAGGCCTAAACGGGCAGTTGGACATCCCTCTCACAATTCAGGACTGCTGACTCCCAACTGCTCACCTGCCTGCCTTCCTGATTGCCCCTAACCACTTCTGCCTGTTAGCCTGATCATCCCCTAACTACTCCCCTGCCAGCCTGATTGATGCCTAACTGCTCCCCTGCTAGCCTGTTTGTCCCTAACTGCCCTCTCCTGCAGGCCTGGTCCCTCCCAACTGCTCTCCCCTGCAGGCCTGGATTCTCCCACCCCCAAGTGCCCTTCCACAGGCCCAGTCACCCCCAACTTCCCTTCCCTGCAGGCTTGATCACTCCCAACTGCCTTCTCTTGCAGGCCTGGACCCTCCTAACTCTCCTCCCTTGCTGACCTAATTGCCCACAACTGCCCTCCCCGGCTGGTCATCTTATGATGGCCATCGTGTGTCCACATGGGAGCAGGATCTTTGACCACCTGGGGGCAGCCATCTTGTGTGTTGGAGTGATGGTCAATCTGCATATTACTCTTTTATTAGATAGGATAGAGGCCTGGTGCATGGGTGGGAACCAGCTGGTTTGCCCTGAAGTGAGTTCTGGATCAGGGTAGGGGTTCTCTTGGGATGTGGGGTGGCCTGGGTGAGGGGTCTGTGGTGGTTTGCAGGCCAGTCACACCCCCCAGTGACTCAAGTGGAGGCCCAGGTATTTGGGACTTATTTATCTTCTATAATTGAAACTTTATAGCCTGGAGTGCAGCCCAGCCTCCTGCTCACTCTGTGGCTGCTGCCATTTCTGTTGGGATATATTTATCTTCTATAATTGAAACTTTGTAGCCTTGAGCAGAGGCCTGGGCTGGCCAGGCAGGTGAAAAGCTTGGCTTCCTTCATCACTGGGGGAAACCCTAACCTTCTTCTCTCTCCAGCTCTAAGGCTGCCACCATTTTTGGGGGGATTTATTTATCTTTCATAATTGAAACTTTGTAGCCTTGAGTGGAAGCCTGGGCCCACCAGTGTGTGCAGAAAGCTTGGCTTCCTCCATTGCCAAGGAAACCCAAGCCTCCCTCCTGCTCTCTCTGTGGCCGTGGCCATGTTGGTTGGGCTAATTTGCATACTTGTTCCTGATTGGCTGTTGGGCATGATGGTGGGCGTGGCTTGTGGGTGTGGCAGAGTGATGGTTAATTTGCATGTTGCCATTTTATTAGATAGGATGTGGCATATAAAGGTTCATGGAAGTTATATTTTCTTTATGACTTGCTCACATTTTCAATATTTATTTATCTAAATTTCACTTAAGCTTTCTGCTTTAAATTCTACTTGGATAAAAGATATTGTGAGAGGGAGAAACCAGATGAATACCTAAACTGCTGCCTCACACAACAATTTTAAAACTATAGCTAAAAGACAGAACGGACATCATCTAGAACTACAGGAAAACTGGCTGAGTGGAAATTCTACAACTAGAAGAAAAGAGAGGGGCCCACAGAGACTCAGAGGAGCTGCAAAAAGCTGAGGTATGGAGACACATGCATGGAGAGAATGGGTGGCGGAGTGCCTGGCTGGCTTCCTCTAGCGGGAGGGTGACAGAAACCCTCAACTGCAAGAAACCCCAGTTCTGACTGCACTGGAACCCAATTCTGGGCAAGACTCATATGGGGGGAGTCTGAGCTATCGTGAAAAGGGTGGAGTGCATGGAAATTTAGGGGAGCCATGAAAGGTAGAGGTCTGGAGTCACACACTAGTGCACACAGAAAGGACTGACTGCTGATTGTGCCTGTAGCTTTCTGTAGTGGAAGGAAGACAGAACCTCCCAACTATGCTGAAATACAGTTCCAACTGCACTGAATCCCAGTTTTGGGCGAGACCCTAGGGACCTAGATGCATATGGGTCCCTGGAGCGCACTGAAACTCAAGGGAGTCAGAAAGGCAGAGGTCTGGAGGCACGCGAGCCCACAGAGAGGGCTGCAATGATTACAAATGGACACTGAAACCCAGGGGCCTCTTAGGGCAAGGCTGACGGGAAGCCAAGGCTGTCTGTTCAGCCCTGAGACTCCGCCCTACCCAAGCTGAACACAGAGGCTTTTGCAATTTTGCAAGTTTTGTATCATAAGGCTGACTCCAGCACAGTTCTCTAGGCGTAGACACAGCTGATCCTCATAACCAGTTGGCTTGGAGGTCAATTCCCCCCAGTGATACCAACAACAATTAAGACTTAACTACAATAAGGCTATATACACAGTCCACAAAGAGATGCACCAAGAGTGTCCACCTCAGGTAACTGGGAAGGTAGAGCTACTGAGCCATATAGGACACCTAGTACACAAAGCTACTCTACCAACTCAGGGTGGCAGTGAAAATGTGGAGACAAAGGAACAGATCACAAACAAAAGAAATGGAGAAAAACAAATGACTTGATCATATCTGGCAACATTTGGCACTCAGAACTATACATGTTTCTTTGTAATCTGATGTTTAATATTATAGGACTATCTGAGGCTAGCCTGAATGTGTTTGCTGCCTAGATAATTATAAAATTCTTTATTGTTTTTGAATTTAAGTATATCTAGTAGTCTTTGAGGTAATATTGCCAGTATTCTGTGAGATCTTTTAAACCTGCCAATATACATTTTTTTTTATTTAATTATGGCTGAGGTTAGTAATGGTGTTCCCAAACTCACAATTGCCCTATCTTACCTAATAATAGAAAAACATGTAAATTGACCGTACCTCCGCTATGCCCACAGCCAATCAGAGTGAGTATGCAAATTAACCCAACAAAGATGGAGGTTAATTTGCATATGCAGGCAGGGCAGGCAGTTAAGACCTGCTCCTGGGGGTCCCGGTCCATCGCCAGACACTGCCCACACGGTATCAGTCTATTGGGCCAGGGGTGTGGTGTGGGTAGCACCAGACACCTCCAGAGGGTTCTGGGTCTATCAAGGGCAGGGATCTGCCTCACCTAAAGAGAGAGAGTGGTTCTGCAGTGGCTGTAAGATGGGGGTGGGTGAGGCCAGGGATCAAGGGGCATGAAAGAATGCCCTGGCAGAAGGACAAGACAGCTGTCTTTATATGATGCTTTTATACTTTTCTAAGTCATTATCTTATTTTAATTTCAGGGCAAATTAAAGGGCTGTAAAATACAAGGAAATCTAGGTGTCTGGTCTCAATGATTCAATCATCAAGCCCTTATTGTAAGGTAGGGTTAGTAAAATTTTCTGTGAAGGGTCATATCTATACTAATAAAAGTCTTGGGGTTGATTAGGCCACCAGGGGAGAGTAGTTGGGGGCAATCAAGCTGGCAGAGGAGCAGTTAGGAGCCAGTGGTCCTGGATTGTGAGAAGGGTCCCAGATTGGAGAGAGTATAGGCTGGGCTGAGGGACACCCTCCCCATTGCACGAATTTCGTGCACCGGTCCTCTACTCCTATATAATAAAAGTCTAACATGCTAAGTTTCTGGTCATCCAGTCATCCATTAAACCAATCAAAGTGTAATAGGCTAATGATATGATAAGGTTGCTCAACCCCTCACAATGATCTGTACTGACCATCAGGGGCAGACAGTCAACTGGTCAACCAGTTGCTATGATGTGTTCTGACCACCAGACACTCCAACCGGTAGGTTAGCTTGCTGCTGGGGACTGAACGAGATGGGCTGGACATGCCCTGGAGCCCTCCCACAACCCTTCCCCAGATGGCTAAACTCTTGCATCCCTCCCTCCCTCTGATCATACACTGGTGGGATCCCTCGGCCTGGCCTGCACCCTCTCACAATCTGGGATCCCTCTGGGGATGTTAGAGAACTGGTTTCAGCCAGATCCCACTCAATGCAGGAGCTGCCCCCTGGTGGTCAGTGTGTTCCTATTGGGGGAGCACCACTCAGCAAGAAGCTGGACTCACAGTTGGTGAATGCAGTGGCAGTGGTGTGAGCCTCTCCCGCCTCTGTGACAGTGCTAAGGATGTCCAACTCCTAGTGGGCCTAAGCCATCAGCTGGACATTCTCTAAGGGCTCCTGGATTGCAAGAGGGCACAGGCTAGGCTGAAGGACCCTCTCCCCCGCCCTCCAAGTGCATAAATTTCGTGTACTGGGCCTCTAGTTAGTAACATAATTCTTATTCTTGATTTTCACATGGGTGATAGCTTCTTGGAATAATAATTATATTTCCTAGACTCACTTGAAGTCTAGTGTTGCAATTCTGTCTCAGGCAGCTGACTCTGATTCTTTATAGATAGTATATCAGCTCAGGAAAGTTTTCTTCTTTTATATTTTCAGTTATTTCTTTTATTCTATTCTGTTCTCTCTCCAGGAACATCTCTTATCTACAGTCTCTAAATGATCTGTTTGTCAAATCCAGCAATTTTCCTCTCATTATTTTCAATCACTTTGTCTTTTCCCTCCTCATTTTTAGCAATTTTTTAACTTTCTTATCTATACCACTGATTTTGACTTTTCAGGAAGTATCTATTCTTTTCTTTATTGCTTTTAAAAAAAAATTAATTAGCTATAGCTCTTAGAGTTTTGTTTTTGTCTTTTAACTCTCCTGGAAATGTTTGTCTCCTCTAGACCAGCACCGTTTTCAGTGCTGCCTCTGACCGTAAAAAACTTCAAACTGAAAGGGGGCCATGTGCTTGGTGAGCTCTTACAGTCTCTTTGACATTCACTTTCTATACCCATTGCTGCTCCTCAAGAGGCAGAGCTGTGAGATGACCTTCAGTGTCCTCCTTCATCTGTTCTACCTGGGCCAAATTGGACAGGATAGCACCAAGACTTCAACCGTCTATAAGGCACACTTTCTTGTACTTGTCCTCATTCCCCCCAAAGCTTTTTCTTTATTCTTCTTGAAGTAATTTCAGAGGGGAATTGGTGTAGGAAAAAGTTAAATACTTAATTTTAAATAGTGCCTACTTAACCAGGAGTCTACAAAATACTAGAGGCCCGATGCACAAAGTCTGTGCAAGAATAGGCCTTCCTTCCCCTGGCTGCCAGCATGGCTTCCCTATGGCATCTGGGACCCAGGCTACTCTCTGGCCACCAGCAGGCAACCAGGACTTGGGCTTCCCTCGCAGCCTCAGTTTCGTCCGGAGGGCCGTCCAGACGGATATCTGGAAGGACGTCTGGTCTAATAACATACTATACTTTTATTATAGATATCATTTAAGATTTTTCTTATTGTGAGAGTGTATATTATATGTTTAAAGTTTGCTAGAAACAACCAAGGTATTTGTGGGCAGAGGAGTAGAAGAGTAAGAGTATGGGACTCAGAGTCAGAAGACCTACACTTGAGCCCTAACTCACTTACTTATAAACCATGTGATCCTGGTCCTACGTTCTTCACTTTTCTCAACTGTACAATGAGAATAATTAAATTTAATGAGACCAAGTATTTGAAAACACTTTTAAAAGCTAAAAATACATAAGAAATGGCTGTCATTCTTTGGTACTCTTTCTCTTTTTGCCTTTATAGGCTGGGCCCAGGGTGTGGAAGGTATTCAATAAATCTTTGTTGGTCAGTCAAAAAAATTCTGAAGAATACCTAAGGGGGGGAAAAAGAGTGACAGAGTAATTTAAAGTACTATTACTGCCTTCTCTGATATTTATGTTTGTAAGCTTCCTTAAAACCTGTGGTATTAACTGCCTAGAAAGTTCCAGATCTTATTAACCACTTTCACACTTTCTCTGGGATTCCTCCTTCTAATCCATTCCCCTAAAGCTCAAAATTTATTATAAAAAAGTCTCCCTTTTAAAACTTTATAAAAGAAATGTAATTTTCTATAGGTCAGTGTCACTTTATACTTTCTGGAGGCTGTAAAATACATTTAATATCCAAGTATTCCTGGAAGTCATCCAATAAATTCAGGCAGGGAGGGAGTGGTCAGGGTACAGAGTATGCAAGAGAATCACACTTTTGAGTTGGCAGGTATCATTTATTACAGGCAATCCAGCAGGTGCGTAAATAACTCCTACGGGGAGGCTTTCCGCTCAGCTTCCCAAAATGGCTCTATTTCAACATCCAGCAGTGATACTGTATTCTCAGAATTGGATTAGCTAAGCAGTAGGCAAGGTAAAATCCACTAGAGCGATCCAAAGGGAAAGTCTACTTTTACATCAAAAGCACTAGTATGAAACAGGCTTTTGTATATGAAAAGTGGTAGGATTCATCAGGTACTTGCAAATTCAATTCTTTGAAGTATAGACAAGCATTTAATGGTTTGATTCCAGATATGTAGTCAGTGAGCACCCACTAAGTGTAAGATCCTATGCTAGATACTGTAGAGGGTAAAGAGATGAGCAAGACCTAGCCTTGGCTCTGGGAGTTTATACATTTGTTGAGAGACAGAGGCATATGCATTATTTCCTCGCAGGGCAGATTGAGGAATTACAAATGGAAGCAAAATGCCATTGGCTTAGAAAGGAAAAATTGAAGGTGTCTATTGTTAGAGGAAGAATTCAAATTGAGCATTCTTACATTCATCTATTACACGGACAATTATTGAATGCCAAATTGGTTTCATGCAGAATACCATGAACATTCAGAGGGGGCCAATTTTAGTTGTTTAATTGTTTACAGAAGAATAAAATTCAACAGGCAGAAAGAAAAGGAAAGGGAGGGCATTCAAGGGAATGGGAATTGAGTTGAGGCCTCAAGGGTGCATGGCATGCCAGAGAAGTTGGGCAGAGACAGCTGTGGCTCTGACCCAGAATGTGTCTGGGAGTGGAGGAGGGACTGCAATGAAGGTAAGGAAGGGAGATGGAACAAAACTAGAGAGCTCCGAATACCCAGTAGATGAGCTTGAATGAAGAACACTTTTCAGTCACATCACTGAATCCTCAAGCTTCATTGCTAAGTTTTTCTCAACTTCATTCCAGTGGTTCTCGAACCTGAGAAACCCCAGAACCCCCTGGAGGGTGTGCTAAAACAGAGATTTCGAGGGCCCACCCAGTAGGTCTGAGGTGAGGCCTGAGGATGTGCATTTCAACAAGCTCCCAGGTGCTACTGATGCAGCACACTCTGAGGACCTCTGCTTTATCTTGCTTTGGTTTGGGGCAGACCCTGTTAGTTGCATACCCAAAGCCATCTCCTCTTCCCTGCTGACAGAGCTCTGAGTTGTTCTAATAGAGTTAGGTCTATACTTCAGTTCCAGAAGATGCTGATGATGGGTCTAAAACAGTCATGGTCATCTCAGTTCCCTTGGCCATTAATTGATCTGAAGGTAGGTAAGCAACCCATAGTGTTTAAAAAGACCTGAAGGTGAATCATAAGGAGAAGAGTTTAACCCTTGCCCTTTCTTCCCGAATATGTACATATTGCTGGAGCTATAGTAGCCATCTTGTTTCCATGAGATGACAAGCATTAAATAATCAACATGGCAAGGATATTAGGACAGAAATACAGACATAACCTGCTGCCCCCTCCTCCCTGCCCAAAGGCATCACTAAGCTGTACATCCTGGACTGCCTACCTTGATTTGTTCTTATGTGAGAAAAATATACTCCCATCTGTTGAAGCCATTATAATCCTTTTTTGTTGTTGTTATTTGCAGCCAAACACACTTGTAACTGATACAACCTGTTACTGTTCTGTGATGTTGGTAGCATAGGTAATATAGATCCCATTTCATAGATGAAGACATTAAAGCTCCAGAAAAATGAAGGTGCACATTTTAAAACAGTAGCGCTTAGATTCCAGCTCAGGTTTCCTGATTATAAGTTCTTAGCCTTTTCCATTGACCTAGCTCAGCCATTCTGATTATTTCTTCCTACTCATATATATGTAAATTCTGTTTTCCCTTCTATTAAGGATAAGTCCTATCTATTCTGAGCTTTACTGGTACTTCTGCTGTCAATTATCTAACTATTGATTATCATTCATTCATAAGTAATTCATTTCACTCACCTTTACATGTATTGTTACAAGAAACCTTTGGAGACTGACACACACACACACACACATCAGACAAACTTGCATTTTTTGAGATTTTGTTCCTTAACAGGAAGAAGTAGTTCAACTTAGTTTTGCATTTTAACTTATAGATATAGGCTTCAGTTTATACTTCTAAATTTTTGAAGACCTTGAAGCTCTAATTAACTGATACAACCTATCACTGTAAAAATTATGAGGCAATTCTATAAATATTCCAGAAAGTGCAACTGGATCCAGACTTCTCTATAAATCCATCCCAGCTCTGACTTGGATATATGTATCTTCTTAGCTCACTCACCTATTCATCATACTTGGGCTCTCCCAGCTCTGCTACTTCAAGCTGTCAAGCTTAGTGCACATTTATTGAAGAGACCAGTTCTTTAATCACACTAACACACCTGTCTATTCTCCCATTGCCTGGTTAGGACAATGGGCCCATCGCTCTGTGAACCCCTAGGGAAGACTGAAATTCTGTTTGTTGGGTTAATTTGCATACTCACTGATTGGCTGTGGGCATAGCAGAGTTAGGCATATATGATGGAACCTAAGTTAATTACATCACAAAAAATATTCAGTATGAGTATATGAAGAAGTGCTATTTATTCACCTCAGTTAAATTACCTTAAATAATTCATTCATTTGTCCATTAATTGATTTGGCAAAGTTTTATTAAATGTTTCATGTGCTACAATGATATCATTACCATACATTTATAGTTCCTCATCCATAGTTTATAAAAGTACTCTATAGGATTAGGGGCTGGGAATTGGGTTGGGTTACAATGGAAAGCAAAACCAGTACATATTGATAAAATACACTTATTGTTTGTATAGGCTAATATAGCTATGTGCACGTGTACATATGTGGTTTTACTTATTTTTATTACTGTTATATGTTAATATAGTTATATTCATATATACACATATGCTATTGCTTTCACCTTATTACTCCTTTCTGGTTAGAGAGTTTGACACCTTACCCCATCTCCTTACTTTCTTAGTTTACCATCAGTAACAAGGTAAGGAAACACTGTGACATGCTGTCCTTTCCTCTCTGAGAAAGAACGGATTTATAAATCCCTGTCCTGAGCTTTACCAATACTTCTGCTGTAGCTGCCTGGCTTGCGATTGTCATTATTAATTATTTCAGTAATAATCCCACCCATATTTACTGAGCAGAGTCTATTTAAATCTGGCACTTAGTGTAGGTAGGAGTTAATAAGTGCAGGACTGTGTCAGAAGGACCCAACATACAGTAAATGAGATAAAACATGCACAGATAACTGAAATGCACACACAGAAAACCTCTGATAAGTATTATAGGAAAAGAGCTGATGGGAGACCAAAGGTGAGAGATAGGACTTCTGGAAGGAGAATCAAAGAGGCTCATGGTCGGAGTGGTCTGGGCTCGGACTTTTCAGGATCTGGGCCTGTCAACTGGACCCCAGACGATGGAATAAAACCTGGAGAAAGTCCTTCAGAAGTGTGTCAGGGTGTTCTTAATTTGCCAAAGCCAACTCCTTCTACAGAATCCTGCTTCCTCTTCAGCTTCCTCTCTGTCTGAGAGGCCAAGAAACCCTTCTCTGAGATGGGGGTAAATTATACCCATCCACCAGGCCAAGGCCTGTTACAACGGTGTGAAAGGACTGCCCCCAAATATTGAGGTTTGTCTGGAATACCTGGTGTACCCAACCGCTCAGTTGCAGAGGCTTTGATGATCTTTTGTGTAGAGTTCAGTGTGAAAGGGTTTGCACAGATCCTGGGATGGAGGAAAGCCGAACCGGCGCACATGGAGAGTGTGCCGGCAGAGACTCAGCGCAGGAAGCGTTCGGGTGCATTTATGTAAAGCTGCTTCTTTTGCAATAGCACAAAGGAATGATAGAGGAGGAGGGTGGTCAGATAGCAGAGGAGTGCTCAATACTGGAAACCAGTCCCTTGGAGTTATCCAAGTGTGCAGCGTGCTTCCCTCCCACGTTAGGAGCAGCTGAATTGAATTAAAAAACAGGCTTTCCTTTGCTGCGACCTGGCCTGCCAAATTCTCAGCTGGCGTGAGTTTTTATAGCTCCGTTATAAACCCCTGAAAAGTGAGGCATATAATGGAAACATTGACATAACTTGAACTCCTAGGAGCGGCTTGTGCCACTCTAATTATCCTTACGTTTCATTGGCCCGCTTCTCTCCCTCCGCTGGCAGGACCGGCTGCAGCGGCTCTGCCTCCCCATCCAGGGGGCTGAGGTTGGAAGCCGGGGTGTGCTGGGGAATAATGAGATAGTGTCTGCTGGTGGGAAGCCCCTTGTTCCATACATACTGGCCCCTCCCTTTCCCCTTCCTTCCCTTGTTCTCCCCCTGCACTACCACCCCACCCCGCAAAAAAGGCAGAACAGTTCAGTTGGTTGTAAAAATTAATGAGTTCAGATACAGACTTGCCTTATTCCGGTCCAGCTGCGTAACCAGGGCGATTCCGACCAGCATTCTAGACGCTGACATCAGCTCCACACCCCGGTACAATGCTGCTCTGTTTGATCTCAGAAACAGATCAGGCTCCTGGGCTTTATACATCCTGCTTCCTCCCTGCGTAGCCTCATTTTATGACCCACCGGGAGAGCTCATCTCAACTGCTCTCCCCTGGGCAGCCGACACCAGAGGGTCAGGCCCCGCAGCTGACTCCCCTTTACCAGCTGGACACTTTGATCAGCTTTCGTGGTCCTCTTGGAGGATCCCCACCCCCAGGTGTTGACAACTGGTGGGAGATGAGAGTGATAATGATTTCACCACTTTCCATTTGCTCAGCGCCTCACGTTCTCATGTCATTGTGGCCACCACCAGCGTGGGAAGTGGAGGTGGGATGCCCATTTCACAGATGAAGAAAGTCCGCGAGACCTGAGGAGTGGTAAAACCCAGAAGGGATCACATGGTCCTTGACTTCTAGGACTCAGGTATTGATCAGTGAGCTGAGCTGGGAGAAAGCTCTGCAGAGCCACTTTTTTTAAAAAATGTATATTTTTGTAGATTTCAGAGAGGAAAGAGAGAGAGAGAAAGAGAGAGAGAGAGAGAGAGAGAGAGAGAGAAGGAGAGAGAGAGAGAGAGAGAAACATCAATAATGCAAGAGAATTATTGATTGGCTGCCTCCTGCATACTCCCTCCCCCCCCCCACCCCCCCAGGGATTGAGCCCACATGTGCTCCTGACCAGAATTAAACCCTGGACCCCTCAGTCCCAAGGCCAATGCTCTACCCACTGAGCCAAGCCAGCTAGGGCTGCAGACCCACTTTCTGTCTAAGTAAGGAGATGGGCAATGGCAAATTCGTGGCAGGCCCTTCAGAAGAGTGTCATGGTGTTCTTGACACTTCATTCTGGAGTTTGAAGGGGCCTTACAGGTTAAATGTCTTAGGGAAGAGGAGCTGAGCAGGGAGGAGGAGCAGAGAGTCTGCCTCAGTTTCCCTTGGCTGCCACACAAAGTACCGTAGGCTGTGTGACTGAAACAACAGGAACTGCTTCTCACAGCTCTGGAGGTTGGAGGTTGAAATCAAGATGTCAGCAGGGCCGTGTTGCCTCGGAGACTCTGGTTAGACTCCTTTCTTGCCTCATCCTAGCTTCTGCGGGTGGCCAGCATTCCTTGGCTTGCCCCTGCATCCCTCCCCACCCTCCCACCTCTGCCTCTGTCCACACTTGGTGTTCTCCCTGTCTCTGTTTTCACAAGGAGCTCTCCTCTTCTTATTAAGGACACCAGTCAAGCTGGATTAAGGTTCACCCTAAGTTAAATGAGGTGGTGCTAGGTTGGAGTGGGGGGTGCTCTAGTCTAATCACTAGAGTCCTTATAAGAAGTGATCCTTAACTTTATTACATCTGCAAAAATCCTACTTCCAAATAAGGTCACATTCTCCGGTAATGGGGCAGGGGAGGGGGAGAGGTTTGAGGGTAAGGTGGTGGTGGGGGGTGGTTAGGATTTCAACCAATTACAGTCTTATGATTCCTTTCATGGTTGTCTAGCTGCTTGTCTCTACTCAGAAGTTAGAGAATTGGATTGATTACCAAATACTCATTTACAGTGGTGTTAAGAATCCCTTATATTACTTGGATTTTTACAAGTGTTTTCATATATAGCCTCATTCAATCTGCACAGTAACCCTGCAGATGGAAAAGGGGTACAATTCCCATTTTCATGTGCAGACACGAAAATGAGGAGTGGGTATGCTATTCTTAAAGACTGCCAGCATCATAGGGGTGGCTATGGGAGCCCCTGCACACTGGGTTTCCCACTTGAAAAGAGTAACTCTCAGAGAGGTTAGCCAAAGACCCCTTGGAAAGCGAGCTGGTGTGCAGGTTCCAAAGCTCACACTCGGTTCATTCTGTCTTGACCCTTGGTGAAGATGCTGGGAACCAAGGCCAGCACAGCCGCTTCTCTGAAGCCGCCTGGAGCCTAGCAGCTGAATCAGGAAGTCTCCCTGTGGGTCTCGGGCTCTGCCTTCTGGTCACGCCTCAGCATTATCAGACAGCCTGGCACCCTTGAGAGTGGCTTAAACTCATGTTTATCATCATCTTCCATTATCTCTAACTATTTTTCTGTGTCCCTTTCTTTTGTAGAGTACATAAACTCAGCATGTTTAGCTTTTGAAATAGATTTGCTATGTAGTCTTCTGGCTCCTGAGTGACTTAAAAATGTGTTATTTTGCCAGTCTCTCTGTGCCAGTCACAGTGCTCACTGGGGAAAGCAGTAGGCCACCAGGAAGGCTGATGTTTATGCAGTTTTGGGGGGTTTTAAGGCAATTCTGGGACCATACAGATTATAAATGTCCCATTGTCCCTGAAGCTACTAAAATATTCCAGAAATGACCATATTTCAGCATCTAAGCTACACATTTTAGATTGGCTTTTGTGCCTGGAAATGACTTCCATAAACAGCCATAAGGTACTATAACAGTTCTGAAATAGAAACAATGTGGTCCCTCAGTCACTAAAGCCCCAGTTGAGACTGGACGCCCATTGCTATTTCTGCCAGGGCTCTGATTTAGGAGATGCTACATGAGTTCTGTATTTAATGTATGTGGCTGGCTGCCCTCGATGCACACAGCTTGATGGTGTTTTTCCCCCCATATGATTAGATGGGATATGTTTATGTTATAGATTGATTATTTAGGTATACAGGCAATCCTTGCTTTGTATAGGCCAGTTAACTAAAATGCATGCAATTGGCCCTCACTTCACATGATTCTGTGGTGACTACAAAGTGAGAACACAGGTCTGGTATGTATGATTTCTGTGAGCACCATACTGTGCAAAGCTGCTTTAAAACTTTTTTGGATAGAAATGTGACTAGAGCAGTTCTTATTTCTTGAAAAAAATAGGGAGTGCCTACTGGGTATAAAGCTTGACTTTGTATGGATAGACAGCAGACACAGCCCCCATGATTGAGGAAAATGGTAGGAGAGGTTAGATTATGTACAGACATGACCGAAAGATAACAACAGCTGGAAGTTACAAGTGCTTCAGAAACTCAGAAAGTCGTGGTTCTGTTTTACTGGGGACATGACAATCAGAGAAGGCTTATGGGGGAGCTAACACTTGAATTGAGCCTTGAGGGAGGAGTGGATTTGGGAAGCACAAAAGAGGAAAATGGGAGGTGGACATTCGAGCTGAGCCAACAATATGAGCAAAAGTATAGGGGAGAGAAGTCCTGAACCCCAGAGCTGGGATTTGTAAATGATGACTTGTGGGTGACATTAATCAAGGTGGGAAGCTCTGCTTCTAAACTCCTCACACCCAAGGTGAGTGGTGACAACCAGTCCTGTATTAGAGATCCCAGGGCACTGTCACCTTCATGGCTTTGTTAGATGCCCAGAATAAACCTGTGAAAGACAGAGCTTCGATGTCCCCATTTGATGGGCGAAGAAGCAGAGAGCTGAAAGGAGAGACTTGTCCAAGCCTTCACAATAGCAAGTTAATAAGCAAGGAGAAGAACATAATGTTCTTGTGTTCAATCCCCCTTTTTCCCTACCAGGCCACACTGAGAAGTTGGTGCTCTCAAAAATTGTATTTGGGTCCTGATACTCCAAGATTGTGGCTTGAACCTCCAGTAAGGGCATATGTAAGAATCAATTTATGAATGCATAAATAAGTGGAATAACAAATCTCTCTCTTTCTCAAATCACTAAATTAAAAAAACTAAAAAAAATTGTATTTGATCTATGCTAAATTATCTAGCTTCACAAAACTTTGTTCATGAAAATACCAATTACTAGTATTATAGCCAAGCTCTCCCTACAGTAACACCTATTGAAGGAAAAACAACAATGACAACATAGGCACATCTACTGCTTTGAGTTTCCTTGCTCATTTATTTCTTCTATACTTAGTTTTACTTTGAAAATTAATGTCGTTTAGATTTTAGAAAACTGTTCCACACAAGATATTTTCAATTGTTATAAATAATCATAATAATATACCCACTAAAGTTTTTTTTTTTTTTTTACTGTGGTGCCAAGCTGTCTTCCATTTTGAGTGGGTTTTGCTTTCGTGTACCCAATAGTTATTGTAGGCCTGCTGGCCTGGCTCTTCCAGGCAGGGGCTGATGATCCTCCAAAAGAATATCACCTTCACATCTGAACACTTCTATCTCTCATGTTTACCACGAGCATCACAAAGAAGCTTCTCCATCAATCAGTCTCCAACAGATCAGCACGGACTTAATCTCAATCAGAGTATCTAAGAACCAGCAAGATGGGGCTGTCAGGAGGCCCACCCTGGCTGGTCTGAAGGCTTTGACGGAGTAAACACAATCTGAAAGGGCTAGGGAGCTTGAAAGTAAAACTGTAAATGATCCCATCTGTGATTCTTGGCTGATTGCTCCTCTGGGGTGGACCAAAGAGGGGGGAACCAGAAGAGAGGGTCTCTCTTTCCTTTAAACAAAATACCATTACACTTCCAGCATCTTCCTTGCTTGGGGTCTTTTTCAAGTGAAAGTTCATTAGGGAGACACGAAAGCACGTTTTGCTAATATCCATCAAAGAGGGAGGCTCAGTTTCAAAGCACAGAAGAAATACAATAGTGTTGAAGCAAACTGTATGAAAAAGATCTTAGGGTCTGAAAAGCAAGAAAGAGGCAGGGACTGGTGACTTGCATTTTTTTTTTTAAGCCAATTTTTACTTGGGACAAAATAAGCGCGTCCCAGAAAAATTAGTATCTCCTGGGCTCTCTCTTATTTACACAGGGCAGCCTGAACTAAACATTCTGGAATGTTTGTAAATGTTTGGGTTTCCCTTTCCATATTTTCTCCTGTTGGCACCAAACCTGAAGGGCTCAGAATTCCTCAAACATGGTTCTTACCACAGTGATGACTATTATTAACATGTATTGATCTAGAGGATATACAGAAACAGGATTAAGTGCAGATCCGGAGCCCTGGGATTAGGTCTGGCTGGTGAGTAGAATGTAAACAGGGGGACGTCTGAGAGCTGGGGAGTGGGAGGGGCTCATTAGAGGTCTGGGCTCAGGAACAGGGTGGCTTTGTCTCTGTTCTCAAGCCAGGGAATAAGCAAGATATTGGTGAGCATTAGCTGGGCTCCCTAGCTTGGTCATTGATCTGAAGAGGGCCAGGATGTCCCTTCCTGGGCTGTCCAGGTGTAGGACAAAGTGCCCCTGTGCAGGGAGCAGTCATTTATGTCAAGTAGAGGGAGGCTTTTTCTGATGTTGAGCTTTCTGCTGAGTACATCCCAGCTGACCTAAGGGAGGCTCCTTTAGGGGAGGTTCTCCTCTATTTCAGAAGGACTGGTCTCCCTTAGCTGCCCATGTGAAGGAATGGTTGTTTTTAATGCTTCAATCCTTGTGTGCTGTAAACCTTCCCAAAATAATTTTTTTTTATGGGTGAGCATAAATGAGAAACTCTAACTTCTCAGGATAAAATCCACTATCAGAATTCGGGCTGCAGCTTTGGGTAACATTGAACCTGGGTTCCCGGCAGTGAGACTTGAGAATGTGGAGTGAGCAATCACCCAGCTGGAGATGGATCTAGTCCACCTGGAGTTCCCAGCTTTATAGGTTCTTTGGGGAAATTGTATAGATCAGGGCTTCTCAAGTTTGGCACTGTTGATGTTGTCATCAGTAGTAGGGACACGGGGAAGCAGAGCTAGTCCTGGCACTACTGCATCGTGGTTATCATCACAGGCTTTGGAATCAAAGATGGAGGTTCAAATCTGCTCAGTTTTCTCATCTGTAAAATGGAGATAATATCACCCATTGGGGAGAGTAGCTGTGAAGAATAAATGTGGTAATATTTGTACATGGTTACTTAGCACAGTGCCTGGCACATAGTAAGTGCTAAATAAGTGATAGGTTTATTTCCTTCCATTGTGGACTTTGCAGAGAAGTGTGTGGACAGGGACATTAGTGTTTAGGAAGCATCTAGTCTATGGTACACATCCTACAATTGCTTCGATAGGTATAGGGAGAATAGGCTCTTGCCTTCTCAGGGATATGCCTTAAGGTGATGTTGATGCCTGGCACGAGAAGTTGAGGGTGAAAGAACAAACACACTTGTTTCTTCATCTTAGATTTAATGCTAATAAGCTGAAACTGCTATTCTCCAGTGACTTCTTCATTTGTTTTAATGGAGGTAAGGGCCGTGACTTGCTTTGGCAGCTGCAATGATAACAAGTTAGGCCTTGGAACTAACTGAGTTGTATATTCAGGTTTGGTGCTCAGGAGTCAAGCTGCTCCCCATCTCTCTACTCCCTACCACCAACATTTCTTCACAACCCTCATCACTCAGAATTCAGGCTCTCAAAGCCTAGGGAAGAAATCTGGAATTGTTCTTTAGGCAACTCAGGTAAAGTGGGATGTGGCAGAAAAGGTAAGTGAGTCAAACAGAGAGAAAGAGACAGGGTGATAATCATTCATTGATTCATTCAATAACCATTTGTTAAGTACATGCTGCATGCCAGCCATTGCACATGGTGCTAAGGTTACAAAGTGAGTAAAACTCCGCCTCTGACCTCAAAAGTATGTCTGGGTCTTGTTCTGGGTGTTGGATAAAATTTATAAATGTTCAATTCTTTGCATACTTAAGATTTGGGCCTGTATGCTATCTCTTAATAGAAAAAAAAAGGGTGTGGGGGAGAAAGACTAGTAGCTGACCAAAACATCATTCTAAGCACTACATGCAGATGTGCCTAGGGCACAGTGGGAAAGTGAGGGGCAGGTAGGACATGTTACATGTTAGGAAGGCTTCCCGGAGGGCAGGGTGTGTTCCTGGCGCAGATTCCATCGAGAGCAAATTCATGAAGGAGAGAGGACACATGGGCTGGGCAGGAAACATAAAGAGACCCCTGTCGCTGGAGCATAAACCATGAGGGAGGAAACAGTGAGCACTGAGATTGGAGATGGAGGCGAGGACTTTGTGCCTATGAGGTGGGCTTTATCTTGTGGGTGATGGTGAGCCTGGGTGGGCTCCTGTCCAAGGAGGGGAGTGGTCAGTCAACAACATAGATAGCAGGGTGGAGGTTGGTTCAAGACCTGGGCAGGGAGGCCAGTTTTGAAGTCATTTTCCAGATGATAGATTAAACTAAAATACAAGTTTTTACACATAGTGTGGACACACACACAATTTTCCAACAGAAGATTTTATGCATTTCTCTACAGAAAAGTCCATTTGAGCTTGGTAGATATGAAGGGAGAATCATTCAAGAAGAACTCATTATTCCCTTTACATTTTTGTGTGAGTATATCACGAGGTTTTGAGGTTTTGAGTGTGAATTCAAGCAGGGCATGCCTTCTATGTTGGCTGTAAGCAGCACACATTTTATGTCTCTTGTATTTTTATCTTAGAGACATGGGTGTGGAAGTAATTCTTCCTTAGTCTTTTGGGGGCTTATTTGCTGAGTGTCTCTTCTCTGAAATATTTTCTGTTATCTGTTTTACAGGCCAGATTCTAGTCTGGGGAGTGAACAGTCCATATTAGCTCATGTTTTCCACCTTTCGCTATTCACTTCTTTCCTCACATGTTCCAGAAGAAACTCCCAAGCATCAACATTGAAGAGATTTTATCTCCTCTCTAAAACTCCAGCTTGACAGATGTGTTTCGCATGTTTTGTTCCTTTAAAGCAGGAGGTTGAAGGTACTGCTCATCCATTCCAGAGCTGTGGCCTGGTGCCTGTCCTGGGCCAGGCCCTGAAAGACACTGATGGTGCCCTGGGCTCTGGGTGAGGAGGGTCAGCTTAGGGATGTTGACTCAGAATATTCTTCAACTCCTGCATACCAGGAGAAGGAGAGAAGGGGAGTTGGAGACAAGTAGTCCTTGTGGTCATCGATCCAAACTCTCATGTTTCAAAGGAACATTGATTTTATTGGTCCCCAAAGGAAGGAGTAAGTTCTGAGGCATTGACTGAGCCAGGTTGTTCTCCCTGGAGGCTAGGGTTCTATATCTGCATGAGCCCCTTGTGAGGAATGTGGCTTTGGGCGTTATCTCACCTCTCAAAGACCCATCTCCTCTTTATAGAAATGGGAGTTATACACTGAGTGGCAAGATTATTATGATCTCTGAATGCATAATAATCTGGCTAGTCAGTGTATGTGTGTGTATATATAGCAGGCGGGTGCATAAAATTTGTACACGGGGTCTGTGTCCCTCAGCCCAGCTTGCGCCCTCTCCAATCTGGGACCCCTTGAGGGATGTCTGACTACCTGTTTAGGGATTGGGCCTAAACAGGCAGTTGGACATCCCTCTCACAATTCAGGACTGCTGACTCCCAACTGCTCACCTGCCTGCCTTTCTGATTGCCCCTAACCACTTCTGCCTGCTAGCCTGATCAACCCCTAACCACTTCCCTGACAGCCTGATTGATGCCTAACTGCTCCCCTGCCAGCCTGTTTGTCCTAACTGTCCTCCCCTGCAGGCCTGGTCACCCCTAACTGTTCTCCCCTGCAGGTCTGGCTCCCCCTAACTGCTCTCCCCTGCAGGCCTGGGTCTCCCCCAACTGCCCTTCCCTGCAGGCCCAGTTTCCCCTAACTTCCTTCCTCTGCTGGCCTGGTCACCTCTAACTGCCCTCTCCTGCAGGCTTGATTGCCCCCAACTGCCCTTCTTTGCAGGCCTGGTCCCTTCCAACTGCCCTCCCCTGTTGGCCATCTTCTGTCCACATGGGGGCAGTCATCTTTGACCACATGGGAACAGCCATCTTGTGTGTTGGAATGATAGTCAATTTGCATATTACTCTTTTATTAGATAAGATAGAGGCCTGGTGCATGGGTGGGGGCAGGCTGGTTTGTCCTGAAGGGTGTCCCAGATCAGGTTGGGGGTCCCCTTGGGGCATGGGGCAGCCTGGGTGAGGAGCCTGTGGTGGTTTACAGCCAGCCACCCCCTCCCCCTAGCGACCCAAGTAGAGACCCTGATATCTGGGGTTTATTTATTTTCTGTAATTAAAACTTTTTAGCTTTGGTTGACCAGGACAGGCAAAAAGCTTGGCTTTCTTCATTGCTGGGGAAACCTAAGCATCCTGCTCTCTCCATGGTCATAGCCATCTTGGTTGGGTTAATTTGCATACTTACTCCTGATTGGCTGGTGGACATGGCTTGTGGGTGTAGCAGAGGTATGGTCAATTTGCATATTACTCTTTTATTAGATAGGTGCATGATTTTATGCCTGGGTGGGGTCCAGCCAGCCTGGCCAGGGGAAGGGAACATGGGTAGTTGGCGGGCCTGCCTGCTGGTCATGGGGACAATTTGCATATTAGCCTTTTATTATATAGGATATACACTGAATGGCCAGATTATTATGTATTCAGAGATCATAATAATCTGGCCACTCAGTGTAGATCCTGCCTTTGCCCTTACAGACTCTGTGAGGTTGAGGGAGGAAATATTTTAAACACTGAAAATTGCATTTTTAAACTAATGGTCTTGCATGAGCATTTTCTCCTGAACATTAGCCGAAGTACCACTGAAGCAGCCTTGATTATAATAAAGGGGTTTGAAGAAACAAGCAGAAAGTATGCAAAATGCTCCTTCACTAAAGCAAGAGAGTATAATAATGTCTTGATTATCCATTACAGGAAGATCTATGGCAAATGCTTTGGCGCTTCCTTTGGCCTCTCTTCCTTTGCAGGGTTTAACAAACTAATTTCCACACCAGCCAAGGCAAAAACCCACTAGGTAGTGAGAGCTGAACCCGGCATTGTTAGTAGGGAGGCACTGGGCCTCAGTCCCATCACCTGGATTTAGGTCTCAGTCTGCCCTTTACTCCCTGTAGGTACCCAGGTAAGTCTCTTCCCTTCAGGGCCTCGGTTTGTCTTGCATATATTGGTTAGGATCGTATTAAGGTCCTTCCCAGCACTTAAAATGGAATCTGTATTGTCCCAAGGCAAGTAGTTAGCAATGCCTTGTAGGGACTGAACAACCGCATGTCACCGAATGACTAGATTACTGGTGCAGAATCTCCTGCCCACTCACATCAGTAGTTGACATCGGTGTTCTAAGTCCCTGGCTCTCACTTCACACAGTGGCACAGGAATGGACATATCACAACGGTCGCTTGATGGTTCAACTTGTCCAGGATGCAGGAATGTGCAGGGTGCATGTTCATGTATTTGTCTTCTGTCCCAATTCTGAGGAAGTAGCAAAGGAAGTGAGAGGGCAGTGGCCATTCTACATGGGCAAGCAGGGTGGAGGGAAGAGGATCACTTGTAAAGTAGCTGGTCAATGCTAAGACCTACCGAGGCATGAGCATTACTCACAGGGTGGGTCCAGTTCCCATTTAAGGAAATGCTCCCAGCCCTGTTGTCGTTGGCTAATGGCAATCCCCAAACCACAGGCTCCAGAGATATGAGCCAGCGGTCCAGGAGAAGCCACCCACGGGAGAGGAGAGGACAGAGGGAGAAAGCCTGGCTCAGGGTCCTGTGTGTTTGGGACTGATTGCTTCAAATGGAGGGTTATTGCAGCCTCTCCTTCAGCGTTCTTTGGTAAGACCTCACGCAAAACCCAGACTACATTCACAGCTACTCCCATGGCCAGGGGACTGATCTGTCCTCCCCAAAGTCAACATCGAGAGAACCAAGGGAGTTGTGGGGTCACTTGGAAGTTTTTCATGCTGGTTCCCCCTCTCCGTCCCCCACACCCCAAGCTCAGAGACCAGCTCACCCCTGAGATGGCTTGGTTTGGATGGCTCTCCAAACCCCTGGTGAGATTGCTATCTTTCAACTAAAGCACAGGGTAGTTAAGTTTTTTTTCCTTCCAAACTTCATTTCAAACAATTATCTTGGCATGTTATCTATAATATTTCCTTTGGAGGGTTCTTCCGTCGTAAAAAATAAATTCACCATTTCCTGTGAATGACTGGACTGAGAATTAAAACCTCAAAGCAGTAAAAATGTATGAAGATTTGAGTGAGTCCTGAGTGTGGGCTACACTGAAGCCCTCATGTGGACGCAACAGCACAGAGAGACCACCCCAGAAGAATGCAAGGCTGCAGGGCTCTGGTGATTTGCAAGCTCTGAGAGGGTCTACCCTGAAAGACCCCTGTGCAAGCCCTTGCCTTAAGGTCAGGTCATTCTTGCCTCTTCAGTCTTGAGACCCCCTTGAATACACACACACACACACACACACACACACACACACACACACAGAAAATACACATTTGTAGGCAATATTGTGCCACCCCCTCACCCCCACCCCCCATAACTCACAGCAATTAGGAGTTGAATTCCTCAGCTTGCAGGGCTGGACTTAGAGACCCGGCAAAGGGACTCTTGAGAGGAAAAAGGAATTCCACACTGGTGAGGTTAGGCTGCAGAATTTAAAGGCGAGGTGTTTCAGAGAGAGGACTGCTTTAGAAAGGGAAGGGTCCTGATGCTCTCAGGGAGGAACTGGGTGGAGTAAAGAGGCCAAGGCAAAGGTTCAGTAGCTTTGGAGTTGGGAACAGCGCTAGGGCGGGCTGCGATCCACACAGCGCTGCGCTGCGGGTTTTACCTTCCTCCTGCCCTTTCCCTCCCATAGCCCCAGGCCTTGCAGTGGTGCTATTCCCCACCCATCTCTGAAAACCGTCCATCTCGGATGCTACTTCAAAGCCCCCTGGGAAAGCCAAGTTGCCAATTAAGCCTTTTGAGGCAGGTCCTCATTCCTTCCCCACTAATTGAAATGTTACTCCTTTTACTAAACCCATAAACCACCCAAACACAACGATCTTCCTCATTTGCATTGTAACAATGTCCCTAATGTGCTTCTGAGAGCTTTATGTAGAGGCGAACCTTTTCTCCTCTCCCGGTCTGAACTGAACGGTCAAAAGCAATTCCGAGGCAACAGCCTTCATTTCCATCCCTATACAGCTGCTCATTAGCTAAGGTGGAATAAATTCCTTTTATTCTGCATTCATTCTGCAGGATGATAATGTCTTTTTTGTCTCAGGCCACTGTTCCCAAACTAGGCCTTAATTGCTGATAGTAATTGAGTTAATGCATATTTACAGCCCATAAGGTTAAAGAAGGTCTCCCGTAGTTTTATTTGAGACATTTCATTTAACCTGCAATAAAATCATTAACAAGTTGCTCGGTGTTAGTTCTCCCTGTCCTTTATCTTGTCCCTGCCCCTTGGGAAAGTTGGTGGAAAGGCTGATGGGATTGGTTCTGAGGCTGGACAAACTGGGGAGCCCTGGGCCTCACCTCCTCACCTCCAGGCTCTCCTCTCTTCAGAGAGGAGGCCCTTTCCTTTGTGAAAGCAGATAGCCCACGGCAACTCTGCAATTCTGCGCAGCAAAAATCCCAGGCGGGGCACCAAGGAGCACAGGCGGGATGATGAAATCTCATCAAAGCCGCAGGTCTGGGCTGGGCTCCTGAATCAGCTCCGACCAGCAACTCCAGCCCAGAGTGGCCCACAGGCTGGGCATCGAGCCAAGGTGTCAGGCCGTGTGACAGCCTGGCCGCTGGAACCTCCCCAGAAAGAGGGGCTGAAAATGGCAGGAGGAAGAACCAAGAGCCAGGGGCAATGCCAGGGAGTTTCCAGACTTTGACCCTGGGAGGCTTGATGACCTTGCCACATTCTGCCGCTCTCCTTTTCATAACCGGGAAAGCTATAGAAGCTCCCTTCGCCGTGGAGTCCAGGTCTCTGTATCCCATTGGAAGAAAATGAAATTGGTGGGTGTCAACCTGTGTGTCTGACTGCCCCCAGAGGGCTGCTGCCAGCTGCCAGAAACTTCCTTCCTCTCTCCCTTGCCTTGCCTAGGTCCTTAGCTACTTTTCTTTCTGACCTCTCCTGAAGAAACAAGACTTAAGGAATGGACCAGACTGTGGCAGAGGCAGCTGGTGGTTCCCTGGAATCCATGTTGCTATGTGTTTTCTGGGTACACATCTAGACAACATTTTCCAGCTCTCTCTGTAGTTAGACATGGGTGGGGGAGTGACCAGGAGACACCTTCGTGCTTTTTGCCCTGTCCGACTGCCTGGAATAGAGATGACCCTCTGGGCAATATTTGAGGCCAAATGTTAAAAATGGCAGCACCTCGGTCTAGCTCAAAAATTGAAATGATGGGTGGATAGCTGTTCTACCCATCCTGTGTACAAGCACAAAGTCAGTATCTATGGGTCTTAAAATCATTGTGTCCTTCAGGGACTATTTGTTACAGCAGGGATTTGCTACAGTGACTGAAATGTGCAACACCGTGAATTGTGGGGCTGTCTTGGCCTAGAATGCTTGGCCTTTCCCGCTCACCCTGTAAGACCCAACTCTTCTAGACCCTCCGTGGAGCCTTCCCTTGAGCAGAGGAAGCACTCATGTAGCCCTGTCCAGTTGTTAATTCATGGGTTCCTGCTAGAGCCATCTTTGCTTACCTCTAGGCAGAATGAGCCAGGCAGGAATCTGGGACAAGGCCGATTGAATGAGGCTGAGAAACTCAGCTTGAAGGCCCAAAGCCTCCAAACCAAAGGCTCTGATTTCATCATTCTTTGTTTCTGAAATCACTGCTTGGGAGCACTGCATGAGGAGAGTAAATACCAAGCTGATTTCAGGGGCGATTCAGCATGTCAGAGATAGATGGGCCTTTAGGAATAATCTGCTCCTCCCCTTTTCCTTATAAATGAAGACATGGTGGCTTAAAGTGGAAGAATCAGTAATGGGGCTCCTGATTCAACCTGGTGTTCTTTTTTTTTTTCCTTCCAGTAATAAGTAAACTACTACTATAGCCTTTAGTATAGTTTTTTATAGTTTCACATATGCTCAAATTTGTAGCTAGTTTTATATTTAAATATAATGCTTACGTGATTAGTATATATCTCTAAAATGTCCAACAAAAAAAGGGGAATTACTAAATGAATGATTGGATATTGATAAGGTGGAAAGTACACAGCATTAAAGTTTGTCTTTTTTTCCCTTTTGTTTTTATTTATTTTTTGTTCTTTTTTATTTTTTTAATTTCTTTATTGATTAGGGTATTACATATGTGTCCTAATCCCCCCAATAAGCCACCATTCCACTACCACTCATACTCTCACCCCCCTGTTGTCTGTGTCCATTGGTTACAGCCTGGTTGTTCTTAATTGTCTTGTTTAAACCTGAAGTTAAGAACATGGCTAATGGCAGGTGCTGTGGTCCAGTCTCTGTTTGCAACTCCCGGTATGAGCTTAGAACTATTGATCCTTTTTAGTTCACTGAGACGTATGTGTCTTTGGTCCACTGTTTTCCAATGTTCTCAAAACTTTCTATAATAACTCCCTTCTTCTCTCTGAACTTCTAACTTCCAAGTTCCTGGTACTGACACTCCTGGTGTGAACCTGTTGGAAAGTGTCAATACCTCCAAGGTTAACTGTTCAGTGTCAAACTGGATGGGTATGGCCCATTTCAGGAACATGACCTATTCTAGAGAGGGATTCTAACAGGCCAGAAATGCTGCAACATCGAACTTTCCCTGTTTCTTTGTGGGGTTCTTCCTCTTGTGGGATGAGAAGTGTCCTCAGGGGGGAATTCCATTCCCATGTCACAGAGAAGGGAACTGAGGCTCAGAGAGCTTTGGGGATTAGCCCAAAGCCCTACAAGATTCGGCCTTCTGAGCTCTTCCCAGTGTGACATCACCTATTAAAGCGAGAAGTTCTTTTACTGTTCTTTTGTTTTTTGTTTTTTTATGTCACAAAAAAAAGTAATACTAAAGTATGGTCTGGGCATATATTTTGGAATTTAAAACTCAATCAGCCACAATTTCTCTTATTATTTCCCCAAGCACAGACTTATTTTCCAGTATTAATTTCTTAGAGTCTGAAGATCCTACTGGTTAAAACTTGAAATCTGACCTAACCTGGAGTTGATCTAGGTTTCCAAAATGCAGCCCCAGCCTGTCAGCATTTTTCCTGATTGTTGGAGCTGGTTCAAAACCCACATTTTCTGCCTCCGTATCCTTCCTTTTAGGAAGCTGTAGGGGCATCAGAGTCCCGGATGCTTGGCTCGGAAAGGGCTATAAAGGGCATAGAGTCTTTTTCTCTTCAATTTTTCAGGGCCATAAGCACACAGAGAGCTGGGTAAGGCTGGCCCTATGTCCTGACTCTTCACCACAAGGTGCTTTGTACAAAACACGTGATAGGGAATCCAGATTGGTTAGTGTCTCTATAACATAAAGAGGAACACACATTTTTTTCTTTAAATTGCATAGGCCGGAGTGGGCAGGGCAGTTTTCCTTGAGGAAATATGTCACATAACACCTTGTGTATACTGCATTTACAACATCATCACTTGTTTGGATTGCTGATATATCCCTCTGGGATGGCTCTCTGCACCTTTCTGATTCCTCTTCTGCTAGGTCAGGCGTTCTTTCTCAGCTTAGTGAGTGTACATGGGAGGGGTGGTGGTGGTTTGGATGTGCCCACGCCGCAGCCTGGTGACTGTCACTCAGACGTTGGAGATGGAGGAAGGGAGGAAGGGTTTGACAAGGTTAGAGTTGGGAGTGCTTGGCAACAGCCATTCTTTAGCATTTAATAAATACTAAGTACAGTGAAGGGACATTGTTTCATTTATGCATCTTTGTCATTCACTTAGTGCTTTTTCCATTTGATATATTTTTAATTCTGTAAAAAAAAAAACAACAACAATATTTGGACAGCAGAGACCTGGAGAGGAAGAGCTAACATGTTGGGGAGTCTACATACTCTAGGAAATGTGCTTCTCACTTTCACATCCATCCGATATATGAGAGAACTTCCAATCTCCAACAACACCATGAGACAAGTTCTCCTAAATGTTGTAGTCAGGAGGTGTGTGCTCAGAGCAGTGACTTGCCTAAGATTTCCCAGCTGGTAACTTGAAGAGGCAGAATTTGAATTTAGATCTGTTTGAGTCAAAGCTAGCCCTCTTTCCACAACATCACACTGCCTCCCTAAGTCCTCAGTACTATTGGCAGAGAGGAGCCATCATCCCCCATGTGTAGCTTGAAAAAAAATGAGTCTGTACGTCTCAGGGAGGCATAAAGTACCATAGCGATTTTCCAATCACAAAAATGTGACTAAAATGTCACCCTGCATTAAGTAAAATGGCACACTCCAGGTTTAGTCCCACCCTCCAGATACCAGCCATCAGTTGTGAGTTATGGCCTATACCTGCACACCACAAGGGAATGGTGCAAAATGAGCCCATGAGCTAGGGCTAGCTTGGGTGGTGTAAACGAGGAAGACTGAAGAGTCTGAGATGCTAATCAGCACAAACTGCCTTGTCTGCCAGTTTGTTAAAATTGTCATTGCTGTAAACTATGGATCTTCTTGTACCTTTTCCCAGAACTTCTTGTGATCTGGAAATAAGAAAACCTAAATTATAGACAAATATTTTGTAGTAATTGCATCTACTTAGCAAGGCTGGGGCTCTCCCCGCTTGGAGAATGAAGCTGGAGCCAGGGTAATCACTAGCTAGATCTTCTTCTCACAATGGTCTGAGTGGAAGCCCTCTCCCCTTAATGGTACCTCCAAAAGGAACAGGGAATAAATACCCTTGTAAGACAGTTGGTCTCATTTTGTGGACGTGAATTCAATGCCTCATGTCTCCATTCTACTCATCCTGGCTCCAGCTTAAGTTTTAAAAACTCATTCTCTCTGCATTAATCTGAAAAGATCCTTCAAACAAAAGCTCAACATCTGAGTCTATTTACTGAGTGTGCAGCTGTGTCAATTGGCCAAGACAAAGAGAGGCTTCCTGGTCAGCCCACAATGGGCTGCAGGTAGTCTTGCAAATAGAGAAACACAAGGCAGGGTGCTTTCATGAGCCAGCAAGCCTTCTTCCAATAGGGAAGAGTGGGAGCTGAGGGGTCAAGAGAAAGGAGTGCTGCCCCACCCCCACCCTCACCACACACAAGTGGGGACTGAAAGATATGATCTGTAAGCCCATCAATTAGGGCTATTAAAAAGGTAATTAGCCCTTTTCCATGGAAACCAAGCAAAGAGATGTGAAAGGGGGGAAATTCATTTCCATGTGGTTACGTTTTAATGTGATCAGTACTTTAGTAATGAAACGAGATGCTATTGTTGAGAATATCACTTCATCAGTCTTAATAGGAAGGTGATATAAAGTCAATTAAAGAGCTCTCTTATAATAAACATAGTAGTTTTTATTTATGCTTAAAATATTTTTTTTTTCAGCTAGATGTAATCAAGTGGCCAGATTTGGGAGGCCATGGAGAAGTTGAGAGTCATTTCCTTTTTAGTTTGCTTTCCCTAAAAAATCGTGGCAGGAAATGAAACCTGAACATGTCAACAGTGAACAATTTGTCTTGGATTCTGATGAGTGTGAAATTCAGAATTAGTGTTTCTGTTCCTTCTCTTTTCAAACATGTGTGGGTATTTTCGTAATAAAGCCCAAAGGACATAAAATGAATAAAGGGAAGACCTTCCTTAAAATGAAATTTGAAGATATGTATTCAAAGGGATCTCAAGTACTTGGTGCTCTGTGCAACATTGGCCTAGTTCACAATGAACATTCTTGCACTCATGTGCATTGTCTGTGTCTGTATGCATGCATGCTTGCAAATAAAGTATAATTTGTCTTTTTATTTTCCCTCTGCATTCTCACTCTCTCCTTCTTCACAGTTCCTTCCTACTTTAGTGAGGTAAAATGTACATGCAGTGAGGTTCTTAGATCTTAAGTGTAAGTATCACATCCTGTTAATCCACATAACAGTCAAGATATATAATTTTTCTATTACCTCAGAAGACCCTGCCCCATTTGGGCAATAGCCACCTGCCATATAATCAGTGTTCTGATCACAGATTAGTTTTGCCTGTTCCTGAGTTCCATATAAATAATACCATATATGACTTCTTTTTGCCTGACATCTTTCACTCAAAATTGTATTTTTGAGTTTTATCTGTGATTGTGTGTATCCATTCAATATCTATTATATATAATCTGTATTCAATTGTATGACTATGCCACAATGTAATCCATTCTTGTGCTAATGGACAGTTGAGTTGTTTTCAGTTTGGGGAAATCATGACTAGAGCTATTACAAACATTTGTGTATAAGACTTTTTGTGGGCATCTGTTTTATTTCTCTTGGGCCATAATTTAGGAATGGAATGACTGAGTTAAAGGTTAGGTGTATCTTTAAAATACTAGCAAACTATTTTCTAAAGTGGTGGCACCATTTTATACTTCCACAAGTAATGTATGATGAGAGTTTCGGTATTTCTACCTCCTTTCAAACATTGGGTATTGTTAGTGTTTTTAACTTTAGCCATTCAAATATGTATGAAATAATTCTTTAGGTTTTCATTTAAGTTTCTCTGGTATCCAATGATATTGAACACCTTTTCATGTGATAATTACCAATTTGCATATCTCCTTTCATAAAGTTTCTGTTCGAAGTCTTTTGCCCATTATTTATTGGTTTGTCTTCTTATTAATTTGTAGATATTCTTTATATAGTCTGGATAAAAGTCTCTTCTAAGAGACTTTTTCATTTTTCATTTTCATTTTCTTAATGACATCTTTTCAATGAGCAAAAATTTATTACTTTGAGGAAGTATAATTTTAATTTTTTTCTTGTAAAGTTAGTGCTTTTTCTGTTTCATCTAAGAAACTTTTGTCTAACACAAGGTTGTAAAGACATTTCTCTGTGCTTTCTTCTAGCATCTGCACAGCTTTAACTTTTGTGATTAACTCTATAAATCATTTCAAATTAATTTTTTGTGTATAGTGTGAGGGAAGGGTTGCTGTTTATTTTTCCCATGTATTCATCTAATAGTTCCAGCACCATTTAATGAAGACTTTCTTTTCTCTATTGAATTGCTTTGATGGTTTTGTCATAGATCAATTGACTGTATATGTGTGACTGTATTTCTGAACTCTCTATTCTTTTTTTTTTTAATCTACCTTTATGCCAATACAACATTGTCTTGATTGTTGTAGAATTGTTGTCTTAAAAGCCAGAAATTGTGGGTTCTCTATCTTGCTCTTCTTCTTAAAGATTATTTTGGCCACTCTAGTCGTTTGCATTATATTTTATTTTAAAAATCTTTATTGTTGAGAATATTATAGATGTCCTCCCACTTTTCTCTCTTTGCCCCCTGCCTCCTCCCAGTTCCCACTACACCCTAGTCCTTTGCGTTTTAGAATCAACTTGTCAATTTCTATAAAAAAAGTTTGTTGATATTTTGATTTGGATTGTGTTAAATCTGTAGATCAATTTAGGGAGAAGAAGAATTGACATCTTAATAATATTGAGCCTTTCAATTAATGAAGTATACATATATATTCATTAATGAATTATATCTCTATATACCATGAATATTTTATAATTTTAATATAGTCTTACAAATCTTTAGTCAAACTTATTCCTAAATGTTATACATATTTTGATACCAATGCAAATGGCATTTTGAAAATTTTATTTTCTAATTGTTTGTTGTTAGTATAATTGTATATTTGACCTTATAGATTGCTGTGTTGCTAAATTTCCTAATTAGTTGTAATAAATAGCTTTATATATCTCTTAAGATTTTCAATATACATATTTATGTCTATAAAAACAAAGAAACTTTAACTTCTTTTTAAAAAAAAATTTATATTTTCTAATTCATCTTATTGCATGGGCTGGGAGCTCCAGTAAAATAAAAGTGATGAGAGCTGACATCATTGCATTGTTGTCAATGATTAGATAATGGTCAATGATTTATTATTAAGTATGACGGTTGCTGTAGATTTCTCATAGCTGTCTTTTATCAGACATTTTATTTCTTTGTTGAGAGACTTAAGAAATTACAAATGGGTATTTAATTTTGTCAAATGCCTTTTCTTCACTTTAGAAGTGAACATACAGCATTTTGTTATGATTCTGTTGATTTGGTAAATCAAATTGATTGCTTTTTGAATGTCAAATCAACCTTGCATTCCTGGGATAAACCTCACTTCGTCATAATGTATTTATCCTTTTTACATAATGCTGGCTTTGATTTGATTATATATTGATGAGTTGAGAAAAATCACTAGGTGATTCTCACAACATTAGTCTTTCAATGTGTTAAAACAAACAAGCACATAAAAAAAGTATCAGTTTCTAAAAATTCAACTCAGTTCAGTCTTTAGTAGTTCTTTTTAGAACAGAATTTCCGGTACTGTGTTCTGAGGAATGCTAGGGCTATGAGAAGTAATCTGTGTTATAGTATTCTCTGATCAAATACTTTTGGGAAATATTATGCCTGATTTTTTCTTCTTAGAGCAACACTGACACATTAACATATTGAAGATTCTGAGAAGACCTATTGAAAATTTTTATTGACTCAATGTTTCCTAAACTTCATTGATTGGTGAAACTTCTTCACCAAATATTCACTAATATTGGAAACATGTGCTCTTTAGGTTCATGGATTATCAGACCTCTTATCTGTTTTCCCTAAAGTTTTGGAAAAATACTATTCAGGAGGGGAAAAGAGAGCTTTTAGGTTCAGCAAATCAGTCAAAATCAAGGTTGCTGATATGGCTCTACAAAAAAGTATATATATACTTTTTTTTTTTTTGTAGAGCCAGCAATTAAATAGATAATTTAAACCTCTCCAGCAAATGATGAGTCTGAGTTAAAAACTTTAAGTATGCAAACAAGAAGATGTTATAATAAAAGGGACTTTTTCCTTTAAAGCTAGTGGAACCAGATCCGCATATTATGTTTTAAAGAAATAGAAATCTGGAGGTATAATGCTAGCCCATAAATCCTTACCTTCAAAAGTATTTTATCTATTACTGTATTTTTTAGATAATAACTCACATATAAATTTTATTAGTCATTTATGAAACCCTCTAAAAATACATTGGAAGATTTTTCCAACTCAAACACCTTTTAAAATTAAATGACATCACGTCTGCTTGTGCATATCGTTCTAGAAGGGAAATTAGAAATGCTTCCCCATCCCTCCCTAAAGCATTCTCCCTAAAAGCAAGCACCTGGAAAATGTGGGCAATGAAACCCCCAAGCAGAGCATTGTGGAAGTTATTTAGATTCAAAATCCTCTCTTTGAGGGAATTGCTTTGGGTGTGACAAGAAGCACATCCCACAATCCCAGGGGATTTCCAGGTTTCATGAAGGGTGAGTACAGTGAGTATGTCCCAGCTGCTGCACAGGCTGAGTGCCTTCACTATTAGCTTTATATCCTGACTCTCAGGCAGAGGTCAAGTTGATGCATACTCATTCATTCATTCATTCATTCATTCATTCAATCCATTCAAACTGATTTACCCAGTGCCAATTCTATACAAGCAGTATACCAGAGGTGTAGGATGCAATGGTGAACAAAACCCAGTCCCTGCCTTCCTGGAATTGAATCCAATGGCTCCTAAATGCTCCTGGCTGCATCAGACTCACCCAGAAAGCTTAAGAAACAAATCACGTTCCAGGGCTCCACAATTTCAGAGCCTAATTCACCACTAGAAGTGATGCCTGGAAACCTAGATTTAAAAAAAAAAATCACTTCGCAAAAACTTAGATGAGTTTAGGAAACTCTCATCTAATCCAAGGACCTCATTTTACAGACAAAGAAATTGAGGTCCAGAGAGAGAAAGTGTTTTAGTTCCAGTCAGAGTTAAATGGTGATAGAGCCAGGCTTAGAACATATTCCTGTCCTCCCAACTAGTGCTTTTTCTCTTCTACCCCAGCTCTCTTCTCCATTCCATCCTTCCCTCCTTCCTTCTTATTCCCCAGCAGAAGAAGCCAAGGGAAGTGTTTTATCCTCTAATAATAGTTGCTATTATTATTATCATACAAATAATAGCTATCATTTACTGAATATTTACCTTATCCCAAGCATTGGTCTGAGCACTTTATATATGCTAATACATTTAATCCTCACACTAACCTTAGAAGATTGGTTTGTTTATTAGTCTCACTTTAAGATGAAGAGGTTGAGGCTGGAGAAGTTAAATAACTTGCCTAAGGTCACACTGCTGGCAAATGATGGAGCTGGCGACTTTATGATTCTGGATTCAAGCACAGTTACCTCCTGCTGACCTGGGCAAGACCCTGAGCTGATCATTCTGCTGTTACTGACTTGCATCAACAGGAGTCCTCAGTCCCTGGTCCTGTGCACATCACAGTGACACCTGCCATATCCACTAACATTCGTGTCAGTACTAGACTCATTTGTCACCTGCTACCATAGATTGGATACCTATTCAAGATTTTTATACCAATCAATGAAAGCATCTTGTGAGACTCAATTGGCCATATGAAATTTATGATAGTGTTGAATATGTCTTTATTTTTTGTGTTGTACATTCTTTATATCAATGAAATTTATAATGGACTTATGTCTGTCTATGTATCTATCTATCTATCTATCTATCTATCTATCTATCATCTATCATCTATCTGTCTATCTATCTATCTTTTATCCAGAGATAAAATATGCAAACAAGAAGATGTTATCAACACACAACTGCTGAGACATTTTATTTTTCTTGCAAATGGACAAGGAGAAGAAATAATTATCTCACATACCAGATTGGTTTCTGGAGAGCAGGACTGACTTGATTTGAATGCAGAAGATCTCCTGGGAGCTCATGAAGAGGAGGTCACTAATACACAGTTGAAAAAATAGTATTTTGTTTCTTAATAAAACAAAATTCACTTTATTCTGGGAGCTCCAAGATTTTAGCAACAATAGTTCATTCAAACAGCTCCACAGTATAATACGGTTGGATTCTTTGCTCTCATCTCTTTCTGAAGCAGAAGGTCTAAGGTTGGCATCTCCAAATTCTCCCTCATTCACTACAATCAGCAATAGCAGCCTTCTTGCTGGCCCGCAAACATGCCAAGTGCATACTCTTACGCCAGACCTTTGCACATGCTATTCCTACCACCTGGAACAGTCCACCCCTGATACTTACATGAATCACATTCTTATTTCACTTAAATGTCACCTCCTTGACCACTCAATATAAAACATCACCTCCTCTTCCTTTCTTCCAGCTCTATCTTTTACCTTGTTTTATTTTTCTCCCTAGTACCTGTCACTACCAATGTGTAGTGACTCATGATGTGTAAGTTCCATAAGGGCAGAGATTTCTATCTGTTTTTTAAAAAAATATATTTTATTGATTTTTTACAGAGAAGAAGGGAGTGGCATAGAGAGTTAGAAACATCGATGAGAGAGAAACATCTATTAGCTGCCTCCTGCACACCCCCAACTAGTTATGTGCCTGCAACCAAGGTACACGCCCTTGACCGGAATCAAACCTGGGATTCTTCAGTCCACAGGCCAACGCTCTATCCACTGAGCCGAACCAGCTAGGACTATCTGTTTTTTGTTTGTTTGTTTGTTTTTCAGCCCAGAACTTCAAACAGCACATGATAGAGAGTAGATGCTCAATAAATGTTGTTGAAAGAATAAGTGTATGAGATTTTTTTTTTTTCTTCAAGGATTCTAAATCATCTCTAGTTTTTGATCCACAACCATGGGCCACAACCACATGGAGGTGTGGGCAGTGCCCTCCCTGGCTATTGAAGCTGTTTCCCCAGGAGATGGGGCCCTGCTTTGCTGAGGGTTTACCCCAGGTGAATCCCACTGGGTGGGCATCTTTCATGCTGGCACGTCATCCACGTGTGTCCCTACTCCACTGTGTTGACAAATGGGTGCTATCTGCTATCTATAATGTGCTGTCCTTGTTTAACCTTCTGGGATGGATGCCCCATGGCTTTGCTTTTGAATTCCACTTCTTTGACTTAGAGAGGATGATGCAGCAGAAATAACAAAGGCTGTTTAGAATTTAGTCTTCCCAATTGTTAGACCCAGTAAATAGATAAATAACGAGGGAGGAGGGCTAGAGAAAGAAAAGGGGACCCTGGCTGAGCCCTCCAGCTGTGGTTCCCAATGGGCCTGGCTGACAGGAGCCCAATTACTGTGGGGCCAGTGCACCTGTGAGGAGTTAATGAGCAGCATTCAGAACGGCTGCTCCCACAGGGGCTCCAATTAGGACCCCACAGAGGCAGCTCCGCCCCTGCTCCTGGCACATCCTAATGACGATTAATCTCAGCAGGTTGTATTTCAAGACACTCCACCTCTATTTTAGGAGTAAGAGGAGTTATAGGTGGGCTTCCCGCTTGGACACTGTTGCTAAATGTACCACTAACAAGGCATAAATAAAAGTGAAGGCAGGAGCTGGTGTTTTCATGGGGTCATATTCCACAGGAAGTCAGCATGAATCTATTGGAAAATCAGAAACTGTTAACGAGCATGGCACTCAATCCCCTCACTTTGCAGGTAGGGAGTCTGAGACCCACGGAGGGCCTCTTAAGGGACACTGGGAAGAAAGTGATTTCTTGGGGCAAGAGAAAACACTGGTCAGGTCAGTGTGGTGTGGTTACGTGATTGGAGACTGTGAAGGCTAAGGGACCTGATTCTGGCTCTGCTGTCACTGATGGTGTGGCCTTGGACAATCTATGGAAGCTTCCTAACCTTCCTGCTCTTTATCTGTAAGATGGGAGCAAAGGTAGTGGCTGCTGTCAGGGCTGCTGTGAGGTCTAAATGTGTTAACACACACATTGCACTTAAGGAAATGTCTCAGCCAAGGCAGCCTTAAGCAAGCCTTAGATTTTGTGATTATTATGGTCTGCTTTGCTAGACCCCCTGACATGGTCCCACTCCTAGGTACTGTCCCTTGAGGTCAGAGTGAGACCCAGAATGCAGACAGTCTTCCTGAGCACCTGCTACACCCCAGGTGCTCAGCTAACCACAGCTTTGTCAATGAGTGAAACACACCTGCCTGGCTCCTAAAGGCCCATTGCACAGAACCCCCACTGGGAGTCAGAGACACGACTTTTGGAGGCAGGTCTCTCTCAGGCCAGCCATACCATCTTGGCAGGCTGCTTTGTCTCTTGCATCTGGGATCTTCCCTGTCAAAAGTAGAGGATGACCCCTCCCTGTCTTTTTTTGTTTGTTTGTTTTTGGTTCTAACAAGGATTCAATATCATGTGTGCAGGCAGAGGGCCTTTCACTACTGCAAAATGCTTCTGCTAAGATGAGGCTAGAGTGAAACTGAAGGAGCTCCACATGCTTTTACCCAGGGTGGACTGCTTGTGAATAGTGCTGAGAATGGACAACAGAGGAGAACAGAAGCAGGAGGCAGGAGGACCTGGGCTTAAATCTCATCTCCACCACTTACCAGCAATGCCACCTCAAACAGGTTACTTAACTAACATCAGCCATAACTCAGAATCATGACAGCTTCCTTATAGGATGGTTATAAGGAGAAAATGGAATTATAGCTGTGAGGTGCTCACAGCTGTGTCGGTATATAGTGACCTCTATAAGGGTTGGCTGTGCTTAGGTGAAGTCACCCTATTCCAGGGCCCAGCGCTTGCCAAGCCCCTGAGATGGTTCTGTCTACAGAGCCTGTCATATAGGAAACTAATGTGTAGAGGAGAATTCTCATTTATCCATTTACCAGGTAGAATTGACCTCTGCTGGGGATTGGAAACTCATCACCAGCCATTATTTCCTAGTAGGCAAGCTTCCCAAGAAAACCAACTGGAACCAGCATCTTACCTAGTAAGCAGAGTTTCATGACAAGTGAAGCAGTCAGGCAACTGCTTATGTCTGTGAGCACCTGATACATTCAAGTCCATGACACTCATCCCAGAACCTGGGCAGAGCTGTCTGTCACCAGAGCCCTTTTCTTGCTCTGCAAACAATACCTGATTCCATTGGCTGCCCTTTTCCATGCTGTTGCCTGCTGAGTTACCACTGTTCCTTCATTGTATAAGGTCAGGCCCTATATTTCACCTGCTCCTGGTCTGGTTCTTCCCACTTTTGGTCTATGACTTCCTCTGGATTTTGTGGTACCCCTACCTACCTGATGTTGCTCTTTGTGCACTGACTCTGCTGGTTTAGCTGTCTATAGCCTGCACTTTGTTTGCCTCTTTGTGATTTTTATGGTCTGCTTTTCTAGGCCCCCTTCTATGGTCCCACTCCTATGTACTGTCCCTTGAGGTTTGCAGCGGTTGCCAATTGGTGTCCGAAAGGTTGGTGACTGCTGGTGTAGCGTATCTGCTTTCATGGAGACATGTCATGACCTTGGTACCTTCTTACCAGCTATAAGGTCTAGAGGACAGGGCTGCACTTGTGGATGCTCTCATTTAGAAGCTGGTCCTTCGCTTCCGTTGTTTTTGAAGGAGACTCTGAGGACTGAGGGAGAGTTCATCACTTCCTTCATGAGGCAGGGACTTAAGTCTGTTTTACTTGGCAAAGGCCAGGACAGTGCCCTGCACACAGCTCAATCATATCTTTCAAATGAATAAAAGTCACATCTCAAGAAAACATCTTGATGACCTCAGAATCTGTGTTTTCACTGGCTATAGAAGACAATATGCCTTGGTTTTCCACAGGATAAATTACTTTTCCCACAGAGCCCACTGCTCTCCTGGCCTCCCTGGGGAAAGCTCTGTTCTAATCTCACCATTCCTCAGTCCAGATCTTTAAATGACTCCCCTTTGCTTTTAAAATCAAGCACAGATTCTCACCTGGTAGTCGAGGCTTTGGGTTTGCACCTGACCTAGTCCTCCAGACCCAAGCTTCATGTGCTTCACAAGTGCTCTCGGTTGCATTTCAATGACATTGCTCAATGTTTTCCAGACCTTCCACTCAAACCTTCCTGTCTCCATTCCTTTCTTCGTGTTGCTCCCTCTGTTTGGGACAACCTCCCCAACAAAATGATGTTCAAGAGGGATCTTGAAAGCTGTAAGTGACCCTCAAGTCTGCTGGAATCACTGAGAGCTTTTAAGACCTAGCTTGAATAGCATTTAAGATCTAGTTTATAAAATCTCTGACTAATTGAGGTCCCTTCTTTCTCCTACCCTCGTGTGCATCTGTAACCTTCCTTTGTTTTCCTCAATTTTTACAATTGTTTCTGTAATTGTTTCCTTCACTCTCACCCATGTATGAATGAAAGTTCTTTTAAAAAAATTTTTTAATAAATCTTTAATGTTCAGATTATTACAATTGTTCCTCTTCCGCCTCTCCTCCAAAACTCTCCTCCACCCGGCTCCCATCCTACCCTCTGCTCTTACCTCCCCCAACATTGTCCTTATTCATAAGTGTATGATTTTTGTCCAGTCTCTCCCTGCACTCCCCCTCACCTCTTTCCCCCTGAGAATTATCAACCCACTCCCTTTCTATGACCCTGATTCCATTATATTAACCAGTTTATTCTGTTCATCAGGTTTTTAATTCACTTGCTTTTTAGATTCACTTGTTGATATGTATTTGTTTTTCATAATTTTTATCTTTACCTTTTTCTTCTTCTTCCTCTTCTTAAAGAGTACCTTTCAGCATTTAATATAATACTGATTTGGTGCTGATGAACTCCTTTAGTTTTTTCTTATCTGTGAAGTTCTTAATCTGACTTTCAATTCTGAATGATAGTTTTGCTGTGTAGAGTAATTTTGGTAATAGGTTCTTGCTATTCATCACTTTGAATCTTTCTTACCATTCTGATCTGCCTGCATAGTTTCTGTTGAGAAATCAACTGACAATCATATGGGTGCTCCCTTGTAGGTAATTAACTGTTTTTCTCTTGCTGCTTTTAATATTCTCTTTGTCTTTTGCTCTTGATATTTTAATTATGATGTGTCTTGGTGTGGTCCTCTTTGGTTCCTTTTGTTTGGGGTTCTGTGCACTTCCTGGACTCATAAGTCTATTTCTTTCACCAGGTGAGGGAAGTTTTCAGTCATTATTTCTTCAGATAGGTTTTCAGTATCTAGCTCTCTCTCTTCTTCTGACATCCCCATAATTCTGATGTTGGTATGCTTGAAATTGTCCCAGAGGGCTCCTTACACTATTTTCACACTTTTGGATTCCGTTTTTTTTTTCTTTTCCAGTTGAGTGTTTTCTGCTTCTTTGTATTTCAAATCTTTGACTTGATTCTTGCATTCCTCTAGTCTGCTGTTAGGTCTCTGTATAATATTTTTTATTTCAGTCAGTGAGTGTTTAATTTCTAGTTGATCCTTTTTCATCTCCTCTTAGGTCTTGCTAAATGTATCTATCTTTTCTAGGAAATTCTTAAAAAAACCTTATAACAGTGGTTTTGAATTCTATATCTAGTTGTTTGTTTTCCTAGATATAAATTTCTTTTGTTTGTGATCTGTTCCTTTGTTTCCACATTTCGATGCTTCCCTGAGTTGGTAGAGTAGCTTTGTGTGGTAGGTGTCCTATAAGCCCAGTGGCTCGGCCTCCCCCAGTTACCTGAGGTGGATACTTTTGGTGCACCCCTTTGTGGACTGTGTGCACAGCCTTATTGTAGTTAAGTCTTGATTGTTGTTGGTATCAGTAGGGGGAATTGGCCTCCAAGCCAATTGGTTGTGAGGATCAGCTGTGTCTACGTCCAGAGAACTTCTGTGCTGGACTCAGCCTTAAGACTTACGAGATTGCAACAGCCTCTGTGCTAGGCTTGGATGTGGCAGAGTCTCATCAGGGCTGAGCAGACAGCCTTGACTTCCCGTCATCCCTGCCCTACACGGTAGCCCTTGGGTCTCAATGTTCCTTGGTAATTGCTGCAGCCCTCTCTGTGCGCACGTGCATGTGCCTACAGACCTCTGCCATTTGCATGTGCCTCCAGACTTCTGCCTTTTGCGGCTCCCCTAAGTTTCTATGCACTCCTCCCTTTTCATGACAGTCCAGACTCCCCCCATATGAGTCTCGCCCAGAACTGGGGTTCATTGTAGTCAGAAGTGGGGTTCAATGCAGTTGAGAGTTTCTGTCTCCCTGCCGCTAGAAAAAGCCAGCCACACTCTTTGCCACCCGTCCTCTCCATGCGTGTCTCTGTACCTCAGCTTTTTACAGCTCCTCTGAGTCTTTGTGAGCCCCTCTCTTTACTTTTAGTTGTAGAATTTCCACTCAGCTAGCTTTCCTGTGTTTCTGGATGATATCAGCTCTGTCTTTTAGTTGTAGTTTTGAAATTGTTGTGCATGGCAGCAGTTTAGGTTTTCACCTATGCCGCCATCTTGGTTTCTCCTTGAATGAGAGTTCTTTAAGGATAAGGACATGGTCCTACTTTTATTTCCTTTCCAGCTCTGTGCACATGGTACAGGTACTCTAAAATGTACAGACAGGTACAGGTACTCTAAAATGCATATTAGCTCATCAAATTGAGCAAATGGCCCAACCTCTGTCTTGAGAAATAAGGGAAATAACAGAACTGAAGAACTGCTGAATCAAGTAGTGATTCTGTAAACACAGGTGCTACCTCTACAATTTATGATTCTCATTTCTAATTGTTTCTGGGTTGCACAGCTCTTAAAAGAGGGATGATTTTTGTTGTCATCGCAAAAACCGATTTCAAGCATCATCAGCTGGACTGGGAAGCCAGTGCACCTCAGATGACTTTAAACATATCACCATTCTTGCTATATGAATTCCTGGAAATTCAAAATGCTACTGCTTGCCAGTTAATGTCATCAGGGCCATGCCTTATACATGGATCATTTAAATGGAAGTCACCTGTGGTTTCCTCTCAGCTCTCGGAAGGCCAACCATGAGTTTCTCAAACCTGTGCAACCAATCTCCATTTAGAAAAAAAAAGGTAGTGGCTGTGCCATTTGCTCAATTTGATTAGCTAATATGCATTTTAGAATACCTATACCTTTGTTAAAAGAAGTTCCTATCTGATGGCTAAAGGTTGCATCCTTGAACTTGTGAAATAAACTAGTCATTAGCATATCTTTGTAACCTCCCGCTCCTTTAGGTGTTCTTATTTCTAGACATGTTTTCAAGATGGTTTAAGGGTATTTTTTATTTTTTTTGGTATGGCATGGAGGCTGAGTCTCTTGACAATTGCTTGAAAAAAAGAATAAATCTATTTTATATCAACTGAATGTCTCTAATTGGGCCTTAAAGACCAAAGAATTCTGTTCAAGACAGTTGGGGTTTGGGTAGCCCAAAACCAATGAACTCAAATTATATAATTTTCCTCCCACACCTATCCCCAAAGCTTGACTTATTTAGTAAAGAGGAGGATTAGTACAAGCACTCAGGACTCCATTCTTTTGCTGCCTGGTACAATATGCTCAACTCTGTCCTGGGCCAGTCTGTAGCACCCTGGCTGGGAGAAAAGGGGGGGGGTGGGTAGTTAAAGTCAAGTGACCTCCTCAGTATGTCTCCTCTTTCTTGGGAGACAATGCAGTTTCAGCATAAACACAGTGCTGGGTGACCAGGCAGTAGGAAGCATCCTAGCTTTGGAAACAAGCAATTTCCATCCCTTCCAAACCTCAGAAAATGTGTAGGAGCCCAATGAGGTGATCAAAGACCAGAGAAATATGAATAGTTTGAATAGTTGTGGAGGAATCAGTCTAGGAGGGTTAGTGTGTGTGTGTGTGTGTGTGTGTGTGTGTAGGAGCACATAGCTGTACTATGAATAGGTTTCATGTTTCTTCTCTTTCTAAATGGTTTGTTAAGGCTGGGGTAGCCTTAACAAATGACAAAATTATGTAATGCATTTTCCAAATTAAAAAAATATATATTAAAAAGTAAAATAATACAACTATATAACTACTAGGCTCAGGAAACTTTATTACAGAACTGCTTAAAATGTTTTATGTTTTATATAAAGTACTGCACTTTGGATGTTACAAATTTATCATCCTTGTAACAGGATGCTAAATTTCTGACTTGACTATTGTGAAATATACTACTAAATGAATGTAAAATCACTTATTTGAATAAGAAAGGGTAATTTGTGCTATCTTAAGGCTGTTAGGATTCTTCAGGGAAGCCCATTCTGGTATTTTTTGGCCTTTGGAATCTTAACTTGTAAATGCTGGCCTTTTTTTTTTTTCTTGATTAAGGACTTTTATTGTGGTTTACCTCTTTACACACACCAATATGCTTATCCCATGCCTTTTTAACATTTTCTCTGGGCACTTGGTGAGCCAAAACATATGAAAATTAATATAAATCTTAGAGACCAAGTAGTTCAGGCATTTTCCAATTTTTCCTAAAGAGGCTGAACCTTTTTATTTTTGTATTATTATTTTTATTTTTATAAATTTCTTTATTGATTAGGGTGTTACATATGTGTCCTTATTCCCTCCCTTATCCTCCATTATGTGCCAAAGAGAAAAGGCAAACAGAAGACTGTTGAATGTTTCTGTTTTTCTAAGTATATATAATACAACAACGAATTTACACTCATATTTTCTCACACTTTTCTTTCTGAGAGGACTGTTGGCTCCTTCAACTATTAGAATCAGTTTCATGTAACAGGCTTCCCTGGTATTGTGTAGAGAGCGCCTGGGAAGGCACATGGGCATTTCTTTAAATTGCCAGGTGAACCCAAGGCGACAGGCAAAGCCATGCCCTGGGAACAAGCTTGGCCAAAAAAGCAAAAGTGTTATCAGCTTGACCTTCATTTCAGCTCAGGTGTTGGGTATGGGTTTTGATATGTAAATCCAGTCAAGCACCAAAAATGCTAGGGCCTACTCAACAATGCAAATAATCTCTTTTGACTTGACTTTTGGTGAAACTGCCTGGTATTTGGGGGTATAAAATAAACAGGCTGCATGGGCTCTGGGTCATTGTCTCTCCAGCAGAAGAAGGCAGCGGTCCCAGCCGGTTCCCAGCTTTTTCCTTGCATTTTGTGTCTTGTCTCTTTCTTTTATTTCTCAATCCCCAGCTCCTCTATTCAGGAACTGGACCTGCTCTTTAGCCTCGTTGGACACAGAAAAGAGAAATATTTTTACATCAGTATTGTGGGTCCTAGAAGTTATCTTCCACACTTGACTTTTTGTTCATATATCTGTCAAAAAGGACACTCTAGTGAAATTAAAGTCCTTCAGGAAGCCACAAGTCCAAATTAAAGCCCCCTTCCCACCTCCTTACCCCCAATGAAGCAGCATTTTGCCTTCTGTTGATGCTAACATCTCTACAGGATTTTCTGAGACCAATGAAAGAGATTCTAGAGCTATGTTTATCGGTTTTCTTTGGAAGCTACCTACCATCAGTGTAAGACTCAGAGCTGGAGAATCTCACCCTTTGGCCCTTCAGTCCATGGGCTTAGGCCTCCTCTGTCAATGGCCTCCTCTGTCTTTGGGGAGATGGGTTCTCAAACTGAGGAGCCACAGCCCCAAGAAAGGTATTCGGGTGAGAGACAGAGTGTGGATGTGAATGAAAATAAAGAACACGGACTTTCCAGTTCAAATTCTGAGAACACTGAAAATGTTTTTGTTCTCCAGCATTTTCAGGGCAGCCGGGAAGGGAGGTGGCCGTTCAGTCACCTGGTAACTTAGTGGCATAGCCTGACCAGTACCCTGCTCTCTGGACTCAGTTGAAGAGTGGCTCCTGGGGATCACAGCTGATCACATCTTAATCATAGAAGCTTCTCACTTATTCTTTTGCCTTTATAGGTTGCTTCCCCCGTGGTTTGATTTACAGGTTGTGGTTTCCCCCTGCTGCCCCTGGCTGGACAGACTTGGCATCTGTGGTCTGGTCTCTAAGGTGGGAAGCGAACAGGGCCAGCCCTCTCTATTAGATGTAAAAGCAGGAGGTGTACTTATTCGTGAACATACTAGTAACATCGTTGCTTCCATCTCTAAGCCTTAGCTGGCACGTTGCTTTGAGATTCTTTGCCAAAATCAAAGTACCACTCTGGTTTACTTTGCAAGTATCTTGAAAAGGAAAATGTTTGAGCACCCCTCTCCTGGCCCTACCTCCATGTGCTGTGTGTAATGATCCAGGGAGAATCAATTGGACACTGCATTTTAAAGATAAGGATTGGGATTTTACTTCTGGGTAACCTGGTGACCCCAATCAATCTCTGTCTTACAAACCCTCTGAAGATTTGATGCTCCAGTCTGCAATTAAGTCCCAGCCTCCAAGAATGGCAACAGATGTTGCAATCCAAACACCTTTATTAACTATTTATCTTCAGATGTGTATCAAAGATCTCTTGGCCAACAGAAACAGCGGATGGCTCCTTAAATGGGAAAAAAAAATCACACTCTTTCATCTTTAAGCTGTTTTACTCTGTAATCCCTTTGAGAAGATAAAACAGGACATGTTAAGAAGGTAGCCAACAACATTTAATTGCTTTAAAAATTTGCCTTTTCTAAATGTAGTTGTCACCAATCCAGTGAAAATGTTGCCATTATATTGTGTAGCCCAATTATACAAAGCATTAGGTGGCATTTAGGGCAAAAAGAAAAACATGCCCAAAGTGAAGATTTCAACATTTGGTTTCTTTTTTCTCCTTATACAGGGTGGGGCAAAATTAGGTCTAGAGTGGTTCATATAGGAAAATAATACAATAATGGAAAATAATACAAAACTAATAATAATACAAGAATATGCTCTGCCTCATCTACATTGCCCCACCCTGTATTTCATTTGTCAGACTTTGGACCTGTTTGAACTGTAGCTCCAACACCATAGGAATTATCCTTGCCACCCACCTGCTTTACAAGAATGTCATGAGGATTACAAATGACAGCGGAGGACTTTCAACACTAGGACTGAGATACAAGGCCAACATGTTTTAAACAGTATTCTGCATCATCCTTTGCATTTGAATTCATCAAGGCTTTGCTCTGTAACCAACTTCTTGCCTAGAGGTTATTGAGGTTATTCCAGAGAGGAAAATGAACTATCGTGGACTCAAGGAGGTTTACTCTCTCCGGACTTAACTCCCTGGCTGCACTGGCTAGGCCCCTCTCACACAGGCAGGCAGAGTGGGCAGTCCATCTCTTCAAGGGCAAGGTGAATCCACAGGGAGGCTAATGTTTAAGCTTCTCATCAGTACAGGCCCTTCCACGGTGTTCTCATTGCCATTTGTCTTTATAAAATTTGCAGAAATCAGATACTTTAACCATCATTGGCTAAGAATGCAATTTCCACTTTGATTCCCCGCCCCATCATACCTGAAGGCTGTTAAGTGACATTAAAGTAGGTCCCAGAACAATTGTGAACTCCAACCCAGAGGACCTTGAGTTGGGATTACCTTAACATATTTATGTGATTTGCTGTCTCTCCTGTGTAATGACGTTATTTCCACCCTTTCTGATGTAAAGGTGACTTTCAGGAATGCACTACCACCTGCCAACTCACCTGCTATCATGACACAGAGCTGCAGACTGAAGGTCCTTATCAAGAGTAAAATTAAACACTGGAGGTCTCTGGGGAATGGAGGGGAAGCAAGGTTTGCCAGATTTGGAGCTGAAGGCCAGAACGTTTCTAATCGCCATGGGTATACGGTTGTAAATGGAGGCTTCCATGTTAATGTTGCCAGGTAAAAAGCAAAGCCAGGACTATGCTTAATAAGGCATCACTTGTAATTATAAACACACCATATGGTTTTTCTTTTAAAATGAGGAAATCATGTCAGCAGTGATATAGGTGAGAAACACAAAGACTGAGCTCCTAGAGACAGTGCTGGGAAGTGACGGGGGTGGGGCTTTGGGCTCTGTGCCCTCAGACAAGTTATCACCTTCAGTCTCCACTGAAAATGGGGATGGTGCCCTCACCTACCTCAGAGAGGACAGCAAGGAGATGACACTCCTGTGATACTTTAGAGCAGTGGTTCTCAACCTTCCTAATGCCACGTCCCTTTAATGCAGTTCCTCATGTTGTGGTGCGGTAATGGGCAGTTTCCACTGCCATGAATGCAATTTTATTAAACACTGAAAAGTTCCATGAGGCTGAAAGTAGGGCTGTGATGGGCAGAGATCAGGAAATCAGGCAGGAAAGGCCTTCCCTAAGGGAAAGGGCTTCTCAGAAGTTCCCAGAGTATTCCTTAATCCTGGGCCACATGCTTTCTCCCACTATCACCCTCAGCCCCATCTCCAGCTTTGCCTTTGTTGACTTTGAGGAGCCTTGAATGCTAGGCTAAGGGACAGTGTTAGCACAGCTACCTAGAGAGCTTATTGAATATGAAGTTCCCCGAGCACCTACTCTGGGATGGGGTCCAGGAACTGGAGTTTAGCAAGAGTGATCTCCTTAGCTGCTGCTGCTTAAGAAACCTTTTCTTATTTTTTTAAAACTGGGACTTGATTGACTCATTTGCAAAAGCCATAATAATTCTTCATGTTCTCCTTTATGCAAAGTCAGCAAAGGCAAAACCAGAGATGGGGCTGAGGGTGATGGTGGAAGAAAGCATGTGGCCCAGGATTGAAGGAATGCTCTGGGAACCTCTGAGAAGCCTGCCTTTCCTAGGAGAGGCAAAGCAGTGGCCAAGTTTGCATTCTCAACTTGCCTCCTCATATACCATAAGTCACTATGGGCCCTTGGGTGATTCTTGCCTCCTCTCTGAGCTGCAACTTCCTCCTCTGTTTAAAAAAAAAAAAAAAAAAAAAAGGTCTAGAGAGCTGAGTTGGGTAAACTCTAAAGTCCCTTCCAGCTCCAAGTTTATCTGTTTATCAAACAGCCTAATCTTTGCAAAAGCACTTTCGAAGGCTACAGCCTGGAGACAGTCTTTGCAAACTTTGCTGTGGGACTCAAGGCTTTGGGGTTATGCAAAGGGCACCAAATACCCTTACCATCAAGATAAGAGCCTTTCTCCCTGTCGGTTCACGTGCACCTCTGCAGGCTCAATCCTTGTCTGATTTAACCCTTATCTCGCTGCAACATTTGGTGGGGCAGACATGGAAGCAGCTAGACGCTGTCAGTCACCCGGCCGACTTTCTGGCGATGAGATAGTGCTTGACTCTTCTGTGACTGAAGAAAATGAATTGGATTTTGTGCCCTCCAATTGGAAGCCTGGTGATTCTGTGGTGTGAAAGCAAAGAAATTAAATGCCTTTGATTTTGGATAAACCACTTATGCACTCCTGGCTTCAGTTTCTTCATCTCAAAGATTTTTGGTCCCCTGGAGGATATTTTTCATCTTTATTGCTATCAAAATCTGTCTTTAGATTTATTTGATAATTCGACATTCTGTTGGCGTAACTTTTACTAAATCCCTTTTCGTTCCCTCACCATATTGTAGAATGGCCTGACTTTTTAGAATTAGATTAAAAAATAATAGCTCATCCTAAACAAAAAGCTGCCTTTCTTCTTCTCTATTAAAGACATCTTTACATTCTGAGGCAAATGGTGGTAATAGTGACCTCACGAAGGGCCTCTCTCCCAGTCATTCACAAACACCTCAGCACACACACAGTCCAAGCTTCCTTGCTTGTCTGATCTAACCTTCATCACCTCATTAAATTCTAAATGTTGTGTGTTCATGTAATTTCCATCTAAAGATTCCCAATGATCTACTGATATGTTTTCTAAAGAAAGAGAGGGGAAATGATAAGTCTGCTAATTTATTTTCTCATTTCCAGATCCAAGAGGAAAATCATTTGTGATGTGAAAATGTAAAATCTCAGGGGAGTAGGGGACAGGGAGTGTGTGGTCAGTAGCTCCTGACATCATGATTGACTAACCAAGAAAAACCTTAGGATAATGTATTTATGAAAAAAGCTGAAGGAGGTACTAACTTTAAGGAGTTAGTTCTTAAACTCAGATCCCCACTGGTCTCCTGCCTCCTGCATACTGGCTCAGACACCAAGATGCCTTACACTGTTGTTTCCCCTAGAGGCCTCCTCTGGAGCCTCCTTCCCCCATGACCCGAGGAAAGCATTCATCTTCCCACAGAACAGCCAGCTTTACCTTCCTTCTCCATAGCTACTTGCTTTCTGGGCTTCTGAACCCATGGTCTGGGCTGGGGGCTTTTGGAAGACACTCCCACCCAACCCCAGCCCTCACTACCATGAAGCAGTCTCAGAGGGCATGGGAATTTGCTATGAGTCAGGTCCTGAACACACCTTCCAATTCTTCGGCTTATGATGCACTTTGTCCTCAACAGACTCACCTTCCACATGCCAGTCCAAGGGAGGCTCCCTGAAATCCCTCTCCACTGCTGAAGCCCACAGAGGTGGGGCCAGAGACTGCCTGCCAGACATGGCTGAGAAGCTGGGTGGCTGAAAAGCTGGGCAACTTGAAGTAGTCTCATCCAAGTGTCAACGTGCAGTTTCTGTTTGACTGCAGTAAAGCTCTGTGACAAATATTTATTGAAGCCTCCTTAAGTATGCTCCACAGCATAAAGAGCAGAAAGAAATGTAGTTTGTCCTAGAGCAGTCGAGGACTACTGTGGTAGACACACAGGTTGACAGCCATAGGTGCCTTCTCTCCTGCTAGCCTGAAGGCTTGCTTACCAGTGGCCCAAGACTCCCAAAACAAGGTTGTGGGGATGGGGAGAAGGAAGCAGAGGCCAGCCTGAAGATATTGTAAAGCAAGGGGGTACGCCTGCCCTGCCCACAGACAAGCTCCTCCAGGGCATAGAATTCTCAGGGGAGTCTGTCCTCTGGGCCTAGGCCTTTGCTTCCAGCTTCCACCATGGACCTTCACACAGCAATGAGTCAGCACTGGCTTGCCCTTTTTGCTGGCCTCATTTCTCTTAAACCAGACTAAAGTCTGGGTCCTCTTGACTGACTATTTCTTCTGCTTTGCATATCCCCTGATGATCTGTTTTATTTTGTTGTTGTTGCTTTCTCAATATCTCCTATTCTCTCCGCACTAAATCCCACCTCTTGCTCCACTTAAAGATTCCCAATGATCTATTGATATGTTTTCTAGAACCAACCCCTAGGTCCTATCCCTCCCTCCCAGGTACCCTGTTGCCTTCTTCTTTAGGCCACCTCAGGCTTTTGACAGCCCAGAAAACTATCTTCTCCAGAAGCCCACTTGTACACTGATCAGCTGTTGCTTCTTCAGGTCTGACCAGCCCCTGCCTGGGGATGTTATGGCTATGGCCTCAAAATTTCAGGAGATCCTCACGACATCCTTTGGTTATTGCAATATCTTCCTAACAGGTCTAGCCCTCTAGGCTCACCATCCTCCATTCCATCAACAATGAAGAGGATTGATGACTAGGATTGCTTAACCTGGAGAAGGATGACCTTTTGTGGATGAAAGAAGGTGACCAGATGGCTGAAGTGCTTCTGTATGGCTGAGGGGTTGCATTTGTTCTCTAGGACCCCAGTGGGTGTTGGGGAACGAGGGCTGAGGGAAGGAAGCACCCGGAGGCCAAGCCTGCCTCTATAGAGTGTCTCATAGAGCTGTCCAAAAATGGGAAGTGCTGACTAGTACCTCAGTAAGTAGTGAATGTACCTAACAGGCTCAGTGGACAGTCAACCACTGGAGAGATTGGGAGAGTTTTAAAGGTCCTTTTTGACTCAGTTGCCTACTGCTACATGATAAACCATCCCACTTAGTCATTTAAGACAACAGGAATTCATTATTTCTCATGATTCTATGGGTTGGCTGACATCAGCTGGGCAGTTCTGCTGATCTTGCCCTGAGTCAGTCATGTGACTGAGGTCATTTGACAGCTCCACAGGAACTGGAGTACCTAAGATGTCTCACTGACATCCAAGGGCTGCAGTGCTAGCTGTCAGCTGGGCCTCCTCTCTGTGTCATCTCTTACCATTCAGTCATCTAGCCCAGGTTTCCATACACAATGTGGGGAATGTTGCAAGAAAACAGAAGAAGCTGCAAGCTTAGGAAATAGAACACATACTTTATTGTTTCTGTCACATTCTATTGGTCAAAACAAGGCCATCCCAAATTCAAGGAGATGAGAGAATAGACATCAAAATAGATATTTGATGGAAGAATCTTCACTATATTATGATCATACTTAATCTAACACATTTCCTGAATTACCTCTGATTTTGGATATTCTGGGTTATCCCTTAAATTCCATTAGCCCCTGGTAAAGTCATGTGGTACATCTCTATATCTGTGAAGAAGGACTCTCTTTGGACACTGGTTGCCTACTAATATCCATCCTCAAATTTTTTTGGGGGGAGTGTCTACTCCATCTCTACACGGCCTCACAGCTGCTTTGCTAGCAGGCTGATGAGTCTAATGGATCACTAACTGGCCTGGAAATCCAGGTCTACACTAGTGAAGGCATTGTCCTGCCCAGAGATTGGTCAGGAAGGCATGTAATCTAATGTAGGCCAACAAGTCATGGAGGGAAGTTATCTAGGAACTTCTGGGAAATATTTCCTCTTTATTAAGAAAGAACTGCTGGAAAGGATAGTTTCTCTTCTTCTATTGTAGGCATAAGTGAGGCCTGGCCACTATCTTGTTACCAAACTAAGGATGCAGCCATCACAGAAAGAGGCAAAGCCAAGAGAACTGCAGAAAAGGGCAGTGGGCATCCAGGTCATCACATATCTGATCCCTGGCCTCTACCTCTGGGCTTGTTTCAGGCCCACGAGCCAATAACTCCTCTTTACTGGGTAAGCCAGCGTGAGTGGAATTTTCTGTTTCTTGCAGTTGGATATGTCATAATTGACCAGGGACCGGAAATTGTTACATGACAAATCTAGTCACTGTATAGGTAGGTTACAAATCAGATATTAGCTTTTACAGAGATTAATAGCTAATGTATCTTTATTTTATTTTTCTAGAAAGTGACAAAACAGAAGATTTGTTATGTCAGAATAGAACTAGAAATACCCTTGGGCATCACCTGTTCAACCACCTCTCGCAACAGATAGAGACACTGAGGCCTAGATATTTCAGCAGAAACAGAATTCATGTGTCCTGACTGCCAGGCCAACGTGTTCACCATGACTCTCTACGTGCCCACCTGCCCTTCACTACAGTGCAGTCACTCATGTGCCCAGAAGCACAGGGAACACCATGCTATTTACACTTTGTTAACCTCTAAGCAACTGCTATGGAAATCTGGTTGGCAGTTTCTTAAAAATCAAATATGTGTCTACTCTAGGACCCACCAGTTTCACTCCTGGGCATTTACTCTAATCATGTCCACACAATGACTACTCCAGCAGGAATGTTCATGCAATTTATATTCCTAATAGCTAAAAACTGGATACATCCCTGATGCCCAATAACAGGCGAATGAGTAAACAACACATTATGGTATTGTAGTATATCCAGACAATGGAATACTACTCAGAAAGAAAAAAAAAGGAGAATCTCAAAAGCATACTGAGTGAAGGAAGTGAGACACAAAAAGGACCCCTAGTATGATTCTGCTTATATAAAGTTCTACAGCAGCAAATATAATCTGCTGATGACAGAAATAAGATCAGCAGTTGCTTTGTGTTGTGTGTACTAGAGTATATGCAGGGGCGTTGACCAGGAAGGGGCATGAGAGAAATGTTGGGGTGATGGAAATGTTCTGTGTCTTGATGGGGGTACAGGCATATGGGTGTATTCATTTGTCAAGAGCAGTTTCCTGGAATCCAGAACTTGGGAGCATGGCTGTCTGTTCCCACTTGTGCTAATGGCTGGGGTCAGCCAGCTTCCCGTATTCTCTGCCAGTGCCATGCTGTCGGGCTGGGCACAACCACAGCTGCCGTAATAGCAGGTTGGGAGAACCATTTCCTCTCGGCCCTGCAACCACATCACAGGGCCAGCCATACCCTCTGGCTGGCTTCCCCTGCCACTGACTGCCTTATGGAACCCACCAAAGAACCTTCCTTTTCCTCACCCTCAGGTACTCTTTGGGAACCTTCCTGAACCCAGGCTGACTTGACATTACTTGAGCCCCATTGGATAATTAACTCTGGTTTTCTGACCTTCCAGGGCTGCTCAGAACTCTGAGCCATTACAGCAATTCTTTCTAACTTTTTTTTTTAAAAAAAATACTATTTGTATTTTCTTCATATTTCCTGGCTAAGTGTCAATTCAGGGTCTCTCCAGATACCAACATCTGGTACTAAATTGCAAGTCTGGATAATCTTCCAAAACGATGTTTTCTAAAAGCCGGGGAACTTCTTTTGCTCACATTATTCATCTGTTCAAAACATTCTCTCAGTGATTTCTCTACTAAAATATATCTTTCAACATGTCAAGCTCTATTCTATTTAAGATAGGCCTGCGACTGGCATTGGGCCCTACACTGCCTGGAGAACATGGGGTCTATTGTTTTGTTGTTCTCTCTTACTTTTCTTTTTTGAAAAATCAATAAATTACAAATAAAGCCTTCATGAAAAACTATTGACTGGATAAATGAGCTTAGATTTTCCCTTATTATAATGTTTATATCTTCACTGCAAAATGAAATCTCTAAGACCAGACATATGGCACCCAGATGAAGTCTGGTTGTCTGAATCTGGGGCTAGAGGTGGTTTTAGATATTTCACACATGCAGTGCATGTCGCACAGCTGGGAATATGTGCCTGGGATGGGGAGGACCCCAACCCCAAGCTTGATTCCTTTTGCTTCTCCTATAATTGTAGAAGTCGCCATTCCTTTTCTGTAGAACCAGAAGATGAGGATGCCAGGGCACACACCCAGCCTGGAGTGTAAAGGAAAGCATGTGGTGGAGAGATAGGAGACCTGTTTCTGGTCCCAGTGTTACCACTAACTTATAGAGGGGTCACTACCCTCCCCTAGACCTTCTACCAACTTGGGCCTTAGAGAGGATCACCTGGTTTCAACCTCAATGTCTTTTATGGGCCACTTGAAGGGAAGTGGGGTGCTGGTGGGAGAAGGGGGAAGAAATGTCTCAGGAGTGGGTTCCTAGCCAACTCTTACTTCTACTTCAACCAGAGTCAGTTCTCTTTGATTTGGTTTGTATCTTGGGTTTCCACATAAACCCGAGCAAAACAGCAACAATAACACCTCCTTTTGGACCATGTCTAGTACTAGATGATCTAAGTGGCCCCCTCCAGGCTAACATGGGAGGATTCCTTGGTCCTTCTTGGAGCTGAGCCATAGGTGATAATCCATTTGATGGTCACTGACACTCAGACCAGTTATGGAGGAATCATGTGTTTGGTGCTAATTTGGCATGTACTCTCTCTGATAAGTGCTCTTTCCTCCCTCCCTCCCTCCCTCCCTCCCTCCCTCCCTCCTTTCTTCCCTCCGTCCCTTTCTATCTTTCTTCCTGAATTCTCTTTGCTGTTTCACCTGCATGCTATAGACCTTCCAGTGGCAATAAATCCACTTCACACTTTGAGCTGTTTCAAAGTGAATTTGGAAGGTGAATCTGCCTAGCCTTCTGTCTAGACACAACTTCAGTGTGCAGTTGGGGGTTGGGCCTTCCTGGGATTCTCACACGAGCCCACCAGGGCCCATCTGTGGCTTCATAAATCTACAGGGAACCAGATTCGACTGCCCACGGGAGGGTTTTCAAGCCTCCAAGGCTGCCAGCTGTTCGGAATGACCTTCTGCCAGGCATGTGAAGTCCTGAGTCAGCGAAAATTGGCTACCTTTAGAAGAAACTGGGAGAAATGTAAATTTAAAAACACAGCACCAGCCCAGCACAAAACAAATGTTGAACAAAAGGTTAATTCCACGGATAAATAGCTGTAGGTGGCGCTTGACTGAGAGTCTGGTTCCCATTTCATTATGCCCTTCTGCCAGATGTACCCCTTTATGGATACATCCTGCTGAAGCTGAGATGAAATGCAAAACTAGAAAGCTGCAAGGATTGCTGGCAACATGACGCGGCAATGTGCAGGAGCAGAGAAATCTCTGAACGTGGCCTACGTGGGGCTGTGCGTTCCCAGAGAGAGCCGCCAGGACGGGGGTCCCCATGTACATGTTTATTCCTCATGAGATTTAAAAAAAAAAGAAAAAGAAAAAAGAGGGTCACCTGATTCTGATTCTGCACCCTTTATGTGTATTGGTGTCAATTAAGAGATGGACGTGAAGCTCATTCTGTTTCCTCTGCTGGGGAATTCCAGGCTCCGTCTCTCCTGCATCTTCCTTTGTACAAAGTGCTCTCCCGGTTTCTTCAATCATTCACCCTGAGAAATGCATCGAGAACCTCCCATGAGCCAAGTATTGGCTGTGTCCTATTTTAGTTAGTGACATCACCCTTTGTGTTGCTTTAGGACAGGGGAGGGGAACTTTTCTTCTGCCAAGGACCATTTGGTGATGTAAAACATCATTCCCGAGCCTTACAAAATCATCAATTTAAAAATTAGCCTGCTCTATTTGGTCGAACATTTAGTTAACTCACCCCTAAGGCCAGCCCAAATGATTGCGCAGGCCTTACACGGCCCTCGGGCTAGACGATCTCCACCCTTGCTTTAGGGCAAGGACCAGGCTTCTTTACATTTGTATATTACATAAGTTATTAAATATATGTTCCTGGAGCGAGTCATAGAGAGAACTCCATATGTCAGTTTCCTTCCCCACCGTCCCAGGATGCCCACTCTTGTCTGATCCCATGCGAACGCTGGAAGGTGAAGTGGTGGCCCAGCCGCTTCCCACTTGCAGGCAGAGAGAACAAAGGCCGCCTGCGCCGGAGGTGTTCTCCATCATGTGGAAAACTGTGTCCAATCTCATTGTGGGAAGCAGCAGGTAGCTGTGAAAGGCGGCTCAGGCCCCCATTGTGATGGCCGTGGCTGCAGGTGAAAGGTCACTTCTCAGGCAAGACTCTGACCCTTAACTTTTTTGTTGAGAGTGTCACAAGGTAAATTAATCAGATTTATAGCATTAAGCTCTGCCAATTTCTTTATCCTCCCGGCTCTTTTTCTCCAGCAAAACTCTCTCTCCTAGGGGGTGCGGGGGGGAAAAACTCCTTTTTGATGAAAGGGGAAAATGCTTTTTGTTTCTCCCTCACAGTTTTCACTAAAAAGTGAAAATAGTTGGCCACATATACATAAAGCCCAGAGGCCAGGGCAGCCCCTTCTTCCTGGAAGAACTGAACGAGGTTCTTGCACGATGACACGAACTTTCCTGGCTCTTAATCAGATGTCCCCTGGCGTGGGGACAATGAGGAGGGCAGGATTTGCTGGTGGTGAGAGGCATCTTGATTTCTGGGCAGAGCCCTCTCCGTTGACCAGAGCAACTAAGCAAAGCCCGTTAGGGGTACGTCACCAGGAGCTTATCTTTCATCTGGACCCGGCCCAGGGCAGTACTGGTACCAGAGCAGTGTTTCGAAGTGGCAGGTAGTTTGGAAGTGTCCAGGCAGAGAATCCTCAGTTTCAAAGCCAGAGGCTTGAAGCTGCCTCCCAGCAGGAGTGGGAGGGAGGCTGCTGCTGCTGCAGGTGCTTTTCAGGCAGCCTTGCAGGAGAGCACCAATTTCCTGCTGCTAGAAATTTGTCTGCAATTTTTTTCTCATTCAGAAGTGACGGGATCCAGGAGACACTGGCTAGATATGATAACTTGATTAAGGCTTGCACAGGAGACCCAGATGCCTGGGAATTGGCTGGAAGAGAGCATGCTCCCTCACTAACCTTTTGCCAGGAGAGAACTGACAGGTTGCAGCTGGTATATTTCTTCACCCTTAGCTGGAAGGGGCCAATGTTTTAGACTCAGAACTCTTTGAATACTACAGTGTGTTTTCGATACAGCTCCTTTGCAGATAAAGAAAAGTCAGCTAACAAAGCATCCTGTCATCACATTTATTTGCAGCATAAAGTAAGAATTGGCTGAAACCAGTTTGGCTCAGTGGATAGAGCATCGGCCTGCAGACTGAAAGGTCCCAGGTTCGATTCCGGTCAAGGGTATGTACCTTGGTTGCAGGCACATCCCCAGTGGGGGGCGTGTAGGAGGCAGCTGATCAATGTTCCTCTCTCATGGATGTTTCTAACTCTCTATCCCTCTCCCTTTCTCTCTGTAAAAAAATCAATAAAATATATTTCAAAAAATAAGAATTGGATCATATTGACTCAACCAGTATTTAGTGAGCACCTACTATGTGCTAAGCCCTGTTTTAGACAATGGAGGTATAATAGTGAATGCTTTCATGGAGCTTATTGTCTAATTGGGGAAAACTGACAGTAAATACTTACATGAATTCCCTGCATGTCTGTCGGGGTTTAAAATGCAATAAAGGACAACCAAGCACGGTCAGAAGATAAAGAAGGATGATAGAGGTGGAGTGATACTTTGGATACATAGAGTAGATAGGGACATCCTCTTTGGGAAGATGACATAGGCTAGAGGCCTGAATGAAGGGAGAACATAAACCACATTGATAACTGTGGCAGAGCCCCCTGAAAGAGTGTTTAGGTCCTGAGGTAGGAGTATTCTTGATATGTTCAAGGAATATTCTTTTACAACAAAGTCTCACTTATAAATGTAAAAACCAACCCATTTAATGATTGTAATATAGTGGTAGGACTTTTGGGACACTGTTGTTATGAGGATTAAATAAAATAATGCTTATAACACATAGCACAGTGTCTTTGAATAGTAATAATTTAATAAAAGTTAACTACTTTTATAGTTATTATTTATTAAGCATTTGATGGTCATAATAATCCTATAAGGTAATTGGGTGAGAGTTATTAGCACCATCCTATAAATGAAGACTCTGAAGTCCACAGAAGGGACGTGAGTTGCCCAAGGTCACATTCCAAGTTAGTGGCAGGTGGAAACAGCCTGAGTCATAAAGGCTGATGCAAAGTCACCCAGGAGAACCGTTGGTCAGTATTAGACTTTGCCTGAGCAGGAAATAAACTTTTATTCCATTAAACCACTGAGATTGTGGGGCTATGTGTTCAAGCAGCTAGCATTACTTAACCTGACTAATACAATCGGCTGTGAGAGGGTAGAGACCAGTGCTGAGCCCCTGAAATAGCAGAACTCATGGATTTTGGAGGAGAGACTATGTCACCCAAAGAGAACGTAGTAGAATATACTATGAAGCCTTGTCTCTTGGGGCGGATGAAATTTTGATATTTCATCAGCAGACATGGCTTTTTAAAAATGGCATCTGTTCCTTAAAATACTGCTAAATCTTATTGTTGAGGAAAGAGAGGGAGTGGGTGAGGAGAGAGAGAGTAACCAGAGCTAGAGGAAAGATGAAGTGTAGAATAAATAAATACAACCTTGCCATATAGGGCATATGCTTCTCTAATCAAACCCATGTATTCTTCAAAGCCCTGATTGAATGCCACTTGCTCCAGGAAGCCTTGTCCAGCATTTGTTGCCCTGCACTTCCACAAAAGATCCCTGTTGACTAGTAGTCATTTGGCCTCTGTTCTACTTGTACATATATGTACACACATAGTTCCTGCATGAGACAGCATGCTTCCCGGGGTCAGGCCTGTGACCTCAAAGCTCTCAAAAAAGTTCAGGGGCAGGATTCCATTTGATGAGTGATGCAATAAAACACTTAAAAATTTTTTTTAAAGGTGATTTTAAATGGTTGGGCAAATATTCTGAGAACATTTTCTTTGTACCATGTTAATACCACTGCTCACAAACATGCAACCTTACATGCACACATCTTGCAGTGGGCCCCTCATTTCCATGGGCAGAAGGATTGTGATGGTGTATTTTGCTGTTGCCTTTATGCTGATATTCAAACTCCTCTTCCCCCCTCGCCCGCATCAATTATTGAATGCCTTTTAAAAGAAAAAACTAACCCAGCAGATGTGTGTGAGCTGTTTGATCTTGAGACTGAATAGGAACGAAAGTATCTGAGACTCAGATTATGGTGCAGAGAGGGGAAAAAAATCTGAACAGGAGCTCTGTGAAGGAGAGAGTTTAGCTTTGATCTTCTATTGAATTTTGCTAGTGGGGTGTGTGTTTATATCTATTTCTATTTATCTTTTTAGCTCTAAAATTCTGTGCTGCCATGTCTGTCTTTTATAACACCCAGAAGAGTTTCATCTGGTTCTGTGCCATGTGATTTAAGTCATTTAAGGTAAGAATTTAATTTCTCTGGGAAATGAGGAGAGGACTATAGCTTAATTTATGGATACCTTTTCCTTTAAGGGAGTCTAAAATAATTGGTCCACTTTCTCTCAAACCAAATGGAAAAGAGGCCTATTAAAAAGCAGAGAGGCTGTGCTTCCCAACGAGGAGGTCTGACTTTATCGCTTAATTCCCAATTTGCACATCTTCTGCACTAAAGAAAACCCAACCTTGGAAAGTAGTCTGACCTTTGTCAACTAGAAGGAGGAATTAAAGTACACTTGTTTATAGTTAAATCTTATTTCAAAATTCCCCATGAATGGGGCTTCTTCTTTAAAAAAATCAAGAAAACAAAAAACAAACAAACAAAAAAAACACCAAAAAAAAAAATCAATCATCTTAAAAGTTAAGGTAACTTGAGAAATTTTAAAAGGCACCTGCCCTGATATGCTAGTAATGTCATTTAATGATACTGGTGTGATATACAGAAGGTTTTTAGTTGTCCTCATACTTTGTAGATTTTTAATGACTTTCTTGGTGTAATGTGTTCGTTTCTATTCTCACCTATTGACTTTTCCTAAGAGTTTGAGGACTGCTGAAATGCTTATTATAACTTTCCTTTCCTGGCATGCATTCTTCAGTTAATGTATTCATTCATTCAACCAATATTTATTGAGCCTACTAAGTGCCAGACACTTTGCTTATACACTTCTAATCTGTGGTGGGTATTAAAAAGACAGATGTTTATCTGCACCTCAAGGCATAAGCCTGCAAGAGTTCCTAAATTAGACACGAAGAATCCTCCTATGCAGCTATTCTTAGAATTTGTTTTATTTAGCATTTTCCAAGGTTTTTATTCAAAGCCAGCCAAATATAAAGCCCTATGCTAAGCTCTGGCATGAGCAGGCAGATGGGTCATGCATGACTGTTTTCTACATGGCGTGGGGGTGGGGCTGGGGAGGGACAGCAGAAGGACTACTAAGGGAGCGAATAGGTATGGATTGATGGAGTAGGGGGAACACTCAGAGAAGGGGGATCCCTTTGGCATGGGCTGAGGTGGACCTTGTCAGCTTCCAAATAATCAAATTGGAATGTCAGTGCTCTGGTGTGGAAGGAGATGCGATTCAAATGCTGTCTAAGGGTTGTGATCATTGTTTGGGAATCCTTCCCTGCTGGGCCAGGAAGGGAGGTCGCACTCAGGAGAACACCTGTTGCCTAGAATTTAGACTGCGCTTCTTTAGGTTGTGGATCACAACATTCTAGAAAATTCTAGAGAGACTATCTCACTTCTCTGCTAAATGAAGGCCATATTAAAGGCAAAAATATGATTGGTATTTCCCACCCCCACCCCCGAAAAACTTGCTACAGCCTTACATCTTTTATTGTTCTCTGTTGCATCTCCTCTCTCCTGCTCCCTGGAATGATTTCAAAACTTCAAGTGTTGGTTCCCACTGACTTTGTGACAGGGTAGAGTGGTCTCAAGGAATGAATTGTCACTATAGGTACAGTTACTCTATTGGTTGGCTCTCATAGACCCCATCTCCCTTTACTTCACTGGGGTCCATGTGTAATAAACACTAAGCCCTTGGCTCTGCTTTATTTAGAATTGAAAACTGTTTACAATTTTTCTTAGATAAATTTTAGGCTTTTGTGATGTTTTATGTCATTGTTGGTCAAGTGTATTTTAGGCATGTAATTTCTGATGGGCTCCCTTTGGACTTGGCCAGATGAAAATAAATTAGAATTTAAAATAGCCATATATGGTCCTAACCAGTTTGGATCAGTGGATAGAGGGTCGGCCTGCAGACTGAAGGGTCCCAGGTTTGATTCTGATCAAGGACATATACCTTGGTTGTGGGCACATTCCCAGCAGGAGGTGTGCAGGAGGCGGCTGATCAAAGTTTCTGTCTCATCAATGTTTTTAACTCTATGCCTCTCCCTTCCTCTCTGTAAAAAAAAAAATCAATAAAATATATTAAAATAAATAAATAAAATAGTCATAAATGTTTTATATTTCTAATAATTTATATATCTGTGAATGTTTAGGCATTAAACAATTATATACAGAATGCCTAGTATGTACATCAAGTACATACTGTGTAAAAAGTAAACAAATACCACAGAAAGATCCAAGTTTTCCCCTATATTTATTTGTGCAATAATGTATATGCATTCAGTACTATAAAAGCTTTATTCCTAGTGGCAAAATTTTCTATACAGAAAATTTTCTATACAGTAAATTGAATAGTAATAAAGACTTTGCTAACATAATATTTAGCATAGGCTTGGCAGTTAAACAGGTCTGGCTCAAATACTGGCTTTGCCACATATTATCTGTGTGACCATGAACAAGTCACCTAAACTCCTTCTTATAAAATAGATTTTGGGGCTGTTTTGTGAATTAAATGAGATATAACATTAAGTGGTTACTATTATGCCTGTCACATAGTTGTTCATGAAGTGCTAGTGATTTTTCCACTTTTTTTGCAAGTTTTTCTAGTGTCTTTAATTGGGTTTCAAAAGCTGTGGTCAGTTTTTATCTTATGATAGAAGTTTATATTTTCAACATTTCTCTGCAAAAATGTCAAGGTCTGTAAGGCCTTCCACACTGACAATGTGGGAGATTGTCTCTACAACATGCTGGTAAGGTTGCCTCTTTTGAATTTTTGCTGTCACATGGCACACACCTGTAGCCCCAGAGTAACTAAGAGGCCTCCTTTTGTGGCCCCTGGCCACCCCAGCTCAGCACCACTCCATGCCATCCTGAGGGAGTGATGATGTCCTTTCTTGTGGGATGCTCACATTACAGGTATGTGTTGGAGAGGCCTGCACTCCCAGCAGTCTGTATTCTCTGAGGCCGTCTCTCACAGATACCTCTCTGAACCTCTGCCTCCCTTCCTGCCTCCCTCCCTCTCAGGAGCATGTGGTGCTTCTGTCCCTGCCAGCTTCTCAGAGCTGGGCTTCTTGAAGTCATTACACCTAATCATCAGAGTGTTGTCTGATTGTTGTCTAACAATCAGAGTGTTGTCTCCACTCTGTTTTTCCTAGCTTTTGAACTTGCCCAGCCTCTCTAAGAAAACATTTCCTTTCATCTCTCTTAAGGGTTACACATCTGGATCACTCCTACTGATGTCCAGTCAAACCCAGCCAGTCTGGGGAGGCAGGGCGCATCCCCTGTCTTGCCTGTTGGCTCCACCCATTCATGTCTGGGAGTTGCACTTGATTTTGCTTTGAGGAACCATCCAGTACACATCGTGTGTAGTCTTGGAGGGGCTCTGGGACGATTGGTCAAGCAGTTCTGTTTTCCTTTGGCCAAAGCTTGGCATGTGATTATAACTTGACCAATCAGATTCTCTCTTGGGAATTGGTATTTTGGATGGAAAGCCACTGGAGTCACCTAATCCCTGAAGCAGCTTCCTATTCAGACTATCCATTGGCTCCTGCTACCAGGGACCTGCCTGGGTTCCCCATCATTCTGACACTGATTCTTCTGATTCTATAAGTGGTCCTGTATCCTCTACTAAATCTCTCTTGTGTTTAAAATAGTAATATTTCACTTCTTTTGTTTGCAATCCAAGAATTCTAATTGGTATAGTAGGTCAGTCCAAATATCTAAAGCTCAATTTATATTATGATTACTCTTAGCTGACCCACAGTGAAATTCTAAAAATCTTCTAATTTTTGAAACAAAGGATTTGGCAAAGGAAAAGATTTCTTCTTAATCACATGGTTAAAGGTAACTACAGATACTACAAGTAAGCTCGAGAGAGACTGGTGCATCTAAGCTTGTCTTTAAATCAGTGCTTCTCAAACTTAGTGTGCATGAGAATCACCTGGAGAGCTTCTTGTTCAAAACATCAATTTTTTTTTCTTAATTCTCACCGAGGATATTTTTATTCATTTTATTTTTTTTTTAGACAGAATGAAAGAGGGTGAGGTGGGGAGAGAGGCAAACGGGACACATGGATTGGTTGCAGGTTTCATGCCCTAGACCAGGAATCTAACCTGCAACCTTTTGGTCCAAGGGCTAATGCTTTCACCACTGGGCCAAAACATCAGGTTTCTTGGGAACTACACTCAGAGATTTTGACTTAGTGGTCTGGAGTGGGACCAGAAGTCAGACTTTAGAACAAGCTCCTGGTGACACTGCTGCTGCTCTAAGGACCACCATTGGAAAAAGCAAGTAAGAGAGACTTTGGAACATGGGAAGATTTCCTCTGGCTTGTTAAAATGGAAAGATGGAAGACAAAATGAAAACTGCCCTTCCATGTGAACTTTAGAGATGCCTGCTGCTCCCTGACCATAGTAACAAACTGTATCCCACTGAGCCTTGAGTAAGAGGAGACAATGGCTGGGTTTAAGGGTGTGCTCAAAGGCAGAATGTCTTCACCAGCCAGTCTGGCACTCCCCAGAGCCTCACCGGCTGCTGGGCAGAAGGTCCAATGCTATTTCAGTGGAAATTTAAAAACAACAACCACAACACACCAATAAGTAATTGCATAAGATTCAGAGCAAATGCATGACTAACTCCTGGGACTACTTAGCAGTGACTACAGCTAGAGCCGGGACCTGGAGCTGAGCCTGCTCCTTACTGTGTCCTCACAGGCTCCCATTCCCACTTCAAACACCCTCCTCACTTTGCTCTTCCCAACTATTTTCTTACCATCCGCTGAAATGAGCTCTGAGCTTACCTCTCCCTAGGTCCCCTTTCCTGCCCTCTTCATTCTGCATTATTCCAACATCTGCATACTCAGCTTTAAAATGTTAAAAGTCCTGTTCTGATACTAATAACAGCCACTACTTCTCTGCTCTTTACTGCATTCCTGGAGCTTTGTTTATCTATCTCGTTTAATTCTCCCAACAACCTTATAAGGTAAGTGTTATTACTCTTGTTTATAGATGAGAAACAAAGTCAGAGGAGTAGTTTGCTTAAGATAAACTACTTAGGAAAAATAGAGGCAGAAATTAAACCCTACTCTGTCTGACTCTAAAACCTATGTTTCAAACCACGATAAACCAATACATGCTATATGTATGTGTGTGTGTGTGTTTCCCTGTAGATGTCATGGCATTTTGTAAAGGAAAATGGAAAACTCACCCAGGCAGGACAAGGTACTCTGGGAGAATATCCTAGTGGTTCTCTTGACCTAGCTCACATTATATGAAGTGCTCAGAGTTGGTTTTCTTTCCAAATCATTCAAGAGATATTGTTTACCACTGATGTATTCTCTGATGGCTGACATTTTTTAACATCAGCAAGAGAAGGCACATTATTGGAAGAGAGAAGCATTTTTTCCTATTTACCAATTAGCTGTGTTTTTCATTCATGTCTACTAGACATATGAAAAATCTGACTTCCAAAAGGAATAAAGAGTTCATTATTTGTCGACATCCACTGAGAGTCTGTTTTGTGCATACTATAAGGCTGGGTTCTAGAAGGGGCCACAGAGGATCCTGATTTGAGAAGCATTAGACATGGGGTGTGCTGGTGCCCAGAGTTGGGGGAGGCAGGGGCCAGGAAGGGAGATCAGGGAGGGACCAGGCAGAACCTGGGCTGGAGGAAATGTCCTGATGGTGGTACTGGTCCCAGGCTAGACTTCATGCTGAACTTAACGGTGTGTGGCAAATACAGGTGCTCATCTCAAAGGGGTATATAGTAGTAAAGGGTTTAAAGTCAGATGAATACCAGCATTGCTAATACAGGTGCTTGGTGATTGAGCATACGAACCTAGACAGTGGTTGAGAAAGAACAGGAAACATTCACTCATTCATTCATGCACTTAAGAAAAATATATTGAGTATAGAACCTGGTACTGATGACACAATTATAAACAAGACGGATAGGGCCCCTGCCCTCATAGAACTTGTGATGTTAAATACTAATGCAAAGGGTGGTTTGATTATAGTTGTGGCCAGTGATATTACACAGCATTAAAAGAGGACTCATGCTCTATGATTTGGCCAGAGTGTAAGTTCTCCAAGCATAGGGACAGGAGTTCAAGACCAGGCAACAAGTACAATGGCTCTGTGCCTGCAGTTTATTTGGATCAAGTGATAGAACAACCTGTCTAATTGCACAGACAGACCCTATGCCCAGGCTGAGAAATGGTGTTGGACTTAGAACCAGAAGAGCTGGTGTCCAGTCCCAGCCATTCTTGTTCCCACAGCAAATTGCCTGAATTTTAAGGCATGTAAACTCTCTAAGCCTCAGTTTTCTCATTTGTAAATGGGAGAAACATTTACTGCTCTGCTTGCTTTATGGGAGTCATGAGTGAGAATGTTAAAGGCTTTTGCAAGCTATGCAAAGCAGACACACACACACACACACACACACACACACCCTGAGCTCAATGAGCCCAGGATGCTTAGGGTCGAGTGCAGACTTCAGTGCTAATGAAGCATTGAGAGGGTTGGGTCTGGAGAGATTCCCATGAGCAGTCTTTAGAGAGATGAATGTGGCACAGGGAAGAAGGAAGTGACCTGGCGTGGGCATTCCACAGGGGTGGCATGTGTGAAGGCAGGTCATCAGGAGGGAGGGACCCTGTGGTGGAGGGGGTGCGAGGTGTGTTTGGTAAGAGTCAGGAGCCTCAGTAAGGGGCAATCAGAAATGAGAGGAGTTGTATACAATGGAAGGAATAATCTATGAGAAAACTTGAAGCATGTGGTCATCCCCCTCGCTGTTTTATGGTCTCAGTTCAGTCCAACGGCACTGAAACATTTAGGTGACTCATGGATTTCGGTTGTTTATCAGAGAGGTTTAATTCTAGCACAAAGAAGGTGTCCTGGCATTTCTACATATAAAATGAAAAGAGACAGGGTTAGGAATATGGCCCACACTTTGAAGAAAAATAAAGTTAGAATCCTTACCTTATATTCAGTAAAAAGTGAATTTTAAATGGGTTAAAGATCTACATGAAAAAGATAAAATGACAGAGCTCTAAAAGGAGCTATAGCAGAAGAGATAAGAGAATGCATTTGTGACCTTGGGATGGAAAAAGACTCTTAAAGAAGAGCCCAAAAACATAAAATGATTTGACTTTGGGTGGTGGGCACACAATGCAATATACTGATCATGTGCCATGGAAATGTACACTTAAACCCACATAACCTTATTAACCAATGTCACCCCAATAAATTTAATTTTGTAAAAAGCACAAACCTTAGGGCAAAATAATGATGGATTTGTCAATAACAATATTAAATTTTTGTGTTCAACAAATTATACATTAGATAAAGATTAAAGAAGGGCATCAGATGAAGAGAAGATATTTCCAATGCCTTAAGCTAATGGGAGTAAAAGAATACATAAGGAACTCTTGAAGACCAACAAGAGAAAGACAGAAAATCCATTGAAAAATAGTCAAAGGCTATGTGTAGGCAAGTTACATGGGGAAGTCTAAGTACACAAATGACACCCAACCTCACTCATAATCAAAGAAATGCAAAACAAAATTACAAAACTGTATCTGTACTCACTAAATTTGCAAAACTTAGGTGATCAGATCCTAAATACAAGCATTGCAAGTGTAGCCCTTCCAGAGAGCAACCCGGTGTGCAGCATTCACCTAACTGATGAAAGCATGTGATGTCTGACCAACTCTCACCCCAGGGAGAAATGCCACAGAAACGCTCACGTGTCAGAGTTGTGTTGTTTGCAGCAGCAGGGAGTGGGTGATAATCTCAGACATTGTCTCTAGAGGAATGGATAAATAAAATAAGATGGGTGCATACTGTGGAATATTATACAATAATCAGAAACAATGAGCTGGAACTAAAACATCAACATGATTAGATCTAAGCAAAATGGTTTTGAGTAAAAGAAAACAGAATAAAATAAATAGCACAATAACATTTACATAAATTAAAACCACAATAGAAAAAAAATGATATTTTACAAGGATTTACTCTTATCCAACAACATATAACAAACATACTTGATGAGGTACCTATGTAGCAGCAAGAAATGGGGGTAATGTATCATTCAGTGTCCAATCAGGAAAACAGAAACCACTCTAGATATTTTAAACAGAGAGGGTTTGCTATAGAGAATTGATTATGGAGGGATTGAAAGGCTGAGATATGAGAAAGAGAACACTGAGAATACTGAAGTATTGTAACTACAGAGAAAGATTACCACATTTAATCCTGGTGAACGGAAGGGAAGGGATAGTGTGCTGAACCTCTGGGTTCAAAGGAAGGAACCCCATGGTTGGTGTGCAGGCACGATGCTCAGAGCTATGGGGTAGAGACATAACAGGTGCTGATGACTGGTGCCAAGAGAACTGAAGGAAGTGGGGAACTGGAATCATGGCCCTCCTTTGCTGCTGGGGGGATGCTGACAGAAAGTGAGAAAAAAGAGACTACCTCCATTCATCCTGCCTTCTTACGTCCAACCTGCATGTCTCATTGACAGAACCTGCAAAGAAGCCAACTGGCAAAGAAGTCTGGGAAATGAATGTAAGCCCCACTATTACAGGGGAAAATGTAAAATTATGAGCTTGGGCTCAGAGATAATTATAAATTGACCATGCCATAAAAATAATAAAACAGCAGCTTTGTCTTGAACTGCTGGCAATAGTGCACCTGTGAATTAAGGAATATGATAAACTCTAGTTTATAACTAAGTCCAAAAAATAAAAATAAAAAATAAAAAGGTCTCAGGACAGAGAATCATTGGACATAGGGGAAGTTTGTGGTCTGACTCACCATGTAACTGTGGCCAAATCACTTAAACACAGGAGTCTCAGATTATTCACCTGTGCTAAATCATAGATCTACCTGTAAAAGATAAAGCTATAAAACTTTTAGAAGTAAGCCACAGAAGAAAATCATAGTAATCTTGAGTTTGGCAAAGATTTTAAAAATCTGATATAAAGAGCATGAACTGTAAAAATTAAAAAAAATAAAACACACACAAAGAAACAATAAATTGGACTTCACCAAAATAAAAAGATTTACTGTTCCTAGGAACACTGTTACAAAATTGAAAATGCAAGCTTATCTAGACACTAGGGGCCCAGTGCATGAAATTCGTGCATGGGGAGGGGGTGTCCGTCAGCCCAGCCTGCTCCTTCTCAAATCTAGGCCCAAGAAGGATCAGGCCTAAATGGACAGTTGAACATCCCTCTCACAATCCAGGACTGCTGGCTCCCAACTGCTCTCCTGTCTGCCTGCCTGATTGCTCCTAACTGCTTCTGCCTGCCAGCCTGATCACCCTCTAACCACTCCCCTGCCAGTCTGATCAATGCCTTACTGCTCCCCTACCAGCCTGTTTGCCCCTAACTGCCCACCCCTGTGGGCCTGGTCATCCCTAACTGCCCTCTCCTGCAGGCCTTGTTCCCCCCAACTGCTCTCCCCTGCAGGCCTGGGTCCACCCCAACTGCCCTTCGCTGCAGGCCTGGTCACCCCCCAACTTCCCTCCTCTGCTGGCTTGGTCACCCCAAACTGCCCTCCCCTGCAGGCTTGGTCACCTTCAACTGCTTTCCCTTGCAGGCCTGGTCTCTGCCAACTGCCCTCCCCTACTGGCTATCTTATGATGGCCATCTTGTGTCCACATGGGGGCAAGATCCTTTGACCACATGGCAGTCATCTTGTGTGTTGGAGTGATGGTCAATCTGCATATTACTCTTTTATTAAATAAGATAGAGGCCTGGTACAAGGTGGGGGCCAGCTGGTTTGCCCTAAAAGGTGTCCTGAATCAGAGTGGGTGTTCCCTTGGGGAATGGGGTGGCCTAGGCAAGAGGCCTGTGGTAGTTTGCAGACGAGCCATGCCCCCCAGCAACCCAAGCAAAGGTTCTGGTGTCTGGGATTTATTTCTCTTCTACAATTGAAACTTTGTGGCCTGGGGCAGAGCCAAGCCTTCTGCTAGCACAGCCATTGAACGTTTGTTGCCTTAAGCAGAGGCCTGGGCCAGCCAAGGTGTGGGGAAAGCTTGGCTTCCTTCATTGCCAGGGCCACCTCAAGCCTCCCTCCTGCTCTCTGTGCCTGTAGCCATCTTGGTTGGGCTAATTTGCATACTTGCTCTGATTGGCTGGGGGACATGGCTGGTGGGTGTGGCTTGTGGGTATAGCGGAGGTATGGTCAATTTACATATTACTCTTTTATTAGATAGGATAAATCAGATAAAGAACTTTATGTCTAGAATACATAAAAAAATTTCTACAACTCAATGATAAAAAGTCAAAGAATCCAATTTAAAAATGGGCAAAAGACTTGAATAGATATTTTACCAAAGAAGATATATGGATGGCAAGTAAAAACATGAAAAATGATCAACATCACTAGTTATTAGTAAAATGCAAAATTAAACCACAGTGAAATACTTTTAGTTTCCCACTAAAATGGCTCAAATTAAAGATTGGCTAAACCAAGTATTGGCAAAGATGTGGAGCAATTAATTAAAACTCTCAAATATTGCTGATGGGAATGCAAAATGGTAGGACTACTTTGGAAAATAATTTCACAGTTTATTTTTAAAAGTGAATACTAGTACATACCTTTCATGTAATCTATTCATTCCCATCCTAGGTATATACTAAGAGAAATGAAAATATATATTCAGAAAAACATTTGTGCAAGAATGTTCATAGCAATTTTATTTGAGCAGCCAAGAACTGAAAACAACTCAAATGTCCATCAACAACATGATTGAATCAAAAATTGTGGTACATCAATACAATGAAATATTATATGGAAATAAAAATCTGATATTTATTGATATTTTAAACATGTGTATGAATCTCAAAATATTTTTCCTGAATAAAGCAGCCATACAAAAGAAAATACATACTGCATGATTCCATTTATATGAAATTCCAGAACATGCAAACTAGTCTTTGGTAACCAGAAGCAGATCAATGATCACCCACAGTCCCCTTGGCAAAGTGGTGGGGATTGGGCAGGGAGCCAAGGGAAGTAGTGATTACACAGGGGCACAAGGAAAGTTGTGGGAGTAGTGGATATGTTCATAATCTTTATTTTGGTAGAACATTTCTCATGTGTACACATATGTCACAACTCATAAAATTGTATACTTTAAATATGTGCAAGTTATGCAACTTATTGTATGTCAATTATACCTCAGTAAAACCAAGAATAAGCTTGTCTGGCATGGCTCAGTTGGTTGAGCTTCCTGCCATGCATCAAAGGGTTGCTGGTTTGATTCCTGGTTAGGGCATGGGGAACATAAGGAAGACAACCAATTGATGTTTCTCTCTCTCTCTCTCTCTCTTTCTCTCTCTCTCTCTCTCTCTCTCTCTCTGTGTGTGTGTGTCTATCCTTCCCTCTCTGTAAGCATGTCTTTAGGTGAAGATAAAAAAACAAACAAAAGGCCTTCAGAGTAAGGAGTCACATGACATAGTCCTACTTCCACTTCTAACCTCTAAGGCTCACTTAGGCTTTATCCATTTGGAGGAGTAAGTCTCAGCCCCATATGCACTTTGGGAGCTTTGAAAAATACAGATGCCTGAGCCCACTCATGGAACTCTGGTTGAGTTGGTGAGGTGGCATAGCCTGGTCTTAGCATTTATTGAGTCCCCCCTATCCTCTGCAGCACACCCTCCCAGGTTATGTGCAGGCAGAGCTGAGAACCACTGAGAGAATTCTGTCCTGAAAAAATCACTATGGTATTTTATGGGCATTACAAATGAATCACTGAGAGACTGTCAGGAGGTGCTCAGGAGGTGCTCAGCAGGTGCCTGCAGGCTTGTCCCAGGAAGTGTTCTGCAGAAGTAGATGAATCAGGAAGTATAATTATCCACATTCCATAAGAGACAAGAAATGAGTAAGCCACACTTAGAAGACTTGATTTGATGTAGGGAGAAAAAACAAGGTTGGGATTAAGTAATAAGGCAAGACACACATGGACCTTGAATTTCAGCATAAAAGCTGTAGTTCTTCCTACTCATAGGAGGCAAATCTTATAAATGGAGACTATTCCCTCTGCAAAGAACTTCTTGAATTTCAATCTCAGGCAATTCAGTGGAAAGAAAAATAAATTTATCTATTCCCATGTAAATTTCTGTCAAAAAGAAAATACTGGACTTGTGTAACATTAGACTCCTCGGCTTTGTCATTCTAACTCTCTTATGTAACAAAGTGGGAGAAACAATGATTTGGCCAACCTGGTTTTCTTTCCCTAAAAAATATTCTCTCCAAATCATTTCATGAAATTGGTAGGAAAATGGCTGTCATGTGATATAGATCACATGAACTATCAAAATCTATCAAAACAAAACAAGCAAACAACAACAACAACAAAAAAAAAACCACAAAAAAAGGAGAAATGATAAAAATGTCCCAGAGGGAGCATGAGTCTGTTTCATGGAAATGGTTGTGTGATACTAAGGTGTGATCGGACTCTGAAAGTCCCAGTGCATGGCATGTGTTACTCTTTGCACATCACACCTCTGGTAACCTCGCTTGTTCACAGAGTTGAGAACTGAGAAGAAGAGTAACATCGATAACACTAGCTAAGCTATGTTGAGTGCTTTACCATGTTCCAGGCACTCACTCTTCTGTGAACTTTGCATGCATTGAGATTTTTAATATTCATAAGAGCTCTATGAGCTAGACCTTATTTTATCACCCCCCATTCTAAGGACCAGGAAGCTGAGATGAGGAGAAGTTCAAATATTCACCTGAGATCACACAACCAATAAGCGGCTGCTCTGGATCCAGGTTAGTCTGGTTCAGAGCCCAAGTTCTTCACATTCCACCCTTATCCGGGAAGAAGGGAAAGAAGGCAGAAACAATCAGTAAGTGTTTATTAAGTGCCAGCTACTTTACACATGATTATTTCATTTAACCCCCACAACACAACCGTAGCCCCATGGTATAGCCAAGGAAACGAGGAAACACAGACTCAGAGTTTAATGACTTGCTCATAAGAGGTAGAGCTAGGATCCCACCTTAGTTTGCCTGACATAACCCTGTGCTTTTTTCACTAAGCCATGAAATTTCAGAGTAATGTCCATGCATGAAAGCACACTGAAGAGAGAGACTCTTGTGTAGAGCTTCATCCTTAATTTTGTACGATTTTAACAAACTTGATTGCCTGGTTTCCTGGTTAAAACCAGGAAGTATGTGAAGAGCAGGGGTGGGTATATGGATCGCAAAGAAAATTAGGTTAATAGAGAAATAAATGTCCAAGAGAAGAAAATCATTAAATAAGCTGTCTTTTAGCTATTCGCCTGTGATTTCTTTGAACAGAAGTTTCACATTAAACACTTTATGCTTTATTTAAAAAAGTCAAAAAGAAGACACTGGATGAGTTTGTCAGCTAAATTTTGTAAACTGTCAAAAGCTAGTATACAGATAATAGTTAAATTTAGAACACAAATCAAGCCCAACCAAGAATTCCTATTTTAAAACACAGATACAGACACATTTGTCTCTAAAGAATACTTTGCTATTTACTCTCAACAATATAAAGTCAATGAAATGCTGATTCCAAGATCATTAAATGCACATCAGGAGGTGTGCTGAGCTGCAGATGCAGGGCAGGTACTATGCCCAGGCATGTCCTCCTTCCCGCCTGCCCATGAGCTCTTCTTCAGGCCCCCGGGCAAGCAGTCAGCCCTATTTCCTCTGTCCCCACCTGTCACCCCGCAGTTCTCACACTTCAGAGGGCCTTAGAGTGGGGAGAACTTGTTGAAACACAGATTGCTGGGCTTTACTTCTGGAATTTCTGATTCAAGACTCTGGGCTGGGCCTCAGAATTTGTATTTTCGACAAGTTTCCAGCTAATGCTGATGCTGATGCTGCTGGTTCCATGACTATACTATACCTTGAGGATCACAGCTCCAAGGAAAATAGATTTCTCTTCTGGGCTGCCTGGTCTGTTCAGTTGTTTATTCTAATTTCCACCAAGCAGATCATTTTGGTGTCTTCTCTCAGGAGTCTCTGAGCTCCTTGAAGGAAGGCCTGGGCAAAGGGTGATAATAGCAGGGAGCTGACTGACTCCTGGAAGACCAAGCCTGCTGAGTAGAGAGGACCCAGGTCTAAAAAGTCTGTCAGTAACACAGCTTTAGCCATCCCAAACCCCAGAATGTGTGGACTCCCAGGCTGGTAGAAAGTCAGGAATTGTAATTAAACATAAAAAGCTAGTTAAAAAGGGAGGAAAAGGGCAGAAAGAGCACTCTCTGGGACCCCATAACAGTGCGTGACACAAGGAGGGAGGTGTTTTCTCCACCCCCCACATACCACCCTTTTGGTGCCACAAGGACTCCAGGCCATCACAGGCAACATCTGAGTGAGATGTCAGTGCCCAGTAGAGCAAACATTGTCCAGGGCTGCGCTGCCCAACATGATAGCCATTGGCTACATGTACATTAATTAGAATCACAGAAAAATGAAAATTTAGTTCATCAGTCATGCTAGCCACATTTCAAGAGCTCAGTAGTCACAGATGGATAAATAGCCACCCTACTGGAGAGCACAGATATAGATGAAATATGTCTGTCACTGAAGTAAGTGCTATTGGCTAGTACTGCTGTTGGGACTTGGGTAAGACATAGCTGGGGTAAGATGGCACTGGGCAAGGCAATATAATGTGTTTGTGTCCCTTGCCCTACATGCCACTATTGCCCAAGAATCTGCAAAGATTTGCAGTATCCCCCACCACCAGTGCCTGAGAACAGAACTCCACTTCACTCCCCACTTTCCTATATTCCTAGGGCCAGGACTTCAATGTCTAGTGTGGTGATGGCACCCTGGGATAGAGGGCCACTGGGACTGAGAGTAGTATTGTCTTTGAGCGGGGATAAAGTCCCTCCTTGGTCTCCTAGCAGGGCTCAAGGGCCCTTTCCATGAGGCAGAGACTGTCTGACATGCTTGGGCTACGTTGAGTCATGCTCTTGCCAGTGGCATCAGTTTTAGCAAGTGCCTTGCCCAGTTTCTTCTACATCAGGGACTTTCCCTCCCCATTCTCATAAACTAGGTGAGCTCCTTCAATTGCCATCACTCCTCTATCAAAGCCAGCCTACTCTGTATTGAAATTCAGAAATTTAAAAGGATAGCTAAGCCTGAATGGCGTGGCTCAGTGTTTGAGTGTTGACCAATGAACCAAGAGATCATGGTTCAAATCCTTGTCAGAGCACATGCCAGGATGCGGGCTTGATCCTAGTATTAGGTGTGCAGGCGACAGCTGATCAATGATTCTCTCTCATCACTGATGTTTCTATCTCTCTCTCCCTCTTCCTTCCTCTCTGAAATCAATAAATAACATATTGAAAAATAAAAGAATAGCTGATGGAAAAGAGAGTTGGATTATCCAGGCTAATAACAGCATCTTCCAGACCTAGCCTGGTCCCTTCTGTATATTTTAGTAATGGGATTTCCCAGACTTCCCTGACATTGCTATGGCCTAATAAATCTTTCTCCAGAGCCGATTTCCTGATCAAAGATACCTTAATTGTTCCTTTATCTAATTCTTCTTTAATTTCTCATAAAATAAGAATACAGATTCTAATTGTCTCCAGTATGGCTAAAGGCTCAGGTAGGTGGGAGGGAAAAGCATCCAGGCTATCTTTAAGGTGGCACACGAGACTTGAACTTTAGCAGAAGGGCCCTTATCTGTGCCTTTCATGAATCAATGCAATTCCTCAGTGTGGCTGGGTATCAGTCAATGGCTGGGTGACAAGACTGGGACCACACTGTGCATTGAGCACACTTAGGAGAACAGAATGCTCAGCCAGATCACTGAAGAGGGTCCAGTGGGGTTTCGAAATATGCAGAGTGTGTGGCAATGGGCAACCAGGAGTCTGTTTCTATGAGGACTGAGGAGTCTCCTGGGAGACATTTATTTCAGGAGGATGGAATCAGGGCATTGCAAACTTGATCTTGTGGGCACAAAGTTTAAGCTGGAAGGGGGAGGGAAGCCCACCGTGCATCATGGTATTTGTCACCCAGATGTGTCTCCAACCCAATGAGGAGGACGACATAGCCAGGGCTGCATTAGGTACCTTCTGGGAAAGCTGTTTGACTTTCAGCTTTAAGCACAGAGCCCAAATAGCACTTATCTCACAAAGAGTGACAAAGCAGGGTGGTGAGCAGAGCTGTTCTCTCCCATTTCCCACAGAACCCACATGGCTCTGGTGCTTGAAGAGCTCCAGACCAGATGGCACAGAAATGGGCAGGAAGTGGCAGAGCCCAATGAAGACCTCTTGATGCAAGAGCTCAACAACTCCAAGGGATGTTGGGTTTTTACAGAGCTGAGGAATGTGAACAGAGAAGCCTGGGGTATAGTAATAGGCCCCCAAAATTAGCTCTTCTTCCCTTCCCTTCCCTTCCCGAAAATTTTGTTTAGAGCTATTTGTGAGATGAAGAAAGGTAGGCCTTTGCCCCTGAGTAGGGAGTGGCTATGGTGGCCTAAAGCAAGAGGGTGAAGCCAACTGGGGTGAGAAAGAGTTTTATATTGGAGTGGGGGAGGGGGAGACCTACTGAGAGGTTGGGAACCAGGTGGAATGAGGGGGTGTCCACATGAGAAGATGGCCCTGTGTGTGGTGAGTAGGGTATCTTAAATAAGGTGAGAAGAGAAACCCTTGGGGATGTGTCCTGGCATAGGACTCAGACTCAAAGTGAAGTAAGAAGTGGGTCTTCATAGGAGAGTTTCAGAATCCGAGTGGGGTAGGAGGGTGTAGGAGGATGGTCCAGGGCAGGATGCTAGTGTGCTCCCAGAGGGCAACCCAACATGGGTGCCTGCTCTAAGCAGGGTGAGGAAGGAGATCATGTGCTCTTTGTATATAGGGCCTAGCAGAGTGTAAGGTGATGAGTAGGTGCCCAAGTACAGTGATGGTGATTGGTAGGTGGGTAGTGAAATAAACAAAGAAGACCTGAAGACCTGGGTCTGAGTCCCATCTTTACCACTTATACCTAGGTACTGATGAGGCTTTGTCTCTGACAAGGAGACCCAGTGTATGAAAACACTGAAGAGCTCAAGTTCTGTCTGTGTTTGAAGAATCCAAACTGTTCCATCTAAAGGAAGGAGGACCTTGACATTCTCTGATGGGCAGGCCTTCCTTATACTTCCCATGCTTCACTCATTGGGCACCTGGGCAGTCAGCTCAGCTGATCAGGCCTCGGTGCCCCCTGTGTAAAGTGAGAAGAGCATGAGCGAGGTCCCCGAAGCCAGCCAGGCCCAGACTATGGTGGACCCAGAGCAGTGTGCTTCTGGGAGGGAGCGAGCTGTGGCCACAGTGAGCAGATCTCTGTGGCTGTGTCCCTGTTCCTTTATTTGGCCTTGCTTATTCCCACAAATCAGTGGGAATCAATGTCACCTCCCATTTCAGCACAAACCCTGCATTCTCACAGTAGACCGAGGCCCTTGGCTGGTTCAGGAAACACCAGGATGCCTTCTTGTCCAACACACATGCTTCTACCAGAAGCATGGATCTGAGTGAGGACACTGGGTGGGACCCTGGGAGATGTGGACCACAGGAGACCAGTCACGAGACCACAGGAAAATGACACCCTGGCTTGAGCAGCTGAGGACAGCCTGCTGGCTGTGTTCTGGGGACTCAATCCTCAGAATTTCCCTCCTGACACTACTGGCCTCATGCAGGCAGAAAGGACAAACTTACAAGCAGCAAGAGATCTGAAGGATAGCTAGACAATGTCTTATCAAACACACCTTTCCCCACACGTACACACACCCCAGAGGAGTACGTGGGTAGTTGAAACACAAATTAACGAAAGACATTTTCAATAAATATATTTAAGTTATTCTAGACCAAATTGTTTTCAATTTTTATGCAAGCTTTTTTAAATTTTTGTTTTTAATTAATGTCATTATGTTTCTGAGACTGACTTTCCTTTTTTCTGTCAAAGACCATTTGGATATTTATAACATCATCTGAGAGCCATATAAAATTATCAACTTAAATATTAGCCTGCTCTATTTGGTCAAACATTTAATCAACTCACCCTTAATACCTTGGTAGGACCAGATCAAATGATGTTGTGGGCCGGACATTCCCCACCTCTGCTCTACATCCTTGGGTGTCTTTTCTACTCCAATTACATCAGTTAGCATTTTTAAGATGCACTGCCCATAACTTTATCTCCACTGGAATCTTTTCTCTTGAACTGCAGGTTCATAAAGCAAACTGCCTCCTATACATGACCACTTAGATATCTCTCAGGCCCCTTCTTCCACAGATTGAATTGTGAACACATGGACACCACCCCGGGCTGCTGCTCTCACAGTCCCCTCCCAGTCTCAGAGAACAGCAGCAGCATCCAACTCTCACCCCTTTCTCTCACTCACACAGCAATTAGTCCTGTGAAATCCTGCGATGTTACTTCTCAAGGCTTCTGTGTCTGTTGCCAATATCCTGGTTCAAGGCATCAGCATCTCTCATCTGTAATACTGCTGATGGCCTCCCAGTTGGTCTTGCAGGCTTTGCCCTGCCACACCATCCTCTCTGCACCCTTCAAATTACACTGACTACAGTCCCAAGCTTTGCAGAATGTAACTCTGAATCTTGTTCACTATTGCCCTTAAGATAAAGTCCAAAATCTTTACTATGGTTTATCAGCAGTCCTATACCATGGCCTCAGCCCTTCAGGTGACTGACTTGCCCAGGTTAGCCAGGGCTGTCTCTGACTGTAGCACGGAAAGGCCTGGGTTCTCTGAACAGGCCCTTCACTCTACTCTGTGGCCCATCCCCACCCCAATCCCTCCAGGCCTCCACTCATCTCTTCCAAATTTCTTTCCTTTAATGATGTCTGTCACTTCAGGGCCTTCACACTTGCAGTCCTACTGCCTCCTACTGAGAACACTCTGCCTCATTCCCTTTGCCTTTTTAAATTTTAACCCCCCTTCAGGTGGGTGGAAAGGTGTGGCAGGTCAGAGGACCCACCCTGCTGGGAGGCTCTGCCTAATTCCTCTGTGGCACCTCAGTGCGTATTTCCATGGACTGATTATTTGGATCCACCTTCCAAGTCTGTAAGCACAGCTGGTAGGGGCTGTACCATCTTTGCTCCAAACTGTCATCCCATAGTTGGCCCAATGCCTGTCACAGGTGATTCTTAGCTTAACTGTGACTCATTCAGGCACAGCCTAAACACAGAGCATGTGTGTATATCTGTTATTTTGGCTTTTATACAGGCAGCCTCAGAAAGAGAAAACAACTAACTTATAAATACATGATAACAATATCTGTTATCCTCCTATTTAAATGTATGCAAATTAAAACAACAATAAAAATTCATTTCTTATCTACTGGGTTCATAAAGATCCCAAAGAGGTGAGGTGAGGTCACCAGCAGGGTGTAGGAGTGTAATTCCACAGGAATCCTTCAAGAGGAACTTGGCAATCTCTATTAAAAGTTCAACTGGACATAGTTTTTTACAATTCACTCTTAGAAGTGTGTTCTTCAAATAGTCTTACACACATGCACAGAGGATATACAAGAATATTTAACCAGTCATTGTAACCAATGATGAAAAAATGGAGAAAAAATACTGTACATACAAAGAGATTTATTAAATAAATTATGAAAGTCCTTCTCATAGAGATTATAGAGAAATTTTTATAATGAAATGGATTACGTTGAAATTTAATACTTCTGCTAAGCAAAGGGTATCACTAATAAGTTAATAGACAGGGAACAAAAATAGACTCACAATATTGAAAATGGAGATGGGATTAAAACTAAAATATATAAGCTACTCTCAAATAAACAAGCAAAATTAAGGACTGTAATAGAAAAGTGGGTAAAGCTTGGAAATAGGAATTAATGGAAGTGGAAAATTCCAAGGCTATCTTCAATTCATTGGTGAAAAGAAAATTGCAAACTAAAAAAGAAGTGAGACTGAAATCAATTAGACTTTGAAAAGCTAGATACTTCCAAGCACTGGTGGATGGGTAAATGGAGAAATGTTCATATGTTGCTGGTGGAGTGGAGATGACTGCAGATGGTTTGAATAGCACTCAGTGGATACTTAGTCAAACTGAGTAGATATATGCTGAGTGACCCAGCACTTCCACAATTTGTTATGCATCAAAAATGTTCATACAGCCCTGGCTGCTGTGACTCCGTTATTGGTTGGACAGTGTCACATCCACAAAAAGCTTGCAGGTTGTATTCCTGATCAGGGCACATGTCTGGGTTGTAGGCTTCGTCACTGGTAAGGGGTGTACAGGAGACAGCCAATTGATGTTCTGCTCTCACATTGATGTTTCTCTCTCTCTCTCTCCCTCTCTCTTCATCTCTCTCTAAAAATCAATTTAAAAATATGTTTATACGTGTCCACAAAAGGGCAACTAAGGGATAACTGCTGGATGTGGCATTGTTTTTGAAACTGAAGAGTTGGTAGTAACCTATCAATTGGATCGCCACTGGGCTAGTAAACAACTAAACTACTGTTGAAGAGCATCATGGAACATTACACAGTCATGAGGAGAAACCAGATAATTATACTCTTCACTACTTGATTAGATTTTAAAAACATTATGCTAAGTGAAAAAAATGAAACAGTGTGCTTTATAACATTATGTAGAAACATTAAAATTACAGGCACACAAAAATACATATTTTGAAAGAATGCATATAAACAAAAACTATGTAGGAAACCCATTAGAATGGGTGGGTCCATGCTCTAACTGTGTGTCTTTAAATCTCATCACAATGGTCACATTGGGGACATTGGAACAAGTGATTTTGCTCATGTGTGTCTTATTCTCTATATTTTAAGGCAAGTTATTCTTTTATTCATATTTCTATTCAGCACCTAATCTATGCCTCAATAAATGCTTATCAAACCAAGAATGAGCAGAGAATTGATTTTAATTTTTAAAAGGTGTTTTCAGTTTTTTTGACGAATATTTGAAACACTACCTGTCCATCAAAAGGAGACTTGTTAAATAAATTATGAAAGTCCTTTTTATGGAGATTATGAAAACAACAACAATAACAACAACAACAAAAAGAAAACTTTAAGCAATCCTCAAAGGAGAAAAAAAGGAAAAAGGTCCACAATGTTTGTATTTAAAATTTCTATTTTAAAATAAAATGTACATATGTGTTCATATGCATAAAATACTACTGGAAAAAACACAAAAATATACAAGAGACTCTTAACAGTAATTACCTGTGGGGAGAGAGACTGAGATCTGGGATAGGGGAGCAACTTATTCACTGCGTTTTTCTCTTTTAAGTGCTTAAATATTTTATTGTAGTCATAAATTAGTTTTACAATTATTACAAAAAGAAAATTGTTTATTTTTAAATGAAAGAAGCTAATGAATTTGTATCTGCTTTTACCCCTTCCTTTCTTCCTTTTTCTTTTCTTCTGTTCCCTTCTTCATTCTAAGAAAATGATTTTTCTAAGATCTCCTAACCAGTTCCCCACCCCTGCCTGGAGTCTAGGGTTGACTGGGTGAGCTCATCACTGCTCGTTGCCAAGTGCTGACTTTCTAACTTGATGAATGGGCACCTCTGTGCCCTCTTTCATCCTCTCAGCCCACCTCTTTACTCCAGCCAGGTCTGGACTTCAGCTACAACTGCTCCTGTATCTCTGCATCCATTATGAAAATAAGCTACCAGCCCTTGTTATGGAACTACTCACTGTGGGAACCCAGGCTGGATGCCATCCTTCGGTCACCCTGTGCTCTGGAATCCTTGGACAGCTGAGGGTCAGGTAAAATGACTGTCCGTGGGTAGCTTCTCTCTCTTGGTCTTTCTGAGGTGTAATAGATATGCTCTAGGTCCTTATGCCTGTCTTTCCTCCTCTGACTCCCCTATCAATGTGAGGATGGCATATGTGAACCCCACTATTCTTCAAAATTATCTCCACGTCAAACATAAACACACAGTACAGATTTTCCAGGAGGGAGCATCTCTTCTGTAAATTGACTATACCCTTCACATTGGGATCCTCTTGCATCCATTTTAGATCCCTTAACTCTGATTTAGTGTTTTAAAAAAACAGAGAACCTCTGAATCTAATCCTGATTCACTGGAAGGTGAAGAATATACAGTTTGCTCATTTGGAGAGCAAGGGTCCTTGCACAGAAGGTGTCGGACCACTATTGTTTCATCATCACCCACTGTCAGAGTTCCCACGGAGGGCTGCCGATGCCTTTCCACCAGGCCTGGAAAAGTTCATGTAGTGGTCTCCCATTCTCTCGACCTTTCTTTTTTATGGAGTGGTGCTCTCTTTTTTTTCTGTGTTACACTTTCAAAACAAACCATCCCCACTGGTTATGGTGAATTTCAGTGAGGGAAATTTCCAGTTGAGAATGGTGAGGAGACCTATCCGAGGGACACTATTATAGCCTGTCATTAATGGCCATAATAAAATAATTGCCTTTTCACTTCTGTCTACCTTTGAGCAATAAACAACATTTTCATTTGAAAAATTAAACCAGAATAGGTTGCACAGTCTGCCAAGATTCAATAAAGTATGTGTAAATATGCAGCATGTATTATTTATAGACCTTACTATAATTTTCTTTTGAATAATATCTTCATTTGGTTGCTCTGTAGACCTGGGTCAATGTAATCTGACAAAATTCAAATTTGTCATAGAAATCTAGATGTTTAGAGCTGGAGGAGCCTTTAGGAATCATAGGGTAGAAAGCCCATTCTTTAGCCAAGGTCAAGTGATGGCAAGATGAGAATATGCAAAGAGGAAGAAGAGATCCATTTCAACTCACCACCAAGAGAAAGACCTTGATTCTTGGATTCAATAAAAGGAATCTTCACACACCTTTTTACCTATTACAACTCATATTTGGAGGTTGTAATCCCCACTTTCAGTTGAGTGAATAGGTTCAGAGAATGAAGTGACTTGTTCCAAGTTACAAAGCTAATCTGTGACAGGGATTAAATTGGAATCTGATTCCAACTCAAGGCCAGTATTTCTCCATTTATTAGGACATCTCAGTTGTCCCTGGTTTTAGACTCTTGCGTAAACTTTGAGAGATATTTCCATAGCAACAGTCCTACTGCTCTCACTCCCCGTTCCTCAACATCTCACTTTGCTCCCTCCTTCTCTCCCAGCCCCAGGGCTTGCTCATACTGTGAATGACGTACCATTACAAATGCCTTCCTCTGTTTTCTTCACTTTCTCTCAGAATGGCCCTTTCAAACATAGAGCTATTTACAATTTCCTACTTTCAAAAGAAGAATTAGAAATGAAAACCACATTTTAGGTTCCCTCCTCTTCCATTAGTTTCATGCAAAAGTCCAAAACCTTTGGCCTTGGCATCCAAAGCTGTTTGTGATTTGGCTCTTGCTATATCCATCACCTCCCCATTACTGTGCTGCCTGTACTTCCATTAGATCATTGCATACAGTTCTGCAGTGTGGTAAGAGAGCAGAGGATGATGAAACTCATTTTTATGTCGAACAGAACAGCTGCCATAGGGTCTAGAGAGTAGGTGTTCAATGATGATGTTGAATGGAACAGACACATCCCTGCTATCTACAGTGTGTTTGTATGGCCTGTGAAGATCACACTACTTCATGGGGTGGGGATAGGTCTGGGACTGCCATCTTTCATCGTAGACACTAACACACAAAGGGGTGAGATTTGTCCCTGTGTAGGGTATTCTGGAATTGGCTGACCTAAATAAAACTGTGAGCATGCTACTGATATAAGTTTTTCTTAAATCATCACAACAAGATCCCTGATGTATTTTCTACAAACGTTATCTGCACTGTGTGAATGCATGTTACTGACTCTCCCATCCCCCAAACTGTAACTGCTCAAGACTAGGTGAAGAGGAATGTTGCTGAAAACTCCACAGATACTGCAGCCCCCTATGCCAGTGTCTTGTGCTGGGGTCTTGAGATGCCTTACAGAGGAGCTTCCAGTCTAATGGGGGTAGAGGAGGAGTGTTCAGGGAAACAAACCTGCAGGGAAATACTGACAATAGAGCAAAACCAGAGCATGAATATGGATATTGTGCAGTGAGTTGGAGTGGGAGGGATTAAATGAGAGAGTTTATGGAAAATGCCTACACAGTACCTGGCACGTAGTAGATGCTCAATAAATGGTAACAAGTCATATCCTCTCTATCACATATCTGGCTGGATACACAGAGGAGCAAGGCCTCTCTGCCTGTGTCTGATTGCTATGATTCCTCTCAACTTTTCTATCTGCTCCAGCTGGATTTTTGTGAACAATGAGAAACACCAAATTCTTTCCCTCCTGGGAAAGTAAGAGCTGTTACTTATGCCAGGAACCTTTTGTTCCCATCTCTTGGCAAACCTAGCTCCATTTCATCTTTCTGGCCTCAGGGTAAATGCCACCTCCTTATAAAGGCCTTTCCTGATACCCCATCACCCCAATTTGGTTTACTTGTTTGCTTTATTTTCCCTTTAGAGTTCAAGCGCCAGAAAGAGAAGCGCCATCTCTGTGTTCTACACTGTTGTGTCCCAGAACCTGCAAGGTACTTTTTGTATGATCGGCCTATAGTTGCTCCACCTCTGCCTGAGAAAGCTAGGAAGGCCTCACACATGAAGGCACATTTGATCAAGGCCTCAAAGAGGGGACAAGTCTACCCACCAGGGTCCTCGAAGCTGAGGTGGCATCAGGCCTGCTTCCCCGTGGGAGCGAAGTATTGAGAAAAAAGACTTGGTTGTCATGAGCAGTTCAGGCTCCGAGTCAGAACTGGGTGTTCCGACAGCAACACCCTGAGGGTGGGAGGGAAGGGGGTGCACCTCATCCCACTATCAGAGGCTTGCGGCTCAGGCCCCATCTTCTTATCTGGGTTCTCCCACCAGCCTTCTGAGCTGGAATTTGTTTTTTACAATGTAATCTGCCTACTCATCAGGGGCAGGGAGACCTTATCAGGTGGTCAAGCCCAGTTTTCAAGCAATCATAATAATTAAAAGTATTACCATTTATTGAGCTTCTACTAAGCGTCAACCATTGCACTAAACATTTTACCCACACTATTTGTTTAAGCCACAGAAACTGTGTAAGGTTGGCACTATTTCCCCTTTCTGTGAGGCCATAACTGGGACTCAAAGAGGGTAGGTAACATGTCCAAAGTCTTGGAGTTAGGAGGTGATGGATGGCGTTTCAGACCCAGCTGCATCTGACTTGCTCTTACACAACCTCCCTCTGGTTGGTGTACCTCGTAGGTGAATCAACTCCTTAGGTTTGGCTCAGAACCTTGGGGATGAGTCATCATAAGTCAGCCTGCCTGAACCTGTTCCTCTCTGGGAAGCTGTTATAAATCTAATCCTTAAACTGACAAGGCCGAGGGTGAGGCTCTGGACTTTGGTAATCCCAGATAGGGCCACTTCTGCCTAGGGCAGGACCCAGGGGTACCTTGGGGTGAGTGATTGTAGAAATTGTGCTTTGCTCTGCCATGGACAGGGGTGGCTAAGAGCTTGGGTGGAAAGGGAGACAAACTGGTTTGAAATTCAACTCCTACACTTGGTAGCTGTGTGGCCTTGGCCTGGGCAAGTCCCTTCACCACTCCACACTTCCACTATCCCCTCTAAACCGCAGACGAGGACCGTCTCCTCCTGTTGCTGTGAGGATTACATGAAAAAAAAAAAAAAACACATATAAAGTGTCATTGCAAGTCCTTGGCCATTGGCAACCTTTATCATCATTGTCATTAATAGTCTTACATGATATGAGAAGGCATACGTGATAAGGTAGGTTTGAATCTTGGTGCCATCACTTTATAGCTATGTAATTTGGGTAAGTTATTCAATTTCTAAACTCCTCATCTTTAAAGTAGATAATTTAGGGATTTTGGAGGAGGTGGGGGTTTAGGAGTGTGAGGGAGTCCAATACTCTCATTTAAAAAAAAAAAATCAGCTTCTGTTAAGGAATGGGGAAATGCTAGAGGTAGGAAATGATTCTTGCTGTGAATGGACAGCACCTTCCTTAAGCTCTGGTCTATCAAGAGGAAGCCAAATGCTTCTGGACTGTCTGAATCTCCAGCTTGAGGCTGGATCAGCTGGTCAGAAGCTCTCAGCAAGTCTGTGGTTTGGGTTTAGGCTGAAAGAAAATTGCTGTAAGTGAGGAGCATGGCGAGGATAGCCTTCTTGAAAGAAAAGGCCACGGAGAAAGGCCAGGTCTATGCTCACTGCTCTGGCCATGCCCAGCCTCAGAGTTCAGATGTGCAGCCCATGGCTGGCCACCTGCTGTGGGAACAGGGTCACAGGGGAACAGAGTGTCTGGCTTGGGCACGAAACCTCTGCTTCTGCTTCCACACTCCCAGGCAGCCTTCCTACCCTGTACTGCTCACCTTCTCACAGTGAGAAAACCTCCACTCATCTGCACCCCAGTCTCTTGGTGATATCTCCAACTCAGTGTGAGTTGTTGTGTGTTACTTCTGTGACGCTGACCCCCTCTGAAGGTATAAACTACACTGAGTTTCTGGGCCTGCCAGACCAAGAGGCTGATCCTATCACATGATGGCCCCACCAAGTTGCCATCACTCCGAGACCCTGATGGAGCTGTCACTGACTGACCCAGAGGCCCCTTCTCTCCCAGACACCTTCTTTATCTGTAATGAACCTTCCTCAGGGTTAAAGCATCAAATGTTCTGGCATACATGAGGTGCTCAACAATGCTGACTCTTTCCTAGCTTATGTAAAGCCTGTGATCTGCCTCTGCCAAGGGACTGTGATCTCCTTAAAGCCTGGAGCCCTGCCTCCTGTTGCTCTGGTTTCTCTCCCTCACTCCCAAGGTCATGCTATGGGTTTGCCCCACCCTGACCTCTGCCCACACATCAGTCATATCTCCTGGTTTCCCCTAAGCCACACAACAGCAACTACCCAGCAGCGTGGTACCAAATCCTAAGGCTGTCACCTCTGCCTGTGGGACCCAGCTCCATCCATTCTTATCTCTGAGCTTCATTTCCCCACCTGTGAGAGGAGGGCTTTGGACTGGCTCTTCACATGCTGTAGTATTTGTATGATGACTTACTCCTTCCATATGCCCCTCCATCCATCCCACAGAGTCTCAGCACCTTCTCCGTGCTGGGTCAGGGATGGTGGTAGGAAGAGTGAGTTGGATGGACATGCCCCCAGGCCTCAAACCCCTCACACCATTGCAAAGCATACCGTCCTCTGCATCATAGGATGTACCTCACAGGGGACAAGCAGTGTGACCAGATGGCAGCAGCGTGGAGGTTGGAGGGGGGAGCACTCTGTTAGCCTTGCCTGAGTCCCTGCTTGCGGGCTCTGCAGTGGCAGGCGCCAGAAGTCGGCCCTGCTTCCTGCGGAGATGCCGCCCGCCCCCCAGCATTACTCAGCGCCCCACAATGTCTGCCTTCCTGCGCCTTCCTCCTGGTCCCCCGGGAGCGCAGCACAAACGTCCTGTTGTGGGCCAGCAGCCCAGGCAGCAGGCGAGCCTCTGGGTGACTCACGATCTTGCCATTTCCTTTGTGTGGTCCTCGGATCCTTGCTGGAAGCCGGCCTGTGCCTGCCCCGCCAGGGTGGGCGTTCTGGCGGCGCTCTCCAGCATCGCCCCTCGGGGAAGGGAACCCCCTCCTCTCCGGACCCACGCGCCTTTTAGGTAGCCGGGGAGAGGGGGTAGGCTCCCGGCATGTGATACCCCACTAAGAAGGCAGTTGGCTCAGGGAAGGCAAGATGTTTGCAGCCTCGTCTGGCAGGGACCAAAGCGCCCGCTGTGGGCAAGGCATGTGGTCCCCATCAGGCAGTGCTCCGCTCCCGCTCCCGGGGCCTAAGGAATACATCTTTATGAAAAGTGAAGATTAACCACGGAAGGGAAGGGCCGGATGCCTTGGGAGGCAACGTGGGCTGCTGCCTCCGGGGGAGGGAGGATCTTTGGTCCCAGCTCAGATGCCCTGTCAGCTGCCACAAAACCCATCTGAGCTTCCTCTGGGGCTCCTGCACTCAGTGCCCTGGCAAGGCTCGGGCTAGTGTGTGGCCAAAGGCAGCCTGGCCAGGAGCACCTAATGAATAGTGAAGGAGCAAGGAGCACTGGACTAGGAGCTCGGAGATGGGTCCTCACATAGATTACTAACCTGCATCACCTCCAGCAGGTTTTACCCGTGGAATTTTAGGCATCCTCGGCAGCAGGCCCTAAGCCATGGCTCCTGAGACTCCTCCTGGTCTGGCTCTTGCCTCCTGCCTCCTGCTCTCGTTTTATCTCTACCCATCTGTTCCTGAAGCTTCACACTCCAGCCACTGTGAACAACTTGTTCTTTCCCGAGCACACCACGTTCTCACTCACCTCCAGGTTTTGCACAAGCTGTTTGTTCTTGTTTCAAGGAGAGCCTTCCCCAGCCTCCTTGAGGGCATGCGGTCAGTCCTTTCCTTTGAGACTCAGCTCAGATGCCACCTCCCATGGGAAGCTTCTCCCTAGAGTCTGACATAGGCATTCCTCCTCTGCACTCTTCTGAACATCTTTGCAAAACCTATCAGAGCACTTACCCCTGCTCTGTGATTCCTGCTGGTTTACATGCAGGAGGGCACTGAAGTAGTGAGTGAGTGAGTGAGGACTGCTGAATGAAAGAATGAATGAAGGGTTTGGGAAAGGAAATTGCTTCGCATACCATTGCCCTGTGGGTGGGTACTAAGATACACCCTACAGGAAGCCTAAGAAAATGGCTCTAATTCTGTCCTTCCTTTTACAATTTTTAGGCATCTCTTGTGAAACGACAGGTGTGGTTGTGAGGTTATTGCCCTGGACTGAGGGGGTACCCACACAAACAAGGGAGGGTGCATCTGTCATCAGTATGCGGGGTCAAAGCCAATGCACAACTTGTAATCAGGCCTTTGAAACATAAACAGTGTCCATTGCATGGACACAATGATGGGTTAGGTCAGTAGTCCGTCTCTGAGAACAATGAGGTAGGCATTGAGAAAAATCCCCACACACTCCCACAGTTCTTTAGGGATTGCAAGCTTTCACCATCACTGGTCTTATTGGATTTGAGTAGAGATCATTTCTGCCCCTGTTTTTAAGATGAGCATATGAAACTTAAGAGAAATTGAGTTTTGCTTATGAAGTAAATGGGAAGAAAGAATGCAAGTTCTCTTGAACAAACCCTCAGAGGTCAGTGGGTGTCAAATGTCCTGAAGATGAAAGAGATATGGAGCATCCAGGGTTGCCAGGGATAAGTGCTGCCTTCATGATAGGAACAAGGGGACACTGGAGTCCAGAGGAGGAAGAGGTTTGTTCTGGCTGTAAAGTCAGGGAAGACTTTGTAGAAAAGGAGACTTTTAAATAGGATCTCCAAGGGTTGGTAAGATGCTCCTGAAGATAGAGAGAAGGGAGGAGAATACAGTGAGAGAGGGATATGACAAGGAAGCATGCCACTTCAGGCTTCCTCTTTTGGGCTATTAGGCATTCGTTTTTCAATGTTTAAACCAGTAAGGACAATACTGGCAGATGCAGTGATTAGTCAATGCGAAGTTCCTAGAAGTTCTTGTAAAGCACTAGTCTCACCAAATCTCAGCAGCAAAGAACTGATCCTCATGTTTTTTTAGGCAGTTCTCCCAGAGGAGTGTTAATTTGGAAATCACCATCAATTAAATAGAAAACTGCTAGCCCACAACAGGATGATTTTGGAAATCACCATAAATTAAATAAATAGAGGAGTGAAAGGGGGTCAATGGAAGATTATATTAAGAGATACATAATACAATATGTCTTAGGCTGAAAAGAATGATCCAGAAGGCAGACAAAAGTAGTGCCCAAGCATCAATTTGAAACACCAGCCTGAGGCTTCTCTAACTGACCGCCAGATCCCTCTTAGTGACCTCTCCATGTCTTAGTGTGCATGCACCTGGCTCCTTGGGTCCACACCCTTCATTACTACTCCTCTTCTCCCCCTATTTCCTCCTCCTGTCAACCTCAGTATCACCTCTGCTGGTTATATAGAAATATCCAACTTGTTGGGCTTTAGCTCCTGGAAGGAAATACAAATACAAGCAGAAGATTCTAAGAGAGATCGAGCCAGCCTGCAAGTAGCCCTTAGCTCCCATAGACTCCAGAGACCCACGTTGGGCAGCATCCAAGCAGGAAACAGCCAACACTTGGACGTGTAAATCCACATTGTAGATCCATAGCATGGTGTCTGTATCCTCCACTGCTTTTTGTACACATAGTTGTATTTAGGAATGATAATCCAACCAATAGCCAGTTACTGGGAAGCAATGCAACCTTCCTCAGAATTCCTTTCATGCTGAAAGGGTGGGACCTGGGAAGTCATATTAGTATTATGTAACTCTGACTCTCATCAGCTGATTCACCTAGGTATGGACACATGACATTGGGCTTCAGTCTGGGCCAAGCTAATCAGCTTCTTCTTGGTGAAATTTGCACTAAGAGAGACTCCAGTTAGGGGTATGCTTGAACTGAAAGGTCGGAAGACATCAAGAAAAGAAAGTAAGACTATGTATAACAAAATAAGAGCCATAGGGAAGCCTCAATTATGAAAGAATGAAAAATAAGAGTCTTACAGAGAGGTTCAGAGTGCCAAGAGGAGAATGGAATTGACATGCAGAAAGAGTTAGAGGCAAGATAATCTGTAGCCAGTGTAGGACACAGAGAGGAGACTTTTCTGTTTCCTCTGTCCTTGGAGATCAATGACAATCTCCTGTATCCTTTTAGTAACCCGCCTACTCATTTGAAACTGTTTGAGAGAATACCCAATCCTTGTTGCCAACATACCCTAAATAAGAAAAATACTACAACCAAAGACATAGTGTATTTGAGTTAATCCTTGGAATTCCTTGGCCCAATTCAATAATCATTCATGAACAACTTCCATGTGCCAGGTACTGGGGTGCATTCTGAGAAAACGTAACATCTAGTATCTGTCCTCAAAGATTTTCCAGCCTAGTAAACTGTGTTCCTATGTACCTAGAACACAGATAGTTAACTGTTCACATCCTATGGGAAGTGCAGATGGGAGGCTGGAGGAGTGGACTATAGCTGCAAAAGCAGGAGAAGCTTGATGGGAGAAGGCCTTCAAGGAGGAGTGATATTTAATATTTGGAAGAGGAAAGAAGCATGGAAAGTACAAGAATTGCAAGTCTGGTGGCAGGAAGAAGCATGAAAATCATGGGACATGGCTTGAAAGAATTATGGGTTAAGGGGAATAATGTTAGATGAGCCTATAAGACAGGTTTGATTGTGATTATGAAGGACCTTGAATGCCAAGTCAAATTTTTATTACAGAATGGGAAGAATCTTGGATGCTATCTGGCCTAACTCAGGTAATCTGGTCTCTATCACTCCTAAGGTGGCCACCGTGACTGAGTGGATCACAAGTACTTATTTGTGATATTATAATTTCAATGATAGTGACTCAGAAATGACTCTTCTCTCTGCAAGGACTTTCAGTTCTTTCCACATAAGATCTCACTATCAGGAAGAGTGTTAGAAACTAGGTGTAGAAATCTTGCAGGTCATCTGCTGTCCCTTTTCAGATGAGAAAACTGAAGCTCGAGGCAGGAGTAGGAAGGTTCTCCAGGTGTAAGAAGTGAAGCTGGAATGTGGGCCGGGTTGACCATGGCAATGTGCTTCCATATTCCTTCTCTGCTTCCTGTAAAGCTAGGCAAGCTTTCTAAATATCACCCACGAAGGAATTTCAAAATGACCTATACTTAAAATTAATGGCTGAAGGCTGGTGTGAGTGGGTAGAGGGAGCAGATTATAAGAACAAAAGCTCCGTTGCATGAATTTAGCAAGGTTCTAAATAGGCGATTTTCAATCTCTATGCCATGGCACACTGCTATTCCACAAGAATTTTCATAACATGCAGTACCTGGCTATTTAGTCAGGGTCACTGACCTCTTTTCCCCTTAGATTTATACAAAAATAAATAAATAAAAAATAAAAGAAAAAGACAACAGCCAATCCAATAATCACCATCTATTGTGAATGAAACAAAATTATATCTTTTTTTTGTCAAATCAGCAAAAAATATATATTTTTGGTGTGCTGCAGAACTTTAGTAATTAGTTTATATGTGCCATGAGATGAAACATGTTGAAAATCACTGCTATAGACCATACAGACCAGAAGGCTCCAGAAACATGTGGCAAAATGGTTATTTCTTGTTAAATAATCCCAAGACTCAATTTATAATATGCCTTGAACAATTCCCCAATTCAAAAGCCTTTATCATCTTTCAAACCCCTCTTGAGACCACACAGTGCTTCTAGCTTCCGGAAATAGCAGGTGCTATTGCTTCCATAAGTAATGTCATCACTTAATACACAAGGGGAAAGAGAGGAAGGAACATGCATGGACGGGGACAGGGGAGGAGGAGGCAGCATTAGGTCCTCTCTGGGGTCCTGTCCAGCTGGAAGTGTGCTGTTTCCATCACCTAAAGTTGGCGGCTTGGGATGCGAAGGGCCTTCGAAGGGGAAGTTGGGAAGGGGTAGGGGAGAACACTGTAAGGAGAGAAAGGTGTCCCAGATTAACTGATGGTACTTGGAGAGACAAGCAGAACCAGATGAAAAAAGCTGGAGGCCTATGAGAAGGTTGGACCCAGCCTGTGTCTAAGCAAAACGGCCAGAGCATTTAACACAGGTTGCCAAATTTTAGGGCTCTTTAGAAACACACGGGAAGCTGATTAAATTCCTAGTTCCTGAGGGAATCCCCAGAGACTCAGAGTCTACAATTGGGTCAGAAGTGGCATTTGTGACCAGTTCTCCGGGTGATCTTAGATAAGCAGTCCTTGGGAAAACAGTGGAGACAGGATTTTCCTCTGTGAACCCTTATGACCTGTAAATTAAGAGGTTGTCAAAGACAATTCCAACTGTCCTTGTCAACTCCACCAATGGACTTCTCAAAGGCTTGCACAGCATCTCTTTGCCCAAGCTTGCAGGCCTTCTTATCTCTCTCAACATACTAGTAGTTATTTCCTGTGCCTTTTAATTTATGAGGCAGGCAGGTTGTCAGCTACCTGCTCAGCTCTTGCAAAGGCCTTACATGTCATAGACACTAGCAGCTCCATCTTGTCTGCCCATTTGGATAAGAATAAGGCAGCATCATGTGTGTTCACGTGGGTGTCAAATGGGACAGAGTCCCTCTCTCTGGAGGCCATGGCTTAGGGCCAGGACAAAACCACTTCCAGGTCTCAGGTCACAGGACCATGCAGGATGATTTATTTAAGGAAGAAACCTTCAAGGGCTTAAAGGAAATTAAACGTGTATATTTCTCCAGCAATTATGCATGTGCTTTCCCTTGAAAAATAGTCCCCATGCCCTGCCTGGAAGAAAAACCAGATTTCTCAATGAACCTGTGTTCTGAAGGCACCCAGGGGGAGGTGGTGTTTTTCTCGCAGTGAAAGCCACATGAAAGTCTTCACAGCGGCTTTGC